>CM076577.1:1300956809-1301080895 GCA_034641835.2 Pinus albicaulis | reverse complement strand
TCTACTGCATGTCCGTTTCATCTCTTCCTCTGTATTTTCTGCCTCTGCCTCTGCTGCTTGAAAACTGCTCTGCCTCAGCCTGTCTCCTTTATATTTTCTTCCACTGCCTCTGCCTGTCTCCTTCGCTGTCTCCTTTGCCTGTCTCTGCTATCTTTCTGTTTCTATCTCTTCTTCTTGTCTAATGCTGCTCCTTGCTTCTTCAAATGGTCCTGTCTCTGCTTCTCTTTGCTGCACTGCTTCTTCTTTTTGTTGCTTTTGCTACTTCTTCTTATGCTTTCTCCGCTCCTTGGCTGATGTTTCAAGTGCTCCTCCTTTGTCATCTCCTTTGCCTTATTGCTGGTTCAAGTGCTGCTCCTTTGTGCTCCTTTGCCATCAATGACAACATTTCCAACAGTCTCCCCCTTTGGCATTGATGGCAACACCTCCACTGATAATCCAATGCTTCCTCTAAGTCTTTCTCTGCCTGGCTTCTTTTAGAAGACCCTTCTATTACCTGCTTCTTCTTTTAGAAGACCCTTCTATTACCTGCTTTTCCTCCCCCTTTGACATCAATGGCAAAGGGTTGCACATTTCTCAATGTTGATTCTGTCTTTGCATTTCCTCTCTCTGAGTTATGTTTAGGTCCTCTTCTGCTGAAATTGGACTATGTTGCTCCAGAGTGATGTATGAAACTTGTTGAGAGAATACTTTGATATAGTGAGCCGATATATGTTTTATAGCTGTGTTTCATTTGTAGTGTCTGTAATATGTGCTAGATTGCAGACAGAGATGATGCATTTTACAATTGAAAGGTTCTTGTTGCTTCTGAATGCTGATAATACTGATAATGCTAATAATGCTGATAATGCTGATCCTGTGGACCTGTTTTATGCTTCCCTTGCTTGTTGATTTCCTTTAGGAATGATATTTTCGTTTCTGTTCTCCCCCTGAGACTATGCTTTCTCTTCATATTAGAGAATAGTATCTACAGATACTACCCCTAGTATGTCTCTCAAGTATTCGAATGGTTCTCTGGAAAGTGGTTTAGTAAATATATCTGCTATCTGTTCTTTTGTTGGTACATAGTCAAATTTAACTATATTCTGAGCCACTTGTTCTTGGAGAAAATGATACTTGATTGGTATATGTTTAGTTTTTTAATGAAGCACGGGATTTTTAGATATACTTATAGCACTTGTATTATCACATTTGATTGAGATAGGTTCATTAATGCTTACCTTCATGTCTTGAAGAGTGTTTGCTTCATCCACATGACTTGAGTACAACGGTACATTCTTTGCTATATTACGCGGTACAGCAATGAGAGATAGATGTTGTTTCTTACTTAACCCTCCCCTTAGATTTTCTCCTAGATAGAATGCACCCTCACTTGTGCTTTTCCTGTCATCCACATAGCTAGCCCAATCTGCATCTATGTATGCTCTCAAAGTGAAGCTTTTTCCTTTTGGATACCAAATTCCATACTGTGCAGTTCCTTGTAGATATATGAATATTATTTTGACTGCTAGAAGGTGATTTTGTTTAGGTGTTGCTTGATATCTAGCCACAAGTCCTACTGCTAGCATGATGTCTGGTCTTGATGCTGTCAGGTACAACAGACTTCCTATCATGGATCTGTAGAGTCTTTGATCTATATCAGCAGATCCATCATCAACACACAGCTTGCATCCCGTGATCATGGGAGTTGACACGGGTTTGCAGTGTTCCATTTTGAACTTTTTCAACATTTCTTTTAAGTATTTTTCCTGTGATATGAATGTACCTGTGTTCTTTTGCTGAATTTGAAGTCCTAAATAGAAACTGAGCTCTCCAATCATAGACATCTCAAACTCTGATTTCATCTCCTCAGCAAACCCTTTTGCTAGTTCATCTTTGTTGCTTCCAAACATAATATCATCAACATACACTACAACAATTAGGAGTTCATTTTCATGGGCTTTTATATATATATATTGTTGTCTACTCCACCTCTTTTAAAACCTTGTTTTTGCAAATATTTATCCAGTCTTGAGTACCAAGCACGAGGAGCCTGTTTCAGTCCATATAGGGCCTTTTTCAATTTGCATACATAGTTTTCTTTATCTGTCAATGAGAAACCTTCTGGTTGTTCCATGTACACTTCTTCTTCTAGATCGCCATTAAGAAAAGCAGATTTTACATCCATTTTATATACCTTGAAATCTTGGTAGCATGCAAATGCCAAGAACATTCTGATAGCTTCCATTCTACTCAGGGGCAAATGTTTCATCATAATCAAGTCCTTAATTTGTGAGTATCCTTTGCAGACCAGCTAGGTTTATTCTAATTGTATCCTTGCTCATTCATTTTGTTTTTGAATACCATTTGAACCAATGATATTTTCTCAATAGGTCTAGGAACTAGTTCCCAGGTATTGTTCTTCTCAATTTGATCCAATTCTTCATTCATTGCTTTTATCCAATACTTGTCCTTGCTGGCTTCTTCAAATTTCTTTGGCTCTATTTGTGATAACATGGCTATGTATACTTCTTCTATTTGTTTTGTTAGCTGCCTTCTTGTCTGGACTCCTGCTTTCTTGTCTCCTATGATCTGATCTTCGGGATGATTCTTCTGAGTGTATCTTGAGGGTGTTTTTGAGCTCAGCTCTGCATCTTTTGTTGTCTTGTTGGTTTCATCATCATTCTGGTCTTCTTCTTCATTGTTGTCTGATTTACTGCAGCAGTCTGTATCTCTAGTATTGTTTGGAAGTTCTTCATCAAATCTCACATCAATACTTTCAACTATCTTCCGAAGGGTCTTGTTGTAGCACCTGTACCCTTTGCTTTTGGAGGCATATCCTAGAAATATCCCTTCATCTTTGCTCTTGCACATCAAATTTTCCGAGGTTTTCATCATTATTCTTTATGCTAACACTTGCTACCAAGACTCGAAATGTTTATTGATTACAACACCATGCCATAGTTCATAGGGAGTCTTGTCACTGCTTGGCCTTAAGTGAGCTTTATTAAGGATATGTACTGCTGTGTGCACTGCTTCTTCCCAGAAGGTTTGAGAAATATTATTCTCTTGCATCATAGCTCTTGGTATTTGTTGTACAGACCTGTTTTGTCTCTCTGCTACTCCATTCTGCTGAGGTGTCCCTACAATAGTAAATTTTTGCTTTATTCCATGTTCATTACATAGGTCTGCAAATCCATAATCAATGAATTCACCTCCTTTGTCTGATCTGATGCATTTCAGCTTGCATCCTGTCTAATTTTCTGCTAATGCTTTAAATGTTTTGAATTTGTCCAGAGCTTCCGATTTATTCTTGAGCAAAGAAACCCATGTCATTCTGGGGAAATCATCTATTATCAGCATAAAGTAGGACTCTCCACTTGGTGTTTTAGTTCTTGCAGGTCCACACAGATCCATGTGCACAAGTTGCAGTGGTCTTCTTGTTGATAAATCTTCTTTAGATTTAAAGGATGTGCGAGTTTGTTTCCCAAATTGACAAGATTTGCATATAGTACTTGAAGGCCTTTTTATTTCTGGCATATCTCTGACAGCTTTCTTCTTGCTTAGTCTGATGATATGGTCAAAGCTGAGATGTCCCGGCTCTCTGTCTTATAACCATGACTCCTCGAGTTTGTTGAGATGGCCGACTAAATCCTCCTCTTTCATTTCACTATGTGCATTACTCAGGAGATCGAGCACCTTTAGTGAGTTTTCTGTGGCAGTCATTGCAATCTTTGGCCTCTAAAATTGACCTTTATCTTTTATCATTGATACTCGGTAATTTTACTTCAGCCCATCTACAAATAATACATCTTGGGCCTTTCCTCTGCCATTGTCTATGCTGACTGATCCTTTTCCCTTGATCTTTCCTGATTTGTCATTTCCAAAAGTGACAATGCCCGATTTCTTTTCGTCAAGAGTTAAAAACTTGTTTTTATCTCCTGTCATGTGTTTAGAGCAGCCACTGTCCAAATACCATTGACTCTTCAAATCTTGAGCAGTTAAAGCCAAGTCACATTCATTCACCTTCTTTATCCACTGGAGGCCCCCTTTTGCTTGGTATCTTCTGTGAGGTGATGAATTATATCCCTTTAGAGAACACTTGGAAGATATATTAACCGTTGCATATACAACATTTGATTATAGTTTTGCGAGAATTGTGAGAATGAACAAAATTTCTTTGACTCATAAACCTCCTTGAGGTATTGAACATCGATCTTTTGTCCATACTTTCTACATTGATAAATTCTATGGCCAAAATCGTTACAATAAAAGCAATAACCATAGAAATTACTTGCATACCTGATGTAAGGTTGTCTCTTCCATGCTAGCATCTTTTGTTGGTTTGAATCATTCCTCCTTGCATGACAATATGCAGCAATGTGTCCTGGCTTGTGGCAGACATAACAGGTGGCATTCTTCATAAGAGGCAAGAATCTCCTCTGATGACTTCCAAATTTGATATACTCAGGGGCAGATGGTTCTTTTTCTGCCATCTTAGTATTCATTATATTCCTTGTTACTAGAGATTTCTTCTGATCTCTGTCATCTTTATTACATGTTTCTTCTGTTGTAGGAATTGTCTAGGCTTCTTCATCAGTCTTCTTTGCTTTTACAAAAATTATATTTTTGTTTTCCTTTTCTTTGCCTTTACTCGATTCTCCTTCATAGCCTATTCTCGTTTTTATCATTGGGGATCTTTGAGCAACCAGGATATCATTCAACTTGCTAGAGCTTGTTGTTTGAGAAGATTTTATAACCACTATCCTTTGAGCATTTTCTAGTTTCTTCCTGAGACATACCACTTCTTCCTCCAACTTCTCTTGTTCTTGGGTTTTATCCTTGATTTGCTGAAGTAATATATCTTCTATCTTCTTGGCTTCTTCAAGATTTACCTTGGTACATGGGGGACTTGAATTTTGTGCATCTTTCACACATTTGAGAGAATCTCTTTTTGTTTTACGCATTTTAGTTTGAGTCACATCAATCTCCTCCAGAGGAGCACTTCTTAGCTCCCCCTCAGATCGACTTCCCCTTCTTCTTCTTCTTCTAGCAAGAGTCCTTGAGTCTTACATGGCCATTAGTAAAAATTGAGAGGTTCCCTCTTCTCCTGAGGAGTTCATACGGAGTCTTCGAATCTGCTTCTTGTCTTATTTTGTGCATAGTAGGATTCTATTTGAATTTCTTTCTCTTTATACACACTTGATTCTTTGATGTCTTTCTACGATTCTTGAGCTTGATTTCTTACTTTCTTGTGAGGACATCTAGCAGCATAATGTCCAACTCTTCCACAGTTAAAGCATTTAAAATGAAGTTTACCTTTATATCTACCTGATCCTCTATCCAATTTCTTGACAAATTTAGCCTCTTCTTCATCAGAGCATGAGCATGTGTCTTCCTTTTCTTCTTTCTTCTTTTCTGTTTTGAATGCTGCTTCCCTTGTACTTGGCTTCTTCTGTGGGAGCCTCATCTCATATGCTGTAAGATTTCCTAGTAGTTGGTTCATGGTCAAGGTCTTCCAATCAGTTGTTTCTTCTATTGCAGACACCTTGGGATTGAATCTGGATGGAAGAGATCTTAGAATATTTTGTACAATTATACCTTCTGGTATTGTTTCTCCAAGAGCTTTTATACTGTTAACAATTTCTGCAACTTTTAAGAAGAAGCTCCCAACATCTTCATCATCATTCATTTTTAAATTTTCAAACTGGGCTCTATATACTTGAAGTTTGGCAGTCTTAACCTTTTTATTTCCCTCATCGATATTCTCTAGAGTGTCCCACATATCTTTGGCAGTCTTAGTATGCATTATTTTGATAAACTCAGCTTCACATAGTCCATTTAAGATTGCATTCATTGCTTTTGCATTAGATACAAAGCTTTCTTTAGCTTCTTTCTCTGTATCAGTTGACTTTGTGACATATCTAATTTCCCTGACATCCCAAGCTTCTAATCCTAAAGACATTACACAGCTTTCATTCTTATTTTCCAAAAGGCATAATTTGCACAATAAAGAAAGGGGCTTTAGTGGTTGAGCTTCCTTCTTGACTTTTTCATCTTGGGCTTTGGATCTCCTTTCGGTTTGTTAGGCGAGTATACGAGGAACACGGCTCGATACCAATTGTTGAACCCTTAGTTGGCGAGAGAGGGGAGTGAATGGTTTCACTTGTCTGGACTTTTAAAACTTTTCTCTTAAAACTTATTTACACCTTCACTTCATGATCAACTTAATATGTGAGCAATCTTTATTAGTGAGCAACAAGTATCAAACAGATTTGTTAATGTAATAGCAGTCTTAATATGTGAGCAACAAGTATTAAGTAGATTAGATAAACCACATCAACACATAGACATCATGCACAGAGACACCAGATATAAGTGAAAACCCATAAATGGAGAAAACCACATTTTAGTATTGTTGTGATGCAAAGGCAAGCTCCAACTCCCTCTCACCACGATTTTAGCAGAGCGGGAGCCTACGAGGCTCCTACCTCAATTCTACTAGCCACAACTTGCAAGGAAGCTCCAACTCCCATCAATTTTGCGAGGCACCAACCCTACAGGGAGGCTCCAACCTCAGTGCACGGCTACAACTTGCAAGCTCCAACTCCCATCAATTTCTGCAGGCACCAACCTACGAGAGGCTCCAACCTCAATTCTGCAAGCTACAGCGCGAAGGCTGCAGCAGAAATTAGTGAATAAATCACTTATTCAACGAAGATTAACTTAGATCATACATCAATTTCGAATTGCATGCACTTAACACATAACCTTCTTCTACAATTAATTGTCACATGCGGAAATAATGAAAGCGATCTCACATCAAATCAATCACACATTAACACGGTATGTATGGGGAAAGCTTATAGCTGAAAACCCCGCAGCTATTGTGTATATTATAATGGAGAAATCATGTAACAAACTCAGTACAATACTCCTCACAAGTACTCAGTACTTTCTCATAAAGTTACACACAAACTAGCTTAGTTTTGAACAGGTTACTGGTTCAAAACTCACCACTAATTGCCTTGCCTCTATTGCGCAATCATGGCCTGTCTATATAGAGATCCAAGGTTCAAATCCCCTTGGCTTGACAGCGCAATCATCATGGGAAATTCCTCCAAGTGTGGTGCAAATCTCATGCACAACTGATGTCGCCACTGATAGCTAACTCCACCCTTTCATCTACCTCTTCCCTTTGGTCTCATGACCCCGATCATGCCTTAGTGGGCGAAGTGTTCTTGAGTTGACTAATTAGTTAATAATTAGTGAATTAAATAATATTTAATTCACTCCACTCATATCTAGTTGATTAGCTAGTTAACTAATCTCAACTAGTTCAACTAAAACAAACGAGAGACACTTCTCCACTTTATGCATCCGGGGGCTCCTCCAAAACACGCACGCGAAGTCGCCCAACAAGCCAACCATTCAAGATGCCATCAAACCCTAGGAACCACGTGATTCCTTGTGTCAGTTGCATGAGCCACCTCCATGACTCAAACTGAAGTGCGCCAAGAGAGTAAACTGCTGTTTATAGTCGAAATATTATTAAGGGTAAATAATATTTGACTTCCATATTTTTAGGAGATCAGTCTAAAAATAGCCTGGGTCCTAAAAATTAGGGTCTCATCTATTTTTACCGACATGTCGCATACTCCAAGAATCTCCAAGTAGAATTCCCAAATTATGCTCCGTATGTCTAAAAATAGACATAGTCTAAAAATAGACTTTGCGCCGGAATTTGCCTGCGGGCCCACTTAGTGAAGGCGACTTCATTTCACTAAGCTCCATCATCTTGCTGCATTCTCAACACTCCCTCTCAGCAAGATATGGATTATCTGCAATCCCTATCCTGCCTCTGTGGAATTCGAACTTTCTCCTGGTGAGCGCCTTCGTCAGGATGTCGACATCCTGATCCTCCGTGGGAACATATGAAAGCATCATGATCCTCCGCTGAACACAATCTCTGATGTGATGGTACCTGATGTCGATATGTTTGGACCTATCATGAAAAACTGGATTAGCCGAGAGCTTGATGCGGCTCTGGTTATCACAGTAGATCACTGTAGGCTCCAAATGCAACCTGAACAAACCTGCGAGGATCTTCCTCATCCAAATAGCCTCGCATGCAGCCAAACTTGTTGCCATGTACTCGGCCTCTGCTGAACTGAGTGCCACGGATCTCTGCTTCCTGCTGTACCAGGAAACTGTTGTCGACCCAATGCTGAAAACTCCTCCCGAAGTGCTCTTCCGGTCTGTTGGGCTCCCTGCCCAATCTGCATCAGTGAAACCAGAAAGCTTCACTCCATCCTCCTGTCTGTACCATAGACCATATCCCGATGTGCCTCTGATATAGCGCAATACATGCTTGCCCGCCTTCCAAAAGAGCTTGGTAGGCTTAACCATAGCTTGCGAAAGCTGGTTAACTGCATAGCATATATCGGGTCGAGTATTGACTAGATACATCAACGACCCCACCAACTGTCGATAGACAGTGGCATCCACTACCTCCTCCGAAGTAGCATCTCCCTTCCTCCAACCACCAGGAAGAGGAGTGTCAACAGGCTTGCAGCCTTGCATGTTGAACCTCTCCAGAATCTCACGGGCATACTTGCCCTGAGAAACAAACAGTCCTCCACTGCGCTGCCAAATCTCCAATCCCAGGAAATAATGAAGGATGCCCGGGTCCTTCATCTCAAACTCTCGTGCAAGATCATCCTTGCATGAAAGTATCAACTGCTCGTCGCCAGTCAAAATCAGATCATCTACATACAGTACGATGATCAACGGCTTCCCCTCCACCACAATCTGGTACAGGTTTGGATCCGCCTCACTCTTGGAGAATCCAAGCCCGGTGAAGTAGCTGTCTATCCGAGTGTACCAAGCACGAGGTGCTTGCTTCAGCCCGTACAATGCTCTCTTGAGTCGGCACACATGCGACTCCCTGCTGAAGATCTCGAAACCTTCAGGCTGCTCTATGTACACCTCCTCCTCAATAACTCCATTGAGGAACGCAGTCTTCACATCCATCTGATGAATGTGCCACCCCATCTGCGCTGAGAGAGCAAGGATCGTCCGTATGGAAGAGTACCTTGCGACAGGTGCAAAAGTCTCCTCATAGTCGATCCCCTCGATCTGTGAGAAGCCACGGGCAACAAATCTCACCTTGTACTTCTCCACACTCCCGTCAGCCGCCTGCTTCACCTTGTAGATCCATCGCGAACCTACAACTGATTTCCCAACCGGTCTTGGGACAATCTCCCATGCACTGTTCCTGATGATCGACTCATATTCTTCGATCATGGCATCAACCCATGCGGGTTCCTCCACGGCTTCCTCAAAAGAGGATGGCTCTGTCACAACACATTGACTCATAAGAGCCATGTATCCAGTGTACCGATCCGGTGACTGTCTCTGTCTGCGCTGTGCTGTAGGTGGTCCTACAAACTTCTCTGCATCCCGAGCCAGTCGCTCAGCTTCTGTAGTGCGCATGCGCCCTCTGATGGTTGGCGCTGCCTGGGTGGTTTCTTCCACCTCCTGAACCTCCTCTTGTGGCTGATCCACATCGGGAAGCTCCTCCTTAGGAACTAACAGCTCCTCATCTGCATGCAAGTGTAGCTCCCTCTCAAGCGAACACTGCATGGCTTTCTCCTCCTGGAATTTTATATCTCGTCGCACAACAGTCTTGCGACTGTCTGGCACATACACCCGATAGTTATGAGGTGTATCAGTATACCCCACAAATATTCCAACCTCAGCAGTTGGATCCAGCTTCCTTCTCACATCCTTCGTCACATGCATGTAGACAGGAGAACCAAAAATCCGCAAATGGGAAATATCGGGCCTCTTGCCAGAATAAGCCTCCTCCGGTGTACTCATGCCAAGAACCTTGTGAGGACAACGGTTCTGCACATACACTGCTGTATTGCATGCCTCAGCCCACAAGTGAAGGGGTAGGCCCTGATCATGCAACATCGCCCGTGCAGCACCCACGATCGTTCTGTTCTTCCGCTCAGCCACCCCGTTCTTCTGTGGGTTATGGGGTGCGATGAGCTCTCTCCGAATCCCTTCTGCGCTGCAGAACTCCTTGAATTCAGCCGAGATGAATTCACCACCGTTATCACTCCTTAGAGCAATCACCTTCTTCCCCGACTCCTTCTCGACCAGTGCTTTAAACTCACAGAACTTCGCGAATGTATCGCTCTTCTTCTGCATGAAGAAGATCCAGCACTTTCGAGAGAAATCATCAACAAAGATCACATAATACCTGTCCTTTGCTGTCGAAGCAACTGAGAAAGGACCACACACGTATGTGTGAACTCTCTCAAGGATCGTCGTGGCGCGACTATCCTTCTCGTGAAAGGTGGCTTTCACATACTTCCCTAAAGTACACCCCTTGCACTGATCTGACTGCGCAAGAGTGCCCTTAGGAAGTCCAGTAGAAATCTGCTGCAGAATCTTCAAAGCTCCATGGTGAAGATGGTCCAATCTCCTGTGCCATAGTTCGCCCTCATCATCCCGGCTCACCACATCTCCAGCCTTGCATGCCATAGCTGCGCAGTCATCTACCTGCAACTGATAAAGGTTCTGAGTTCGAACCCCTATCTTCCGGGTCTCCCCAGTAGTCTTACTGCGTAGGAAAGCTTTTCCTTCGCTGAAGACCACATCATACCCCTTATCCTCCAACATCGCTACCGAAATCAGGTTCTTCTTCAATCCAGGTACATGCATGACATCCTTTAAGACAAAGGGTTTACCAGACTCCCTCTGAAAGGATACGGTACCGATACCAGTCGCACTGTATCTACCGTCATCGCCCATCTCGATGTGCATACCCAAATCCTTGTCCTCCGGATCTGAGAACAACTCCCGATCTCCCGTCATATGAAATGACGCACCGCTGTCCAAGAACCACACCGATCCCATCACACTTGAAACCAAGCATGCAATCAGTGAAAAGTCAAGCTCGAACTGTGAAGCCAAAGCTTCTCCATCTGCAGATCTTCCCGCTTGCTTGTTGTTCTTCTTCTTTGGACAATTGGTAGCATAATGTCCGTGATCATGGCAGTGAAAACACTTCACTTTCGCCATATCCTGCTTCTTGCCCTTTGCACCAGAATGAGAGGTTTTCTTACCCTTCCCCTTCTTTGCTTTGGCAACCAAAGCGCAGTTTTCTTCATCGGCTCCCTTTGATGAAGATCCATCTCGAGTAGTCCTCCTTATCTCCTCCTGCATGAGATCCGCCCAAAGGCGCTCCCATCCCGGCAGCTTCTCCCGACCATTGACGCTGTCTTGATATGAGTGCCAAGCCTTCGGAAGACCAAGGAGAGCCGGGTCGACCATGTCCTCTTCATCGACAGTAACCCCCACACTTCCCAGTTCATCTCTGCATTGAGTGAACTTCGTGAGGTATTTGGCGATACTGTCGCCCTTCTCCATCTTGATGTTCCTGAGCTTATCTTTGAGCGCCATCTTCCTTTGGTCACTCTTACTCTGGAATAGATCCGTCAAAGCTTTCCACATTAAATATGGAGTAGCCTTTCCATGCAGGCTGGATACAATATGATCCTTGACGCCCTCCAACGGGATCCTTCGACATTTCGCGATCTTCTTTTGCCATGCATCGACCAAAGCTGCATCAGTGGGCTTTGGGACATCCGCATCCACGAACTCCTTCAGACCATTATCTTCTAACACTTCTTCCATTCGATCCTTCCATGCAACATAGTTCGAACTGCCTTCAAGAGCATATTCGAGTCGCAAACCATTGAAAGAAGACATCTTTCAACACCGGCACCAAGAAAATCAACCTTCTGCAAAATTCGAATTCCAAACTCAAAGCTCTATCGCTTCCGATCTATACTTGAAAACAAATTATTTCCAAATCGGAGATTGACTGCAAAGGGCATTCACCAGATCTTTCACCTTACAAAGAAGGATGAATATTCCGGAGGCTACCTGGCCCGCATGCAGACTCTGTCCGAGGAAATAAGTTTGCAATCACCGTAATAGATCTCGACAATTAATCCGATACCATGTAGAAATTAGTTGAATAAATCACTTATTCAATGGAGATTAACCCGATTACACATCAATTTCGAATTGCATGCATAACACATAATCTCATCTACAATTAATTGTCACATGCGGAAATAATAGAAGTAATCTCACATCAAATCAATCACACATTAACTCAGTATGTATGGGGAAAGCCTATAGCTGAAAACCCCGCAGCTATTGTGTATATTATAATGGAGAAATCATGTAACAAAACAAGTACAATACTCCTCACAAGTACTCAGTACTTTCTCATAAAGTCACACACAATCTAGCTTAGTTTTGAACAGGTTACTGGTTCAAAACTCCCCGCCAATTGCCTTGCCTCTATTGCGCAATCATGGCCTGTATATGAAGAGATCCAAGGTTCGAATCCCCTTGGCTTTACTGCGCAATTGTCATGGACAATTCCTCCAAGTGTAATGCAAATCCCATGCAAAACTGATCCTCCAACTGATAGCTTTACTCACCCTTTCATCTACCTCTTCCACTGGTCTCCACTGAACTGATCATTCACTGTAGTGAACTGAAGTGTTCTTGAGTTGACTAATGAGTTAATAATTAGTGAATTAAATATTATTTAATTCACTCCACTCATATCTAGTTGATTAGCTAGTTAACTAATCTCAACTAGCTCAACTAAAACAAACAGAACACAACTCCACTATCTGTCCCGTTAACTCCTCCAAAACTTCTGCCACTGAAGTCTAACTGAAGTCAACCATGCAAGATGCCATCAAACCCTAGTAACCACGTGATTCCTTGTGTCAGTTGCATGAGCCACCTCCATGACTCAAACTGAAGTGCGCCAAGAGAGTAAACTGCTGTTTATAGTCAAAATATTATTAAGGGTAAATAATATTTGACTTCCATATTTTTAGGAGATCAGTCTAAAAATAGCCCGGGTCCTTAAAATAAGGGTCTCATCTATTTTTACCGACATGTCGCATACTTCAAGAATCTCCAAGTAGAATTCCCAAATTATGCTCCGTATGTCTAAAAATAGACATAGTCTAAAAATAGACTTTGCGCCAGAATTTGCCTGCGGGCCCACTTAGTGAAGGCGACTTCATTTCACTAAGCTCCATCATCTTGCTGCATTCTCAACAAGCTCCAACTCCCATCTATTTTCTGCAGGCACCAACCTACAGGAGGCTCCTACCTCAGTCAGATACAACTGACATCTATCAAGCTACAACTTGATAGGGAAGCTCCAACTTCCTTACTCTTTCAAAAGAAAAACACTTGCTGATTTACCTTGGATATCAGCTCTGTTCTGTACCTTCTTCTCTGATGTTCATCAACTCTTATATCAAACCTGCATCATCTCTGCTCAGTTCCTCCTTATTCGCATTCTTCTTGCAGCTTGCTTATTCTCTTCAACTCTTCTTTAATTCTGCTGCATACTCTCTTCTTCTCTCACTCCTTTTTTGTCAACATTCTCCCCTTGGATATTACCCTGTTTTATACAAAATTAGCTTCATGGCTATTTGTATTCCACTGGGAATTTGAAATGGACAGCCATGTCTCTTTGCCTTCTGCCTTCTCATCTCTTTTCAGCTCACTCAGAAAAATGTAACTGTAGGTGCTTATTTTAATATTACAGTGGGATATTTGCTCTCTTCCGGAGACTTGCCAATGCATCACGACAATATAAATTTAAATAAAACATTTACATTCAAATTACAAATGAGAACTCCAGCTCACTCATTTTGTCTCTTGGCTTGCTGCACATTTGTCTTTTCTCTGACTGTGTCTTTGTCCCTTTCTCTTCTCTGCATGCCTTTCTGTTTATGGCTGTTGCGTAACTTATGTATTTGTGTAACTGCATTTTTCATTTTTATATCAGCGCTTTATATATAAATGAATCTGTTGACTGTAATTCTAGGCCATATTCCAACGCTTTTCATGCCACGAGTGTCTTGTTGATGTGGAACATTCCGCATGCGGAACGGACATATATCACAGTCGTTGTATATTAATAATCGCCCTCCCATTAAGCCGAGGCCCGTGGGTTCACAGCCCATGCGGCATATTTTAATACAACTGCAACCATGTTTTATATATCTAACAACAATCATTTTATATAAACAATCGCCCTCCACCTTAAGCCTTTGGTCTTATATTACAATCCAGTAAATCGAATCACAGCCTCTAATATATGAAAGGGTCGAGCCCCACATCTGACGGCTGACAACACGTTGCAACAGCGATCGATGGATCAAACAAAAAATTGCGCAATGTAACATTTGCGATGTGCGATGTTGCGATGGTGCGATATTTCGATTTCGCGATGTTGCGATGGTGCGATGGCGCGATGTTGCGATATTGCGATTGTGCGATGATCGCGATTTCTCGATATTGCGATATTGCGATTTTGCGAAGGTGCAATGGTGCGATGGCACGATGCTGCGATGATCGCAATTTCTCGATATTGCGATATTGCGATGGCGCGATGTTTGCGATATCGCGATATTGCGATTGTTGCTATATTGCGATGCTCTGATGCGATTAGGAAGGGTCCCACCTTATGGTACTTTGGTTATTTGTTTATAAAGTGCTTCACACATATATATAACAGATAAATATGTATATATTGTCAATGGGTCATGCGATTCCTGGAATAATATTTGTTTTATATTATATGTATAACGCCGGTTGGAGTATGCGATTCCCGGAATTTATGTGCCTCTGCTGTGCTAACGCCTCTGCCTCTGCTGTACTAACGCCTCTGCCGCTCGACCACTTCACTGCTTCTGTATTTGCTGCCTCTATCTCCACTGCTCGACCATTTCACTCTGCCTCTGTATTTGACTGTTACACTCTAGCAGTGTTCTTCCGCCTGTTTCCTTTGCCTGTTTCAGCTTCAACGTTGCTCGACCTCTGCCTCTACTGCATGTCCGTTTCATCTCTTCCTCTGTATTTGCTGCCTCTGCCTCTGCCTGTCTCCTTTATATTTGCTTCCACTGCCTCTGCCTGTCTTCTTCGCTGTCTCCTTTGCCTGTCTCTGCTATCTTTCTGATTCTATCTCTTCTTCTTGTCTAATGCTGCTCCTTGCTTCTTCAAATGGTCCTGTCTCTGCTTCTCTTTGCTGCACTGCTTCTTCTTTTTGCTGCTTCTGCTACTTCTTCTTATGCTTTCTCTGCTCCTTGGCTGATGTTTCAAGTGCTCCTCCTTTTTCATCTCCTTTGCCTTATTGTTGGTTCAGGTGCTGCTCTTTTGTGCTCCTTTGCCATCAATGACAAAATTTCCAACAGTAAGACCAAGCAAACACATCGCGGAATTCCTTAAAAAGGGATGTGAAGCACGCAATTTCCTCAGGATTGCAATCTGCTCCAATCTCTATATTTTCCACAATACCCGTTTTGACCGAGATATCAATGAGCATTGTCTTAGAAAGATTACCCATGTTCCCTTCTGAATCGATCAGTTGAACAGTCATGTAAGTGGAGGGAACCATCTCAGGTGGGTCAAAGGATGGGATTTCAGTATTTATCACGTCTGAATCGATCATCGAAGCGCGATGGTGAAACTCTCCCCAAGGTCGTTCTTCTAAAGACATGATCTCTCGAATAGCTTCGTCTGTAGGAAAGACTTCATTGAGGATATCCTTAGAGAGAACTGTGATGGGAGGGAGGTTTGTCCCTTTGGTCGAGACCATAGCAGTGGAGGGTTCAGATGTAATTTGGATGGCTCGGTAGGCCAACTCGGTTGGTGAGAGCGTCATCTGATCTCCGTAGGAATCAATGTCTGAAGGTGTCGGGAGAATCCATGGGTCGATAGAGTCATCGAAAGTGGTGGATATCATTGCAACCGTATTTGGGATCTCTGGCAGCGGGAGAGGAAAAAAACCCAGTAGGGAAGATGCCTTCAGAAGACCGGTACCAAAACTGACGTAAGATTCAGGAAAGCCTCCTATTAGGGGTACAGTGCTACTTGGTAACGTGGAATAATCAGGAGTGCAGAAGGATAACTGATCCATTGTGACTATTTTCCCATCCAATGGAAATAGGATGAGTCGGAAGACCGAAGAAACAATGGCAGTCATGGCATATGACAAACTGCGACTGAGCAATAGATTATAGTCGAGATGGAAATCTACGACTTAAACGTCCACGGTTACCGTTTTCCCACTCAGAGTGATGGGAAAGCTAGCAAGGTATCCTTTTGGGAGGAACTTGTGGCCATCGAAAGCTTTAAGGGAATTCAACGGTGGTGTTAAGGTAGGAGAACCTAAATTGAGCCAGCAAGCTTGTGACATAACGTAGGTCAAAGCACCTTCGTCTATGACAGTGCGATGGATTGGTCTCCCTTTCGACACAACCTACACCTGGAATGCGAGTGGGTGTGAGAGGCGAGGTTTAGATTTTTCCATATCAAAGATAGCTAGCATAGAATCCTGGGGGTCTATTCCACCAATGGCCAAAAGAAAGGCTTTCCTTTGTGCTGGACAGGTTTGTAATACTTCGAGAGCAGACATAGCTGACGGTGCCTGCGCCAAATCTTCTACAATGTTGTAGTTTTGGGCTGCACGTGTAGAGGTGTTATGAGTCGTGCGTCGAAGTGTCCCTTTGGGGGGACGAATCATGGGGTCAGAAGTAGGCCGTTCGATATGCAAATCGTTGGGCGGCGGTGGATTTGAACTAGTACCAGGTTCTTGAGCATCTATGGTAGGATTTCCATAAAGCTTGGCTTGAGTTTGAAGTTAAACACTGTCAATGCCATAAATGGCGGATGGTCCTTCGCCGGAAGGATGTGAACCACCATTGCCCCGTTGATGGGGTTGTGGCGGATTGTCAACCATGTGTTAATGTTGCTGCTGTTGATTAGGGAAAGGATTATGAAGAACAGCAGGTGTTCGCCCAGAATCCTTGTTGGCAATAAAATCGGTGCATTCCTACAGTCGAGGACATTTGTATGTCAAGTGGTCCTCCGCACAGATCTTGCAAGGAAATTTCATGGGTTTATCCTTCCCTTTGTCATTTTTTGAAGCGTTTTTTTTATTAGGGTTATTCTGATTATCCGACTGCTCTTCCAAAGAAGATGTCTTTTTCTTATTCTTCTTATTTTTCCCGCTAGGTTTTTGTGAGGTTTCCACAGAATTTACCTCAGCTGTAGGAAGAGTAGTCATTTGGTGAGGGGCGGTGGCAGCCGAAGATGGGTGGGAGGCTTGCCCCCGAGACTGCTTTGTGGCCACATCGGAGATTGTGCCAACGAGACCATCGGCATATGCTCTGGTTTTATGAGTGGCTGAAGGATTTGGGTTACCAGGGACATTGGGGAGTAGATCATATAGCGTGCCAGATTGTGAATAGATTAAATCCAAATGTTGGACACGACGAATGCATTGATCTTATGTAACCGCACTGGAAAGGCCAATGTCTTTAGAGATATGGGGTAAAAGAGACTTACAAAACCAATTGGCTAAGAGATGATCTGGGATTGGCGCTTTGACTAGCCTCCTCCTACGTCTCCATTCATGGATGTGATCGGAGATGTGGGTGTCGGTGTCTTAGCGCAGCGAGGTTAACAGTTCCATTCTGGTTTCAAATCTGATTGGTAATTGGAAGTTCTTTAGAAACTCCGTCGCTAAAGCGCCAAAAGTATTGATGGCGACGCGTGGTAATTCAATGTACCACTTGGAAGCATTGCTTGTAAGGGTGCGAGGAAACAGTCGAAGCCGGACACTATCATCCACCATGGAATTGGATATAGACCATAGATGAAAGGTAGTGATGTGTGCGACTGGGTTGTCCCCTTGTTTCCCATCGAACTTCGGGATGTCAGAAGGAATCTTATGTGGTACTGGAGGCCAGAGTGGGTTGTGATTGATGGGGTCGTTAGTCAGTTTATGGATATCGGGGATGTCCAAAGCTGCCAAAAATGGCAATTGTGGATTTTCCCCCGAATCTAACCAAGGCAGTAAGGGCTGACTACTTAGACCATAGGGTCCACCCATCAATGTGTTACCAGGAGGATAAGTAGGACTTTGATAAAAACTTCCTATAGGTGGAAGAGTAGGGACATATTGTTGTTGTCCATAGGGCATATTGTATTGCAGGGCGAACGGTTGGTTTCCCCCAGCATAAAAATGCGCTCCCATTCCAGATGGAGGTTGGGGTTGGTTAGTCCAAATGGATGCAATAGAGTTTCCCGGAGGCATGCTACTACTTGCATAGTTTGGCAACGACATAGACCCTACACCTATATTTGAACCACTTAAAGGAAAAGTATTAACAATAGGTTGTCCCATTTGTCCTAAGGATTGCAGGGGAAGTGAAATGTTTCCTGCTACCTGTGTGCTGGTGACACTACCCCCTGGTATAGTGGCCAAGGGGTTTGAACTCAGCAGAGGGTTCCAACCGAAAGGGTTGCTAAAAGGCACCGAAGTAGTCACACTCGTGGGAGGAGTTACTGTGGATCCCAACGTGGTCGTGGTAGGAGTAGATCCCAAAGGATTCGGCGAGCTACTGACATTTTTTATGACCGTAGGGTTGGGATTAGGTATATGTTGACTACTAGGGCTGCCAAGTGATGGCATAGAACTGACCACCGGCGGGGAGGTTGGTGGCGAACCTGGGATGGTTTCCATTGGCATCGACCCTGTGGATGCTGGTGGTGAAATGGATGTTTGTGCAGCCGAAGACATATCTTGGTGTGGTGGAATCTAAATTATCATAGGCCCCAACGGATCAGTGAGCGGAGGATTTTAATGAGGTACAACCCCTTCCGTGAAAGGGTCCTCCAGAAATTTCGTATGATATGAGGCTATGTGAAAATCAAGATTAGTCAGTGGAGACTACTCTTCCGTATAAGGCACGGGTTCACCAAGGTTCAGTTCTTCCTTAATAGTTAGAGGAGGTAGACCTTGTTGTCGTCGAGACTGACGGCGTGGGTCGGAGGACACCACGATGACCTATTTATTTTTAACAAATTTTAATAAATTGTGATGTATTATAAAGTCTCAATAATAGTAACCACACACCTAAAAAAGAAAAAAGGACTCTCTAAAATTAATCAGCAAGAAGCCAGAATATGGTGCCCTGTCTCAGTACTATCGTTTTCTGGTGATGAAATCCAGTATCACAACAGTATACAAAGAGGGTTGGTCGAAAGTATAGTTACGGTCACTCTAGAGCTTCGCCCGAACCTCAGACGATAGGTGTAAGCACTCTCGTGAAGACGAGTACCCTCCTAAAGACCGAAGACAGAGTGGTTCTGTTTGTTTCAGGTACCAGGACAGCCCATCCCAATCACCTTATGTAAGTCCCTAAAAAGTATGGCCACTAAAGATACCTCAAATCATAGACATCATCAGGGGGGTCCACGGTCAAGGACAGCGTGCTATATGGGCAGAATACCTAGATCACAGATCTAGTTTTGACATCCCCGAAGGGAACCCCAATATATAACACACCCACCGGATGCAGTCGAAGGTGGGCTACCTTCTTATGCACCCAAGTGTTGTCTCGCGCTAAGCTCCGGTAAAGGAATGGTCTCGATAATATGAGCGCAGTAGGATTTCACTCGTTAATGACTCTAGTTTCAAGTTCTGATATCTTGGGTGATTTTCTCACTTTTCCTAACCCAAGATCCTAGCCTGAACTACTGTTTGTGTGAGCTCAAAAAAGAGTAATGTGATTGATTTTATTATCGCTTGATTCTTAGTGTACTTGATTATTAGTCTTGCGGAGGGGGAGTGGACGTATGAAATGTAATGAGACTCTGACTCAAGAAACCATGCAAAACATGCTCTAAATATTCAATTCGATGAAGAGTATTTCTAGAAGGAGAGGTTTCTTTTCAACATCCATGCACTAACATTAAAATAACACAGTTCAACTTTAAAGATTCAGACTTCTATCTACCTCTTCTTAATAGTCTATGAACTGAAATTTTCAGAATTAACTCAGCTAGATGCGGAAAAAACTAAAAAAAAAAATTCTTCTCTAAAAAGTAAATGCTTTTGACACTAACTTTTCAAACAAGAGCAAACAAACAAAAATGCCAGCTTAGTAAACAAGCACAGGGATTCAGTCAAGGAGATATACTGATGGCCAAAAAACTCTGCAACTAAAACACAATCACAGCAGTGAACAGCAAGTTTTGGTTGAGTAACGCACTGTCTCTGAGTAAAGACAGCGTTAATCCAGAGACTAACGCACTGTATTTAAGCAGAGCCAGCATTACAACGCACTGGAAAACCTACAGGGGTAGCGTTAGCCAGGGTAAAGTTCTTCAGATGGTCAAACAGAAACATGATTGAACTCTACGAGCTTTTGAAATGTCTACTAGGCATAAATACTGGTCGAAAGGATATGTGAACATAGGAGAGAAGAAAGGAGGAAAGAAATAGTCCGGAAACTATGGGGAAACTCCCCAGCGGAGTCGCCAATTCAGCTATAGGGTAAAATTCTTGGGTTATTGGTTATCGTATATCCCTCTCAGGGCTTTCTGGTGCCCGAGGCAGACAGTAAGATTAGTTGTATAGTTCACAAAGATGGCATATGCATGTTCATATTAACTTAAAACCACTTGATGGAAAAAGATAGAAGATTACCTCTTTAATGATCTTGGAGTACTTTGGAGAGCACTAAGCAGCGAAGCAATGGTTCTCTTTCACCAGCTCCAAATCTAGGTCCTGCAATCAATTAAAGCACCCGTGTAATTTCTAACATAACATACATTTCCTACCAATTAAGTCAATATATAATAAACATTTAAAGTGTGCACATCTAAGCCATTCATCTCATGCTATATAAGTGATTAAATATTAATGACAATATCAACGCATAGAATGGAAAAAACAGATACAGTTCTATTGATTTATAAAAAAGGAGGATTACAACCGTCGGTTGCACCAAGCCCTCCTCAGCCTTCCAATCTCTCTATCTCTCAAAGTGGTGATGTCTTGATCAACAAGTTCTCAATGAACCTATTTTACCTTTGACCTTCACACTACAAAAATGATCTCTACTTCACAAGTATTCAAAAACTTGACAATCCTTCGACCTTGAACCAAGAGCCTTCAACTCCATTTTATAGGAGATGGAGAGAGCAATCATTGCCCTTCTCTTTCCACCAGTTCTGAATAGAAAAAACCAATATGTTTCCTCAACCTCCATGCTTTTGCCTTCTTTGAGAGTTCATTTGTTTATGGCAATGCCCAATAAGAGTTAGTGCTTTGCAGTTTCCTTTTTGTATTGACTCTCTTGTGAGAAAAAGCTGGAGATTCAAATCATTCTCCGTGGGTTTTTCCCGTTTCAAACTTAAAACACGGGTAACGCTGCTCTCTAGTGTAAATAGAGCATTTCCCTAGCCACTAACGTGGCCTATTCACTGATCAGATGTGTTATAACGCTCTTGTGTTGTTATAGAGAGGTGTTACCTTGGCAGAAATAGGTTTAATTTAGGTCTTTGTATTCCTTCCATATTTGTCTTCTCCTCTGAGCTAATGAGGAGGTATTTTGACCTGTAACACTTCCATGTACCACCCGACCATAGACATGGCTGAAGCAAATATTTATTTTAGTTGGTCACCCCTGTGCCATATTCCAAGCATGCATGTGGGATCTCATGGATAAACCAGTCAAAAAAAACCAAGGGAATCCATAGGCTAAAGCACCTCAACCCTCACCATACCGTGATCTCTCCTAAACTGACACCGAGATCAAAAAATCGAACCGAGCTTGGAATGCCTCTGGATCTCATCACAATCCTTGAGGAATTTTTCGTCTCCTTGTCTCTAGGCTTTACAGTAATCCAAATCGGATCATTAGGCCCTTACCGAGAGACCGCCCTTAAGCTTTACCGTGTATCCCACCAAAACCGATCAAGGGATTCCTAGCCCTTTGGGAATGAACCTGAGACCGCCTATGCCCCGAATTCTGAAACCATTTGGCAATTCCAAAGCTCAAAACCGAGAAAAATCCCATCACACCATGTTTATCTGGAAAAGGCTGAAAGCCAATGTCAAAACATGGCAAAACCATGCCATCGATAGCAAAAGAAACAAATACCAACATGCACATGCCATGCATGTCAAAACCATCTAGGAAATCATACATGCAATCTATTGTCTGCAAGTTTTCCCGCTGAAACTACTTGATTCTACTCTTCCTTGATTTATCTTTCCTTTCCTTTCCTTTCCTTGTCCTTCCTTTGCTTACTTTTCCTTTTCGTCGTCCAATGCTGAAATGCTCCATGAAAACTATAAGTGTCCAAGGGTGTGAGAGAGATAGAATAGAGAGAGACCTCCAAAACTAAACTAATAAAAGGTACCAAATGATCCTCAAAAGCCTTTTTATCATTTAGGCCTCTATTTTCGTCATTTTCCAATATTTTCCTCAGTTTTCCTCCTCACATGCAACCTGTGACCTTTCACCTTCCTTTTCTCCTAATTTCCTTTACTTTCATAAATAAATCTACCAAAATTAAATTTTTCCTTTTTAATGGCTTAGTCATTACCTTTACCAATTTTCCTTTAGCCATAAACACATCCAGTGATGCCCACTAGGATATATTTTCCCAACATTCAACTTGGAATAAGTGTCCCTTAATCATGGTCTTATTTTTGCCTTTATTAACTTTTATTACATGAAATTTTAACCTAGGTCTGTTACAAAAACCCTCCCCCTTGGGGAACACCATCCTTGGTGTTAAACCACACATATACCTCTACAAAACCATTCAAAAGCAAACATACTGCTCATGGAGCTTTATAACTTAGCTCGATGCAATATTTACAATGAATAACCTGCTCAAAAGCAAAAAAAAATTGTGACAACATGACAATATAACAACCCTAATGGAACGAGACCTGTGCCGCTTAATGGAGCTTTATAAATTAGCTCATGGTGGTATTTATAGTAGAAACCATACATAAATATGTACAAATACCAAAATTGCTTTGCCTCAACCGAAAAACAATGAAGGATACATAGCCCGCATTTGATCAGCCATCTTCCATGTAGCTTCTTCGGGCCCAAAGTGCTTCCACTACACTTTCACTTGCTCTATGGCTCTGTTGCTGAGCATGAATTGTTTTGGCTGCAATATGCACTGAGGTTTTGGATGAAATTATCCTTCTTGCTCCACCTGCAATACAGACCAATTAATAACATGATCAACATCCTTTATATACATTTTAAGTAATGAAACATGAAAAACATCATGGAATTTCACTATTGGAGGCAGTGCAGTTGGATACGCCACTGGTCCAATCCTCTCAAGGATCTCAAAAGGTCCACAATACCATGGTGCAAACTTGGCACATGGTCCAATCCTCAAGGAGCTCTTCTTGGGCTTGATGTGCATATACACATGTTCCCCAACCTGAAACTCCTTAAATTTCCTGTGCTTATCTGCATAACTATTCTACCTATCTTGAGCTCCCTTTAGATTCTTCTTTATAACTTGCATTTTCTATTCCATATCTTCTAACATGTATGGTCTAAAAAGTACCCTATTCACTAGATCACTCCAGTTAATGGGAGTATTACAACTCCGACCATACAATGCCTCAAACAGACTCATCCTCAATGACTCTCGATAACCATTATTGTATGTAAACTTAGCCAATGGAAGGTAATCCTCCCATTCCTTATGTTGATGCATGACATACATCCTTAGCATGTCCTCCAGGATCTCGTTGACCCTCTTTGTCTGTCCATTTTTCTGTGGATGATAAGTTGTATTGAAGGAAAAAATCATACCTAATCCTGCAAACAACTCCTTCCAAACCTTGGAAGTGAACTTCGCATCCATATCTAACACAATCTTCTTCAGAACACCATGTAATCTCACAATCTCCTTGCTGAAGAAATGTGCCACCTCACTAGGTGAATATGTAGTCTTCATTGGAATGAAGTGAGCCACCTTGCTCAATCTGTCGACCAAAACCATGATAGAATCACGCTGCCTCACTGTCCTCGGAAGACCTATAGTAAAATCCATGGAAATTACCTCCCATTTCCCCTCTAGAATCAAAATATGTTATAGTAGACCACTTGTATGCTTACATTCTGCCTTCTCCTGCTGACAATCCACACATCTAGCCACGAACTCTGCCATATCCCTCTTCAGATTTGGCCAATAGTAGAACTTCTTCACTGTTGTCACTATCTTTTGATATCCTGGGTGACCTGAGTATGAATTTGCATGAAATTATCTCAAGATAAGCTTCTTGAGCTCACTGTTATCTAGCACATAGATCCTGTCCCAAAATCTTACCAAACCGTCTATCGTGAGACGATATTCGTCATCTTGATCACTTGTACTCGTACCTATACTCTGTTGTAACTTGTGCCTGAGCTCCATATACCTGTTATCCTATTGTATTTCCTGTAATATCTGATCCTGTAAGTATGTCCCATAGGAACTCATATTTTTTATATGATTCACATGTACTTTCCTGTTGACAACATCTGAAACCTTGTTCTCCTTTCCCTAGTAGATGTATCTGATATCGAAGTCAAACTCACTAAGGGTGGCCAACCATCTAGCTTGCCTCACATTCAGATTCGGTTGGTCAAACAAATATCTCAACCCACTATGATCACTCAACAATACAAATCTCCTACCAAGAAGATAATGCCTCCACATCTTCAACGTGTGAATAATAGCTGCCAACTCAAGATCATGAGTCGCGTAGTTCTATTCATGCTCATTCAGTTTCATGGATTCATAGCATACCACCTGTCCCTCCTCCATAAATACTCCACCAAGTCCTCTTTTACAAGCATTTTTACACACCACGAATTCTTTGTTTGGGTCTGCAATCTTAAGAACTGGAGCATTGGTCAACAACTACTTTAGCTACTCAAAACTAGCTACACATTCTTCTTTCCATTCAAACTTCTTGCCTTTCCTTTGCAAATATGTAATAGGATATGCAATGTGTGAGAATTTCTTGATGAACCTCCTGTAGTAACATGTTAATCCCATAAACGACCTGACTTCCTCCACATTCTTAGGAGTTTCCCACTTCACAACGACCCTTATCTTTTATGAATCTACTGCTATGCCTTCCTTGGAAACAACATGTCCCAAGCAGTGTACCTCTGTCTGGAAGAAACTACACTTGCTAAGATTAGCATATAACTGATGCTCTCTTATCAATCTCAACACTACTGCTAAATTCTTGGCCTACTCTTCCTCATTCTCAGAATATACCAAGATGTCATCAATGAATACAATAAAAAACTCGTCTAGATAAGAACACAACACACTATTCATCAAACACATAAATGTAGTTGGGGCATTAGTCAAACCGAATGGAACTACAACAAACTCATAATGCCCATACCTGGTCTTGAAAACGGTCTTAAAGATGTCCACTTCTTTGATGCATACTTGATGATATCCCAACCTCAAGTCGATCTTAGAGAACATTGTCGCTCCCTCCAACTGATCAAACAAGTCATCAATCCACGACAATGGATACATGTTCTTGATTGTCACTTTGTTTTGTTTCTTATAATCAATGCACAACTTGAGAGTACCATCCTTCTTCTTTATGAACAACACTGGTGCACCCCAAGGTGATACACTCGGCCTAATGCATCCCTTCTCAAGCATTTCCTTCAACTACAACTTCAACTCAACTAACTTTGGTGTACTCATACTGTAAGGGGCATTTGATTCTGGTGCTGCCCCTAGTACCAACCAAATCAAAAAATCCACTTCCCCTTGGGGAGGTAACTATGGAATCTCTATTGGAAACACATCCTAAAACTATTGCAATACATTATACCTTTGGAATATTTTTGCATCTTCGACATCCTTACCCTTATCACTAGAACGTGCACTGCAAACATCACAAAAAATTTCCTGCAACTACGCTTAGCCTGCATAGTTGTGACCATCCTCACCGATGCAGGATTCTTCTTTCCCTACAAAATTCTCTTTTCTCCATTATCATCCAGGCACTCAATCTACTTTGGCCTTGTGAAGGTAAAACCAATCCATACCCAAAATCATGCTATGCGATCCCAACAGTAATATATTCAAATGTGTTGTTGTAGGCGTACCATTTAGCTCAAATGCACAAGATCTTACCTAATTGTGAATTCTCTTCTTTGTACCTGTAGCCAACTGCACCAACCAAGATTCTACATGCACTTATTTTCTCAAGCCACACTTATCCACCAGGTAAGGATTAACATAACTATAAATATATCCAGGATCAATCAAAATAGAAATAACTTGATCACAAACCTTATCGTCCATCTCAATGATAAATGCATGGTGATCCACCTGTCTGTTCTCCACAGCTACATAAATCCAAGGAATGTTATTACCAACATTCCCAATTCTCTGTGCTTCCTGTGCATTATATATATGGGGTCTACCACCCTGAAACTGCAGATAATCGCTCTTGCGATGATCTTTTCCACATATCCAACACTGTAACGATGCTCTACCATCACCTATAGTCTGTTTCTCTCCCAGCTGTGATCCATGTCCCTTCACAACTATACTAAACTTCTTATAAGGAACCACATTTTCTTTCTCACCTGCATCTTGAGGTCTTCCCCGCTTTGGTGGCCATCTTCCTTTAGTTTTCCCATTTCCTTTAAAATCACACTTAGGCTCAAATTTGTGCTTTAACTGCTCATAACAATTCTTCAACTTTAAAATGGGCTCTTCTATTGATCTAGGCTCATCGAACTCAATCCGGTCTCTATATGCTACTAGCATCCCACTGATGAATCTATGAACCTTGGCCTTCTCTTCCTTGAGGTAAGGCACGTATCTCAACAACTCTAAGAACATGCTAGTGTAATCATCATCTGTCATGGAGCACATATGCAACTCATAAAACTCCTTAGATCTAGTATCATAGTACCTCTCTGACAGATACTTCTTCCAGAATATCCTCTTGAACTCACTCCAAGTCAGTTCCTCCTCATAAATACCCCTAACATTCTTCACATCTTCCCACCAAATAACTGCTTTACCTTTGAGGCTGAATGTAACTATTCTAGACTTCATGTTTTTTGAGTAATCATGCAACATGAAGAACTTCCTCATGCCAAGCAACCATTCCTTTTCATCATGTGATTTCTTCATCTCTCCATTAAATGTAGGTGGTTTTTCTTTCTTAAACTCATCCGAAAAATATACCCTATCATTCCTTCTGTAAGAATGATAATGATGATGATCATAGTACCTGTCAGAACTAGAACTAGAATAGTACCTATGTTTGTCACCTCTCCTATCCGGAGTGTCCAAGAACCTGCCATCTCTAATCGTGTCATCTTTATCCGACCAGTGACTACCATGAAACTTACTGCCATATGCTCTATTAGCCCCATCCTTCTATCTGTAGCTGATCCGAATTGGTCCCTGTTTCTGCAACTCTGATAGACTTAGAAGGATTACTACATTAACCTTTGCTTGTTTATCTTGTGCCTGTATGATTCTGCCATTTTCCGCCTTACGACTCCTTATTTTATCTTTCAAGATTCTTAATGTGTCTACTAAATTAGAAGAGTGCCCAACACAATGTTGCTCATCTGATTCATAGGAAGAATCTTTGTAGTCTAACATCTTGCTAGTCATCTTTTATTTCTTCCTGCAAGGCATCTCATGTCATCTTAAACCAAATCACAATAAACCAACGTACCTTAGCATAATTCGGGGATGATATCTCATTTGCAAGATCAACCAATCAACGAAATACATGTATATACATAATCACAACAACATATATACTTATAACACATAGGTATATCAACACATAAACATCATTCTGACTAGAGCTCAGTCATCAATGCATGACCATACTAACTACACACCATGACATCATGCATGACAACATAAACCATACTAACGTACAATTAACAACATGTATAACCATTCATATTCTCATGACAACACACTTCACAACAACATCATCAGCTCTCCCATGGTGAGATTACTGCCACCATGACCAACACCATGCGGATGCAACAAGTACATAGACCACAAGTATGAGAAACATATTTGCAACCAACATAAATACATGACCAACACACCGCCCATCTAGCCTGAGGGGTGAACCATGCTCTGATACCACTTGTAACGCACACCTCCCTTCACATCTACCCAAGTAACTGGCCAACTGGGGTAAACATGATATGAGGGGCAATTATGAGCAGACTCAACCTCTTCAATGACCTTAAGGAAATGGAGTTGATTAAACAAACCTTACTAACTTCCCTCAGGTTCCACATGAACCTCTAGGAGTAACCCAACCCCTCCAGGTGTTCATCCCTGAGATCACCTTAAATTTTCACTCAAGTTTACCCCCAGTAGTTCCCTTGCCAAGGCTTCAGTGCGACTAGACCTCCCAGTCACGTGCATAAGCCTCCATGAGTGCGGCCAGGCACTAAATTTCTCAGTGTTGTGCCAGTGACTACAGATTTTAAGGCTAAATTACAGGGTTGGGGCTAGACCTCTGCCCAGAAATCCCTGTAACTTTTAGAAATCATAAATTACACAAGGACAATTCTTGTAAACCAAAAACTGACTCCAAGACTAGGCTTGACCATCCCCAACCAGGACTGACATTTTGTCAAACACTTAGCGATAATGCAATCTATATGTCATGAATACAAGACTGGACATAAGGGACTGAAAATTCATATGAAACATGTCAAGAAGGATCACCACCCTCTCCCATTAGTTGTATTATCATTAATTAGGTATTGTATCCATTTTTCTTTCAGTTACAATTAAAAACATGAGATGAACCATGACTAGAACCAGTCACATAACCATGCTTGTAACCAACATATAGCCAAAAAAATAACCATAAGATGAAAACTATTAAAGCCACGTAATTACAAGTACAAAAGCAAGAGAACTTAGCTTTCATTAAACATAGGCAAGAGCCAACCAGGTTTGAGACTTCCACGTACCACCTGACCATAGACATGGTTGAACCAAAACTTTCCTTCAACCAGTCACCTCGTGTCATCTTCTAAGCATGAATGTGGGATCTCATAGATAAACCAATCCAAAAACAACCAAGGGAATCCATAGGCTAAACAACCTCCACCCTCACCATATTTTGATCTCACCTAAATCGGCACCAAGATCATTAAACCGAACCGAGCTTCGAATGCTTCTAGATCTCATCACCATCCTTGAGGAATTTTTCATCTTCTTGTCTCTAGGCTTTACACAATCCAAACCGGATCACTAGGCCCTTACCGAGACACCACCCTCAAGCTTTATTGTGTATCCCACCAAAATCGGTCAAGGGATTCCTAGGCCTTTGGGAATGAACCCGAGACCACCTCTGCCCCAAATTTTGAAACCGTCTGGCAATTTCAAAGCTCAAAACCAAGAATAATCCCATGCCACCATGGCTATCCGTAAAAAAGGCAAGGTAAGGCTGAAACCCACTTTCAAAACCGGACAAAACCATGCGACTGACAACAAAAGAACTAAATACCAACATGCACATACCGTGCATGTCAAAACCAGCTAGGAAATCATACATGCAATATATTACCTGCAAGTATTCCAACTAAAATTGCTTGATCCTTCTCTTCCTTGCTTGATTTTTTCTTTCCTTTCTTTTCCTTGTCCTTCCTTTGCTTCCTTTTCCTTTTCTTGGTCCAATGCAGAAATGCTCCAAGAAAACTCTAAGTTTCCAAGAGTGAGAGAGACAAAGAATAGAAAGAGAGCTCCAAAACTAAACTGACAAAAGGTACCAACCAATCCTCATAAGCCTTTTTGTCATTTAGGCCTCTATTTTCTTCATTTTCTATTATTTTACTTCATTTTCACATGCAAGCTGTGACTTTTCACCTTCCTTTTCTCCTAATTTCCTTTATTTTCATAAATAAATGTGCCAAAAATACGTTTTTCCTTTTTAATGCCTTAGCCATTTCCTTTGTCAATTTCCCTTTAGCCATAAACACATCCAATGATGCCCACAAGGATATCTTTGTCCAACATTAAGCTTGGAATAAGTGTCCCTTAACTATGGTCTTATTTTTGCCTTTATTAACTTTTATTACATGAACTTGTAACCCAGGTTTGTTACACTAGAAAGGATCTATGGACCAAGAACAAATCTAATATAATTTCAATGTGCCTTATTTCCAATTTCTTATTTTTCAAAGTGTAACATCCTCTACTTGATAAGATATCAATTAGGTCCCCAAGAGAAATGAGAGTTTCTAATATTTCTTGAATGGGGTCTCTAACAATGCTTACTCCTAGCGCTCTCTGCCCTCTGCCGCGCTTAGGGTTTCTGGTTCTGCGTCAGGGTGGTGTTGTCGGTGTGCTTGCCCTAGCTTGGGCTCGGCCCAATGGCAGATTCTCAGGACCCTCCTCCGCCTTTTCCTCCCCCTCCTCCTCCTTCTCCTCCTCCTCCTCCTGAGATCGAGGCGTTCAAGCTCTTGATCGCTTCCTAACCAAAGAAGAAGAAGCATCTCTCCTCCAAATTTGTCAAGTGGCTGGATGAGATCCCCTCGATGGCACTCTCGCCTGACGGTCTGATGCGAGTGGCCCTTTCAGTTACGAATCGAGCTCTAGTTGGTCAGTTCACGGGCTTATGGCCCTCACCAAAAAAAATTGAGGCCTGGATCACTCGCAACTAGAATCCCCTTATTGCCAATAGTGTCACCTCATACTTCCTGGGGTGGGGTTATTTCCTGTTCAAATTCAACACGAAGGAAGACAAGGACCTGATATTCAGAAGTGGACCCTATTTCATGGGACCTTAAAGGCTGTACCTAAATCACTGGACTCTTGACTTCGATCCCTCAGAGGATGTCCCATCTACCGTTCCAATCTGGGTCAGGCTCCCAAACTTACCGGTGCACTACTGGAACTGGGAATCAATGCATCAAATCGACAATTCCCTTAGGAAATCATAGAAAGAGAAAAAAACAAGGACCAATATGACTGTGCCAGAATATTTGTGGAGGTGGATCTTGAAGTTGGGTTGCCATAAGCCATTAAGCTAACGGTGGGGAACTAGTCCCATCTGGAGAAACTAGATTACGAACAGTTGTCGTTCAAATTCCGCAGATGTCATGAGTATGGCCACTTCGCCAAGGACTGTCCCAAAAATGCAGCCCCAGAAAAGGAGAAAGAAGAAGGATGGAAGCAAGCCAAGAAATCTAAAACAAGTCCTAAGTCAGGGAAAATGGAGAAAGGAAAGGGAAGCTCAACTCCCATGGGGAGTATTCCTAAAGCCAAACCCTCCCAGAAAGGCCAAGAGAATAGTTTTGCGGCCTTGAGCTCAGAGACAGAAGAAGTCCAAGAAATTGACCCACGGATCATGCAAAAGGATCTTCAAATGCAGGAAACCCTAGCACCACTAAAGATTGGTGAATATCCTGGAGGAATGAAAGAGGTTGTCTCCGAGAGGAAAGATCTGGATTCAGAGAAGTCAGAGGAAGAAGGAGAAATTAGAGACTCCCAAACTTCGGTTAGAAGATCTACCAGGGGAAGGAAATCCTCCAGGGAAAAAAGAGAACAAGAAACCTATAAGAAGAAACTACAGGGGACCCATCCAACCCTAGAAAATATGTTGGCAAAAAACCCTAAAGCACACAGAAATCAAAGTCAGGGCTCTAAGGGAGCCCTCTTAGCTCAAAAAAGGAAGTAATGAAGATTGTCTCCTAGAACTGCAGAGGGATGGAGAGCAACCTAAAAGAAGAAGCAATGAAAATTCTAGTAAGGTTGGAAAGGCTCATCATTCTTCTCATCTAGGAGACCAAAATGGAGGAAAAGGACTTTCTCCATGAAAGCAAATAGTTTTGGGGAAAAGGAGGAGGTGTTGCAGTCTCCTCTAGAGGCGCCTTAGGAGGGTTGGGAATCCTATTGTTGGGCCAGAATTGTAATCTATGGATAAATTACGCTTCCCTAGATAGGTGCTAGTCCATAACAACAGGTGAAAGACTATACTACCATTTCTCCTAACTGATAATAGATACACAGAGAGGATTGGAGGCTTACTTGTTCAGTCGCTTCCAAATGGCTCCTTCTGTCGCTTCTGTTGCAGCTTCAAGTTCAAGCGGTTTGTGAGCTGAATGATTCCTTCACGAAAGAACATTGAAACAACAAAATATGCAATAATATAGATATATATTCAAGCTAGTTAGCTAAATCAGTAAAGCATAAACTACATTCATCAACCAAGATCTTACAATATAGAAAATCAAAGTTAACATAGATGCATGTAGGGAAAAATAATAAGTACTCTTTATTGATGATAGAAGGAGAGGTTACAACCTAGTGACTGATTTGAAGTAACCTTCCAGCAAACTTCCCAAGTTTCATCACAGCATAAATCTCTCCAGCAGGAGCTCCACAAATCAAACTCTCAATTGAAAATTCTCCAGCATTTCTCTACTCAAATTCTTCCTTCTCAAACACTTAGATCTGTGTTCAATTTATAGATGAACTGTAGGTTGTTTTGCAATCAATATCTTTCCAAAAATAGGCAAGACATGTTTCCAGTCATGTAGATGTCAAATGGACACTTGGATCTGAAGCTTGACACATGTGAACTCTTCTAGAAGGCACTAGCCAAGTGGAGATTCCAGAATAATGAGAATTTAGCTCCCAATGTGACCAACGCACCTGTGAATGTTGGGAAGTTCTTTGCAGAGCAATCTTGCATGGGGCTATCTGCATATGCAACGCACTTAGGCCCCTTAGAGCCTGCGTTGGTGAGCTCTCATATGTTAAATAATAAGCCTCAAACCATGGAAACATTTGCTTGATGAAAGTATTGCTTGATTTGTCTTTTTTCTTGTCTTAGGGAAGGTAGCAACTAAAATGATAAGGAATGATAGACCCTTGATCATTGGTCCTGGAGATGCCCAAATTGACCTATAACAATTTCCCCTTAAAGCATGAGATCCAAATAATAAGAACATTTGATTGAGATGCTTTACACTGTGATGAGCTTGGAAACGAAGCGGAATGGTCACCTACATCAATATTACAATACATTTCATCATGATATATCCTCTATTGATCATAATTGCTGAGGGTAGGCATTCCCATAGTCAGCACATAAAACAATCTAATAACATGTACATAATTCAGAAAGTCTTCTACATTGGAATGTTGCCCAGATGTAGACACGCCTACAGATATAGGCCCATGTTTTGGATGGCAATCTGTATGTAAGGTCACCGTGTAGATGATGTGTACAACAATCCTGAAATCGCATCCCGGATGGATGAAACTAGATCCAAGGTCTTCTTATCTCGTTCACTCGATCATTCGGGTACAAGTCTAGCCATGCAAATATATGTTTTGTCGTCGAACATGGAAAGACATCGTTTGATTACTAGCTAATGATGTGAGTTGTTAACAAACGCGAGAGAACCACCATTAATGAAAATGGCCCTCAAGGTACTGCAGTACATTTCGTAAGGCATGAATAGATGATTTGATGTCGAACGCCAAACAAAATCTTTCGGTCAAAGGTCCGGAAGCGAGGATCTTGTCGATGCTGTAACAAGCCTCATGGTACTGGAATCTGATGTTTCTACGTGAACTTCCTGGATATTGATTTGTCGTCGACAGGAATTCACCTTATTGAAAAATAGGATTTATTGATTTCAGATACAAGGGTATGACTTGATACAACAATTTTCAGGGATGACGGTCATGAAAATGAAGTTTTATGAGTATTGCAGATGGATGAGTTTTTAATCACTGGATGAATTCTCTTGAACATATCGGCGACACTGTGATGAGTTGGCAGCATTGACCCAAAACCAAAGTGAAGGTATGATGAAACATAGGCGTGAATGAACCGTCAAGATGATTTCCCAACCCAAATAGTCACGGACATGGAGTGAAAGAGGTGTCATGTTCAAGAGCGACTTGCTACCAAAAAGAAACTTTACTTACTTTTCCCAAATTTTCCCCGGTCATTTGTCGACCAGTACCTCTTTATTTTTTGACAAGCTTGAGGAGGATAACATTTTCTTGATCTATAATTCAACCCTTCGGGCGAATAAAGTATCGCTATTTAATAATTTAACGAGTGTAGCGATGAATGAAACTCGATTCTTTCCATGATTGACAAGCCCATCGCTATTTTATGTTTTAACGAGCTTAACGACAGTGATAGCCCGGTCCTTTTTCATATTTAGAGAGTCTGGAAAAGAGGACGAAAGAGAACTCCAAAAGTACTTTTTCGTAAATTTTTCACTCAGATTCGATAAAGTGTAAAATAATATTTGAGAGAACCTCTTTGGTCATGTTTAACCAAGGTATTCATTTTTCGTAAATAATCCATCTCAGTCTGGAAAAGGGTTAAACTTATACTGAGTAGATATCAATTCATTTACTTTAACGAGCTCGAAAAGACAAGTGCTCGGCAATCTTTTCACATTATCGGAGTCTAAAAAGAGCTAAAAGAAGACTCCAGGGGTTCCATTTTCGCTGTTATCGAAGCTTGAAAAAGAGATAAAAGTGCGCTTCAAATCCTTTTTCGTTTTTAACAAAGCTCGAAAAATAAGGAGAAAAGGTATGCTTTGTGGTCAAGTCATTCTTTGAATAAATCTGCACGACTAATCTGTTCATCAGTTGTATTTCCTGTTCAGAACAACACAAAATGGATTAAAAATACCTGTTTCATGATAAAAACATAATAAAACAAAGTCATAGCAATAAATTTAACTTGCAAACAATTAAATGACTATAAAAAGTAGTTTCACTATTCATTTTTACCATTCCATAGTTACCATTTGCATTTTGGAGCTCTGAACTTGATTTTTCCCCCGAACTTCAGTCGTTGATTACGGTCGTTTCTGTGGACGGATTTCGTCGCTGTTTGATCCAGGTTAGTGCCATGAACCTCCTCTTTCTTTCAGTATTCATTTCATTCCCATTCCTTGCATTTTTTAGGGTTTTGAGGCCCCTAGGGTAAATTTTGCCCAAAATGAGGGCAACACACCCCTGAATGTTGAAACCTACGTTGCTTAGCAGGTACAATGAAGGATACCTGCATGTGCAATGCACTGTCTCAACCCAAGGAGTGCGTTGGGCGCAGTATAAGTTTTTGGTTTTCATGCTCTGTCCAAAATTTGCCTAGTTTTTTGCAATGAATGGTATCTAATGGATCTTATGGTTGATTTTCAGGTTTCCATCGGATTATAATGACGATTACATGGAGAGAAAGAGAACATGAAGAAAAATAAATGATTGCCTTGAATGATCCGGGTACTGTAAAAGCTTTAAGAGATTGCGGGCTACTTAAGTACTTCAAATTGTCGGAAATGAGGCAACAAATAGAACTCTTGGAGTTCTTAGTTTGAGCATGGGATCCGGAAATAAAGGCATTTCACATAAAAAATCAAGTGTTTTCCATAACAATTGAGGATGTGTATTTTCTCACAGGTTTGTCGAGGATAGGTTTGCCTATTTCTCTCATAGGGTCTACCGTTGGAGGAGAGACAGTGAGGGATTATGTTATGCAGTATTGCTATCCAGGGTCAGAACCTAGCAAATACGGGAAAATAAACATTCGGGATGTTAGGGATTTGCCTTTGAGAACCATCCTTTTCACGATCATAAAACTTGTTGGTACCGTTACACTCCATGTAGCGAACCGATCGTATATGCAGTATGCGCTAGAGTGCTTAGAGCCAACATTCTTCAACTGGTCTGAAGTCGTTCTATCTCAGATAAAGGAACAACTGAATAAAGCAAAGGGAGGAATGAAGAAAATTTTCAGTTATGGTTCCATCCTCATCTCCTTCGCTTTGGAACGGATTCCACTGATGCAGCCACAACATGTAACATTGCATATATCTAGTCCTAGAGATCCTCAAATGTAGAGATGGGTAGAACTCATGGGTCGGCATGCAGGCCAATCGACCGTTATGTTCTCGACTACATTCTTTTTCTAGTTCTGACGACGGATCATCGCCATCGATGAGTATTCATACGCAGGCATCGACTTCTGAGGAGATCCAGATCTAGTATTACTAGAAGGCGCTCAGTGGGGTGCAATGGGTAAGAATGATTTGACCATGTTTTTTTATTTTTATAAGGTTTATATAATGTTTTTGTGTTTTGATTTATTTCCAAGACTAAACTAAATTTTTTAATGTAATGCAGATATCGGTCGCGTTCAACCAGTAGAGGAACCAGAGTGTGAGGCAAATGCGCCAGCAGAGGGGGTTGTCGGGAGAGTAGTCCTTCAGGAACTTGATATGGCTGAGACTCTAGCTGAGCTTTAGCAGCACATAGAGGGATTAACCTTCGGGATTCCAGATTGCCAGCTCAAAGAGTTACCCATGCGACTACAGCGACACACTATTGGGGTTCCTAACCATTGGATGTGGTTGCACCGTAGGATTGCTAGATCTATAGCATGTTACCATGAGCACCACTAGTTTACTTGTGATTTTTTGCATATATTTTGAGGTCAGATGACCTATGTGTCTTGGGCACAAATTTTGTAAAAAACCTATAACTATCTATCTATATGTTTTCATAGTTTTTCCTATGTTTAATGCGCAATCCTATTCAATGATGTGAATGTTTTCTTTACCTATGTTGCAAATGTCTATCTAAAACTTGATTAGATAATGAATCAGTTAAAGTGTTCAGATTTCTGGAAATGTGTTGATATTGAATGAAATCAAAATGTCTCTCCAAAATTCGATCTCTTAGGAACAATCTAAGAAGTGTTGGATTTCTAACAGTATAAATACTAGTAAGTTGTAGTACCACAAGTTGTGAGTCTAACCTTATGATTATGCGGTTAATACCAAATGAAATGGAATAAGAGAGAATTTCGATCAATGCGCTATACTCAGTGATATTGTTCATCGATCTACCAATACAAATCCCTTGAAAACTCACTAACTCACCGTTCGGAGCAAAAATGGCCCACACTGCAGAGGATAGATTCTGTGTACTACGACTAGCACCATCAGCATTCCAACAAATGGTTCTGAAGATTTAGTCATCTACGATGAAATGTAAAGCGGATTAATAACGTCAAGAAAACTCTAAAAAAAAAATTAAGATAGTGAATGCAAATCAACAGCATATAAACAATATAATACAAAAAATTACTACGCTCATGATTAAGCATAGTAACGTTTCAAATACAACCCATTTCTAGGATGTGCCAATGGAATCCTATCGTAATCAACTAACTCGTAGGCACCCTTAGCAAGAACTCTTTTGACAATATAGGGGCCATGCCACAATGGCTCGCATTTCCCTGTACCTATTACATCAGCTTCTTGATCATAAAGAAGGACCAAGTCGCCCTCTAAGAAGATGCGAGGCTTTACATTTTTGTTGTATTGCACCTTTATACGTCTCTTATGCACTTCGTTGGCCAATTGGGCTTCACGATGCGTTTCATCTAGATGGATGAGGTTAAGGAGATGCGCTTCTTCTTCTGAGGTGTCAGGTAACAAGTCTATCGCGAGTTTTAACAATGATATTTCACATTGGATTGGTAAGATAGCTTCCATACCATACACCAATTGAAAAGGGGTAAATCCGGTTGCGTTTCTCACCGAGGTTCGATACGCCCACAAGGCGGAGTACAGGATCAAGTGCCAATTCCTTTTACGGACTCCTATCATTCGTTGAAGCATTCGTTTAAGAATTTTGTTAATAGCCTCAACTTGTCCATTTGATTGTGGATAATAAGGAGTAGAATTATCATGTGACAATCCTAACTTGGCTGTCAATTTAGACATCATATGGTTGCGAAAATGCTTCCCATGATCCGTAATTATGGCCTGTGGGACCCCAAACCTTGCAATAACATGATTGAAGAAAAACAATGCAGTTGTCTATCTTGTGTTGTTGAATGTAGGCATCGCTTTGGCCCATTTGGTAAAATAGTCGACTGCGACAATAATATAACCATGCCCCCCGGACGAAGGAGGGTTACAGGTCATGAAGTCAATACCCCATTTCGTAAATGGTCCAGCAGAGACAACAGGATGCATTGGCACTAGCGATTTGCGGATTTTACGGTCATAAATCTGGCATGCATCACAAATTCTAACTGCGAGGATACAATCTCGAAAAATAGTAGGCCAAAAGTTAACGCCGCGGAGTATCTTCTGCACGGTAGCATATCCAGATAAGTGTCCGCCACAAGCCCCAGCATGATAATAATTTAATACTTTTTCAGCCTCCTCATGAGTGAGGCACCTCCTTAAAATGGTATCAACACCACGACGATAAATTGTATCGCCGATGATCAAATAATATTTAGCTTGGTATTGAATACATCGCTAATTAGAGCGAGAGGTATTAGGTCAAAATTTTTGGGTTTGGAGATAAATAATGAAATCTCCATACCAGGGATCAGATGATCCGATCAGAAATAGAGACTCGTCTGGAATAGATGGTTCCGACGTAGTTGCAGTACTATCACAGGGAAGGTCACAGAGAAGCTCAGCCAAAACTAAAGACTTCTTTGACTTGGATTTGATTAACTCCAAATCAAATTCCTGCAAAATGACAATCCATTTTGAATATTTTCCCCCCAGCAATTGACGTGATAAGATGTAAGTCATGGGGTTGCAATCTGAAACTATTGTTGTTTTTTGGAGCAGGATATAATGGAAAAATCTTTGGACAGCTTGAACAGCTGCCAAGGCAAGATTTTCCACGTACGAATACTTAACTTCCGTATCTTTGAGATTACGACTCAAATAATAGATCGGATGTTCAATTCCATTTTCTACTTGGACCAATACCATAGCGATGGTCGTTTCAGCCGCGACGATATATAGGAAATAATCATTTTGATAATTAGGAGGATACATTAATGACACTAGGACAAGATGGTCCTTGAAAACATCAAAAGAAGCTTGCGCAACTTGGTCTCAATGGAAGGGAACTCATTTTTTCAATAATGGAGTAAATCCTTTACCCATTTCGGTGTAGTTTGGAATGAACCTTCTCAGGAATTTAGCCTTTCCTTGAAGTTTCTATACTTGAAGTAAGTTTGATGGTGCAGGCAAATCAAGAATGGCCTGAACCTTCAGTGGGTCTATTCGAATTCCTTCTTTTGAGACTACAAATCTGGGCAATTGACTAGAACCAACACAAAACACACATTTGTGCAGATTGAGGTGTATCTTACAGTGTCGGCAGCGTAAAAAAATGGCTCTCAAATGCATCGGGTGATCATTCTGATTTCGTGAATGCGCTAGTAAATCATCTAGATATGGTTGAAAAATGTGCTTGATGTCGTTGAAAGCATAATCCATTGCTCTCTGAAAAATTTCCCCAGCATTCTTTAAACCAAACGGAAGTTTCCTATATGTGAATGTGCCCCAGGGAAAGATGAATGTTGTCTTATGTTGGTCATCTGGGCGGATATTAATTTGATTATAGCCAGAAAATCCATCCATGAACGAAAAATCTGGCATCCAGCACAATCGTCAATAATCTGGTTGATAAAGGGAGTAGGATATTTGTCTTTTGGACAAGCCTGATTAACATCCCAATAATCTACGCACACTCTAATGGTTCCTTGTTTTTTCATAACAGGAACGATATTGGAAACCCACTAAGTTAGCGTAACAGGGTAAATGAAACCAGCACGCAAAAGTTTTTCAACTTCTGCTTTGATGGCAGCGGCTTTCTTCGGATGAACAGGACGAGGCCATTGACGCACTGGTTTGACATCAGGATACATATTAATAGTGTGTTCAACTATACTAGTATCTATGCCTGGCATTTCCTCGTAAGACCAAACAAATACGTCACGAAATTCACGAAAAAGAGAATGATATGAATCAAGTTCTGATGGAGAACAAGATACATCGACATGAATATTTTCTACAATGCCACATTTAGTCGAAATATCGATAGAAATCGTTTCTGTGATATTAGATAAATTTCGCTCATATTCAATTGCATTAATCAGAAAAGAATTCGAAAAGAAAGTTTGAATGGATGGGTGATATAGTTCACTGAGATTATTTTCTTCATAATTTAGAAGATGGGAATGATGATGATAATCTTCCGATGGTTCTCCTTCTGTCATCATAGCTTCCAAAATATTTTCATCTGTCAAAAATTTTGAGGAAAATGGATCAGATGGAGTACCAAAATCTAATGAACGATCAACCCAAACACTCGGCGACGCTGATTTCGGATTTGCCACCCAAGCCAAATAAATTGATTGCTATTGTAGCTCAAGAGGGCTGAGCAGTAAAACATCATCCAACGTAGAAATATCAGAATTACCCATACTCTTCCTTAAGCCAGATAGAGTGGAAGAGATCATGTAGCAGGTCTCTATGCTTGTAATTTCTGCCGACGTCGCGGGCGGCGGTAATGCAAAGGTTCCCATAAGAGTGGAATCCTTTAAGATTCCTACACCAATGTTCTGAATTTTTAGTTAGGGTAAGTGAACAAATGGAACGCTTCCAGTTACCTACGAAGCAGAGGCAAAAAAAGGATAATTGATTAATGACTATGATTGTACCTTTATGTGGAAAGGCAATCATTCTAAAGTATGTAGAAACAATGGCAGTCATTGCATATACCCATGGTCTTCCGAGTAAAATATTATAGCTAAGGGGTCTGTCAACAACCTCAACATAAATACTTATTGTTTTTCCCCCTAATTCAACTTGCAGGTTATTGATAATACCACAAGGTTTATATGTTCTTCCATCAAAAGCCTTCAAAATCTTTGATGATTGTGATAATTGCGGCGAGCCAAGTGAATTCCAACAGTTTAGAGACATAATGCACGTAGATGCTCCCTCATCAATAATAGTGCGATGAACAAGGTGATTGAGAACATTTACTTGTATAAAGAATGACAATTCTGCTGGTAGTTGCGGCACATAGCCCGTATGATTAAAGACGACAAGATTAGAATCAGTCGGATCAATTCCACCAATGGCCGACAATAAAGCCTGCTTCTGGGAGGGACAATTTTTTAATACCTCAAGAGCAGACATAGTTGAAGGGGATTGAGCCAAATCTTCAACTATATTATAATTTTTTGCAGATCTTGCTCGAGGATTATATGTCGATTTATAAATTACTCCCTTTGGTGGCTTAATCGTCAATTCAGGAATAACAGGAGGTGGTATTGATTCATTAGATGGATTCGTTGTCGAGGTAGTAGGTTGATCAGTGGCCGGAATACCATAGTCTTTATTCCGCTTCGACACCAAAATAACTTGTGAAGGTTTTGCGGTGGATAACATTAACACTTGGGAACTAGGAGCTGGATCTGTAGCAACCAAATTTGTGTCTGGATTTGGAAATGGGTCTGTCAACACAGTTGATGCATGAGAAGTCTTGATGATTTTTGAGACTTCCGCACGGTGAGGACAATCCCTAACAAAGTGTTCCTCATTACAGATTATACATGGATAACGAGGTTTCCGTGGTCCAGACGGTTGATCAGATGATTGTTCCTACGGGTTAGAAGTTTTCTTTTTCTTTGATTTCCCCTTTTTCTTACTTCCTGGTTGCTTATCACTTTTGCCATTGTCAAATGACACGACATTAATTTTGGAAGTAGGAGACGGATCAGATGCAGTAGTGTTGTGTGTGTTTGCAGTGCCTATCAAGCCATCTTCGGCATGAGAGTCCTTTATTTGAGGAGGAACATTGAAATTAGATCTCGACGCATTTGGGATTTTTTCATAGAGCGTGCCAGACTGAGTATAAATCAAGTCCAAATATTGGGCACGAGTGATAACTTGCTCTTCTGTGACGACGCCACCTTTAGCCACATCCTCAGTTATAGATGGTAACATGGACTTAATGAACCATTCAGCGAGGAGCTAATCGGGAACAAATGTCTTAACCATTCGTCGACGGCGACGCCACTCATGAATATGATCTGAAATGTGAGTAGCATTACTCTGTTTGAAGTTGGTCAAGAGTTCCGTTCCAGTTTCGTATCTGATCAATAACTGGAAATGGGTCAAAAATACAGTATCTAAGGTAGTGAAATTGTCGAAAGAAGCTCTAGGTAATTCAATGTACCATTTAGCAGCCGGACCTATGAGCGTACGCTGGAAAATACGTAATCGAACAGAATCATCATTTAGGGAATTTGATGAACACCATAAATAATAAGTCATAACATGAGTTGATGGATCTTCTCCAGGGTTTCCATTGAATTTAGGAATGTTGGAGGGTAATTTATGAGGTATCACCGGCCACCAAGGAGCATAATTGATAGGATCATTGGTTAACCAATTTAAATCTGGTAATTCCAAGGTTGCAACAAAAGGAAACTATCTATTAAGGTCAAGTTGAGCATAGCCAGGGTAAGATGGAATTGCTTGGGAAATAGGTCTTTGAGCACCAGCATATGGAATTTGATGCTAGTAACCCAAATAGGGGTTGTTTTGCATAGCAAACTCTTGTGAATTCTGTTGACCAAAACCTGGATATGTTACTTGTTGATATGAAGTTTTAGGAATTTGTGCCTGTGGCTACCAAGGGGTCTGTCCACCAATATTATAACCCAAATTAGTGTAAGTTGGATTCGGTTGATATGTATAACCAGGTTGCGTTTGCAACATCCCATAAAATGGTACGCCAGCTTGTGAATAAATGATCCCTGATACAGGTTGTTGTAAATTAACCAAATGATTTTGAGTCTGTGGACCTAACATTTGATGATATTGAGTCGAAGAACTTACATGATAAGGTTGATGCACAATATTTTGATTCTATAACAGGGGTATAGATGTATTAACAAGTGGTAATGAAGTGGGTGTAATAGGTTGAACCGGTTGATATGAGTGTACAACCGTTTGTGGTTGGATAGGTAGAGTGGGAATCCATTGACAAACATTCATGTCAACATTAGTTTGACCAAAATGTGACTGAGTACTGTCGTATTAGGTAAACAAAGGTTGCCCCCCAGCATAAGGAGGATAATAAGACGGAAAATAATTTTCTCCAAATGCTGGGAGTCCAATTGATATCGTACTTAAAGGAATTGACCCATAAGGACCGACTTGATATTGCCCTAATGATGATTGTAATGAATCAAGTCGTTCAGTAATAACTATAGGACTACCAGTTTGTTGAAGCCTCAAAAATCGTTGCTTCAAACATTGGGGGATAACCACCCGGTCGGAACCTTAGGACAACTCCTTTTCTGTTTGGTATGGCGGCTCCGACTGGATTTATAGGACCAGTTTCCTAGTAATTTAAATGGGTTGGTAATAGAATGATTGGATGGGGGGAAATGGAACTAAATGACTGAAATAAAACTATCTAATCTAATTTAAATACTGATGAAATAACTCTAAAACTAACTCGGGCATCAAATGTGAATACAAATTCAAATTGTTTCAATTAATCAATAACCATGAAAATTTATTACAGCTTAATTGAAATGTGCAACAACAAATAAAGATAACTCTGTTTAAGAAATTAAACAGAGTTATAATAACATATTGCATTCATCATAATATATCACTTGCATATACTATAAAAGATAAATATTTCTAACACACTCAGAAATGATATGTATAGAGAAATATTGTGAAACAAGTACACATAAACGATAGCAATTTAAAATAGAATATCACATAACAAAAGAAACTAACAGTGAATAGATAGAAATACCATATCGATCTCGATATTTTCCAATGCAATACGATATCCAAATCCAGCAACTTCAATGTAAAATCAACTCCAAGATACAGAAATGCAATTCTTAAACATAATTTTGCAGATAATCACCAGACGTGATCCTTTATAAAAATATAGGAGTCAATGGAGTACAGAAATGTAATCTCCAAGTCAAAATATTACAAATTCAGGACTCCTTTCTAAATGCATGAAAGGGGTTTAAATAGCTACCTAACAAAAAATAACTAGAACTATTCCTACAATCTATCTAAATTAAAAAAATATCTGAAACAGAAATGCGAGCTTGATGAGAACCGACTCATTGATCATCAGTTGAAGTGGATGTACGAAAGTGGCAAATTTTGAGCATCTCCTTTACTTCTTCAGGATGACTAGGCTTCGAATGCAACTGCCCTGTATATGTGGCATCAGAGAACTCGGGAATGATGCAATCAATGGCACTTGAGAGAAATTTAATTGTTGTTTGTTGACTATGTGGCTTGATGAGATAAGTCCACATTGAATCCCATGATATATCTTGTAATTGGCCAATTTGCTGATTTTTATTAATGATCTCTTGTTTCCATCTAAGATCAGTTTCTTTTACTTTGGGTAATTGGCCAGAACTACAATCTGCATTTAAATTGATTGCATATAAATTATCATTTACCATCTGTGTTACATCGTTCATTATTCCCTTAGCTCTAGACGTGGCCCTTTCTGCTTTGATCAAGAGATGTTCCCATTTTGCAAAAACAATTTTTTTATGTCTCTCCATAATTTTGGGAAGATCTGCTTTTCTCCCTATTTCTAATTCTTGCCATAAAAGAAAATCGAAAATCTTTTCTTCAGCTTCATCAAATTCAATCTTAAGAGTGATTCCTTCATCCATCAGGGAAGAAGTTAGCTCACATAGAGACTCTACTTCTGTAATCTTTAGACAAAACTCATTTAATTGTTGAGACAATAATTTGTTTGTCTCCAAAGCTTCATTTTTAAATTGATCCAGAGTGGGATAGTTCTTGAACTTGTCCAATTTAGATTGAAACATCTTTTCTTGTTCAATCTTCAGAGTTTGCTCATTTTGTAGAAGAGTTTGTAATTTTGCAATCTCATGATTAAGCTGTTGTTGCTTTTCTAGGGTCTGCTGATCAATCTTTTCTTTTTCAACAGCTAGCTTCTCTTCTAATTGTTTAGTCTTGAGCTCTTCATCTTGTAATCGTTGTTCCAACTGAATGATCTTTTGTTGGTTTTCTGCAACTTGTTCTTCAAAAATGGTCATTTGTACATCCTTTTGTTTTATCAACAGTGTAACTTCAGAGGCTTTATCTATAGTGGCTGCACTATAAGCACCTGCATACTGAGACAATTTGGTGAGATCCTCAGATGGATCCACCTCAGCATTTTTATAAACAATATTCATAAATTCCCCCTGTGATGCATCTTGATCAGTTCTCCTTCTTTTTCTCTGTTTTCTCACCATAGCCCTATGTTTGGGACTGTAAAATATATCTAAAGGAGGAATTTCTTCTATCTTTAACATAATCTCACCAGTGGGGATTTTAGGGATGATTTCTACATCCTGATCTTTTCAATCATCAACTTGAGAAATGTTTTGTTGTCCTATTTGTTGAGAAAATTGTTCATATTGGCTCAGCAAATGAGGAGAAACAAGAAGTTCAGTAGTTTCTTGTCCTCCAAGTTGGGAACCTGCATTATTGTTTATATCATCTTTAGGTGCTTGTTCAGTGTTTTTATTCTTTGTGCTTCCTTTCTCAATATGCACATGGGCATCAGTACCTGTGCTCTCTTTTCCTGTTTGAGCCGAAGACTGTTGTACAACAATTTTAGCATCATTTTCTGATTTTCCAGTGTCAACTTTGCTACTATCATCTTTCTTCTCCAAAACAGGGTTAGCTCCTATTACTTCTTTACCAGAAGTACTTCCTGTATCTTTCTGTTCTGGTTCACATCCTTGTGTAGAAATCCTCAATTGATCTAGAGGAACTCTGAGTAGCCTCTGAATTCTAAATAATAAAAATTTATTCATATCCTCAGGCTGAAATTTGGACTTGGACAAATCAAAAATTTGAGACATATTATCTACAGAAACAAATAAATCATCAAAGATATCTGGTTCATGTTCGAACCGAGCAATTGAGACAAAGGTAGTAAAATCATACGCCACCTTCTTAAGATCATATTGCCTTCCAGGAATTGTTGAAAGCTTAATATCAGTTAACTTAACAACTTCTTTCTTAGCATGGACAAAATTGCTGAGAGTATAGTCACCACATTTGAAAGGAAAAGTAGGCCACATGAGCTTTTTGCTGCTCTTTAAAGTCCTAGACATACCTTCTACTGTCAGCTGATAAGAAATTTCCTATGCTAACAGCTTGTCTGGAACATATAAAGGAAGGATATGTGGCTCTACAATACTTCCAAAAATTATGACCTAAGGGAACTTTTCTTCCCCGAACCAGTCTCCAATAGAGGACAAATCAACTCTAGCTTTATCGGAAAGTCTAGAAGGGAATCGGCCAAAGATGATTTGGTAAATCGGAATAAAGGAACCATGGCAAACTCTGTAAACATGACTTCTGAAATACCCCTTCCATAAGAACTTATGATATATATGAATCGGGACAGGTTCTTTAGGAGTCCATTTCCATCCTAATAGGGGAAATTCTAAATTCAAACACAGGGCATCTAGGATGTAAGCACAAAAGTAAAAAGGAGTGGAATTTTCTGAGTTTTTGTCTTTCCTGTATTCAAGGATTCTATTCGCTATCTTATCAGACAAAATAACAGTGCAATCCATTATCTCAGAATTAAGAACAACATGAATCAACGGAACCATTTGAATGGAAAACCTGGCTGAATTATCATTACCAAACAACCTACACATCATTGCTGCGGCATAACAATATGGAGGCGAGAGAGACTCCACAGAGTACATACCTGATGCCTCATGCTTGTGTTTTTCAGGGTTATTTCTCCATTCTTTAATCGGCTCTGACTGGTTTGGATGTTCCGCAACAAATTCTTTAGGGAAGTCCTTGTTGTAGATATTTTGTGGGTTCGGGAGGTGGTACATTGCTTTAATATCCTCTGCTTTGAATGACCCGAACACTGATCCAAAAACAGAAACAAAAGTTATGTTTCGAACAGTTACATTGTCAAGCACCCATCTAATAACATCATAATAGGGCAAAATGTTTGCCCGAGCAGCAACTCTGTGCAGAAATGAGTTTGCCAATTAACCAAGAGGACTTTCAGAATCCGAGTCTGAGTCGGCTTCGTCAGGAACTGTGGCCTTAGCGTCCACAACTCTAGGGTTTTCCTTTTCCAATAGATTGTAGACATTTTCCCATGACATTTTCCCAAGTCCCTGGCAGGAGGTGTCTGTAACTAGCTTAAGTTTTGTTGGTTTCTCTTTAGGCGGCATTGTAATCACATGGGATTTTGCAGCAATGGTAGCTTTAGATTTTCTGAATCGCTTCAACATTTCAGTGTCGGGCAAGTTCTCTCTAGTTCTGCGAATGAAAGGATTCGACGTTCTTTTGTTCTGCAATTGAATGAAAACCTTCAGCCGAAATAAAACATAATAATGAGAACAACTATACAAGGATCTATTTATTAATTACTATATAATCTCTTTGTGTTTATAACATAAATGCCCTCTAAGGGGTCACATTCACGCATTCAAAACAAAATAAATCGTGATCATTTGTCTGGTTTTCAATTAATGGCAACGTACAATCGGAGATCAGCGCATCCTTGAAATAAATGTTAAAATTCCCTTTTAATTCATTGTGATGCGATGAATAAAGAATATGAACGTGAAGTAACAATCGCATCGCAGATCTTCAAAGGTGCGCAAAATAACATAACATAATTCATGCCGATTTCTGATTGCGATAATCGCATCGAGGCTTTTAAAATGAAGTGAACCGTTTAATACTTTCTCCGAAAATGCGATTGCGATGAGAGATGATCCGTCGCATCGGCGTTTTAAAACGAAAGAATGTAATGTTTTAATTTCTTCCAAAATGTGATTGCGATGAATCACATCACATCGGACATATATACAAAAATGCAACACTTTAAACTCATCCGAAATACGATTGCGATTGAGCGTGATCACATCGGAACTTTACAAAGCAAAACAAATCTTTTAAAGAACTCTCTGAGTTTCCGAGTGCGATTACTGTTCATTTTAAATTATTATTAAGTATAAAGTCTTTATAATATGTTTGATATGATTAAAAGACTTTATAACTCATCGGATCGAAAAGTTTATTAAAGATTGTACACTTTGTGAATAAAAATGTGATATGCATCATTTTATCAATGAATCTTTTATTTCTACTTAGAAAGAAAGATAGAAAAAGGAGACCTATTTTTAAATGGGATTTATTCTAAAATTTAAAAAATGGGGAGGGTTGTTGTACAGTACAACAATTGGCGATTCACTGGAAGAAACAGTTATCTCTGAAAAAATGAAATGAACATTATATTTTTAGTAAGTAAAATTTTCTAAAGATAATAAAAACTTATCTGAAGATAATTCAAATAAAATCTAACTATGAAAAAAGAATAAAAATCACTTACAATTTCTTTCTAATTCCTCAAAGATAATAACATTTTTGGGTTATCTCAAACTTTGATTGGCTGATAATAATAAAGTAAGAGAATTTCTTCAAGTTTAGCTTTTGTAATATACTCTATTGTCACAGGCATGGCCTCTGCTGCCAGCAAACGTTCATAGTCTCGACAGGGTTACCTTTTAACCATTAACTATCCATTATCCCATGCAACTAAGATTATGACTCTTTAAAAATAAATTCATAAGACATATTATCTCATGTTTTTGTCTTTTATTTATTTTTTCTTAATTTAAGAGCCATTGTTCTGGTTTGGTAGCCATTTAGTAACAATGTCATTCACTAGTTGTGATAAAACTGAACAAGCTGGCTCGTGATGAGACCCCTTGTCTTACTTTCAAAGCCATTACCCTGTTTTGGTATGCAGTATTGGTAATGTCAGTTTTATTACTTCTTATGATCATGGTAAGTAGGCTCGTGATGAGACCTCTTATCTCCTAAATTTTGTCATATAATTTCTTAGAATTACATTCTAAAAAATCACAATAAAAAATGGATGGGGTGAAATAGTTGTATCCTTAAGAATAAATGGATGATAATTTACAGAGTTTTTTGTTTGCTAAAGCTTGAAAAATGTTTTTATTTTTTAAAGATAACCTTTCTCTGCTTAAGAAACTTATAATGATTTACATTTTCCTCAAGGTTTCAAAAGATCATGTAAATGTTTTGAACAAATTTTCAAAGTTTAACATTTTATTTTAAACCATCCAAAATTGTAATAATTTCCTTGAAAAATTCTTATTTACATAAAATAAGTATTTATAACATTCTTTCCAAGACAATTTTCTAATAGTAAAAAGTCAATTAAAGACTATTAACAACTTTTATTTACAAAAATAAATGAAAATTGCAGAAAGGAATATGTACAAGTAAGAAGGGGTTACCTCTTTATGAAAAGAATTTCTTTAAGACAAGCCCATTTACAGGAAGAGATTCTCTTTTTCCTGTTAAATCTTGAAGAATGAATGTATATGAGCCTATCTTTTCAGCAATCTGAAATGGTCCAAGCCACATTTTCTGAAATTTGGTATGCTTACCTTTTTCTTCATGTGCTTTATCCCATTTCAAAACAAGATCACCAATTAACAAATTTTTTGAGCCGGTGGAATTTGAATCAAAAGAAGATTTAACAAGCTGTTGATGTTTTTCATGAATATCTTTTGCCTTTTCTCTATCTTCTTCTAACTTGAGGATTTGATCAAATCTCAATTGAATGGATGAGGAAGGAATTTCTTCAATGAATTGCACCAGGGCTAATGATGGAAGAGCTAGATTTGATGGTATCACAGCTTCTTTATCATAAACTAAATTGAAAGGTGAAGTTCCAATAGAAGCTTTAAGAGTAATACGATCAGCCCATAATGCAAAGATTAAAGATTTGTGCCAATTCTTTTGGTTTGATCAATAGTCCTTTTAATGATTTTGATGAGATTTTTGTTAATGGATTCAACTAAACCATTACCTTGTGGATAATAGTTTGCTGAATATTTTAATTTAAAACCTATTTTAATTGCAAATTCCACAATACTATTACCAGAAAAATAAGATGCATTGTCAAATACCAGAGCGTTAGGTACACCAAAACTGGTAATGATGAATTGATCGATAAAATCAATAATTGCATCAGAGTTGGCTACCTTTAGAGGAATTGCTTCTACCCACTTTGTGAAGTAATCTGTTGCTGTGAGAATGTACTTGTGTTGTTTGGAAGAATGAAGAACTATCTCACCAATAATATCAAGCCCCCATTGCTCAAATGGTTGTTCAATGTTTATTGGTTGCAAAGGAAAAGTTGGCTTCCTTTGTCTTCCACTAGCAGTTTGGCAAATTTTGCATTTTCTCACATAATCATGTGTATCTTTAAAAATGGTAGGCCAATAATACCCAGCATGGATAATTTTTTGGGCTGTGGTATCACCTCCAAAATGACCTCCTGTTGGTCCATCGTGTAATTCCTGCAATACCTTTTTGGCTTCAGTCTTTTCAAGACATCTTAATAATATTGAATCATAATTCTTTCTGAATAACACATCATTAATGATTTCATATTTAGTAACCTTCAATCTTAAAGCATGTTTATTCTTATAGCTGAGATTAGAAGGAGCATACCCATTTTTCAAGTAAAATATCAGATCAACATACTGAGATTCAGAATCTGTAACCCTTATCTGACTTACTTGAACTGCATTTTCTGGATCTTGATTTTCTGGTAAATTATGAGCTCCTGCTAATAATCTGCAAAAACCTTCATTAGGAAAAATTTGAGGTCTAAAATAGGCCTCCTAAGGAAATAATAAAAAAATATCTAAACTGATAAAATAATATTTATGAATTTGCAATTCACTTTTTGCACCAAAATCCATGTAACCATGGTTAAATTCAATTCAAAAATTGTACCAAAATAAAATTAATAAAAAAATTGTATTGATGTAACTATAAATAAAAATGATTTTTTTAAAGAAAAATTCATTATCATTGTACAACTAATGCATTTGTTCTTTGTACTTTAATAACTTAAAATAAAATAGATGAGCTAAAAGAGATGCACTGATGTCTGCTTTGGCTATTTTTTGGTTTTTTTGGCTGCTAAGCATCTACATAGGTGTTTAAGTAGCTATGTTTCCATCTCCTTTTGCAAAAAAGGAATGGCTCTGTCATCGAAATGCTATGCATATGTTCTGAAACTATCTATTTAATAGAAAGTTCGATTTTTTTCTGTGAAAAAAAATAAAAATAAAAATATATATATATATATATATATATATATATATATATATATATTCCTAAATTCTTAATTATAGAATATACTATTAATTAAAATTTATATTATTTAAATTATATAATAACATGTAATTAATATGCTATATAAAAATAATATAATATAATCTAATATTTATTGAAAATGGTGTAAATACATGAAGATTGTGTAGGGATATGCATTGTTTCTCTCAAAAAATATGAATTGACAATAATAATATTTTATTCAAAAAGTGTGAAATAACATTTATTATGAGTACTTTACTTTATGACTTTAAATGTACTTAAAGCACTATCATGGTTAACCATGAGTTTTTATCCACCATTGAGCATGTGACAAGTAAGTACTTTTAGCTCAAACAATGCCACCTCAACCATTAGGGATGATGTCATCCTCTAAAATGTGATTGGTTCTCATAAAGTGACTTCTGATTGTACATTTTCCTTAGGAGGCCCATTTTAGACCTCAAAATTTCCCTAATGGTCCTCTAATAATCTTTGCTGGTTTAATGTCAATATCATATTCTTGCAAAGTTGTCACCCAATTAGCCATTTTTTCTCCTACTTCTCTTTGAATTAGTAATTGTCTTACTGCAGATAAAGGAACAATAACCTTTGTGTGTGTTTTTAAGAGAAAAGGCCTAAAATGTTTGATTGACTTAAATACAGCGAAAGCTTGTTTTTCAACATCAGAATAATTCAGCTTAGCTCCTTACAGATTTGAGCTGAAGAAAGAAATCAGTGCTTCGATTTGTTGATCATTGAGCTGTGTTAAAACAACAGCATAAGAAGTTTCGGTTGCCAAAGTATACAGAATAAAATCATTGGAAAATTTGGGAGTATTCAATGCAGGTGCATCAATGATTGCCTTCTTGGTTGCATCAAAGGCTTATTTTTCTTTATAACCCCATTTGAATACCGAATTTTTCCTAATCATATTCTGCATAGGCAAAACAATTTGAGAAAAATCTAGAATGAATCTTTTTACAAAATTAATCTGACCTAAAAATGATTGCATGGACTTTTTATTGTGAGGTAAAGAAATATCAGAAATTTCTTTAACTCTGTCATGATCGATATATATACCGTCTTTTGACACAACAAACCCTAAGAGTTTTCCTTGATCGAGAGCAAAGAAGGATTTCTTTGGGTTCAAGGAAATACCAAACTTTCTACATCTTTCAAATATTTGTTTCAGATCGTGTAGATGATTGGATCTCTTCTTTGAATAAACTGTTATGTCATCAAGATAAATGACAACTGATCTATTAATCATACCCTTAAATGTTATGTCCATGGCTCTCTGGAAAGTAGCTCCTGCATTTATTAAACCAAAAGGCATTTTCTGATAAGCATAAGTTCCCCATTTTGTTCTGAAAGTGGTTTTCAACCTATCATCTGGATGTACTAAAATTTGATTATACCCTGAAAATCCATCAAGGAAGGACATGAGTTCAGAACCAGCTACCTTTTGGAGAATTTGCTCCATGGTTGGCAATGGGAAATTGTCTTTTTGACATGCCTTATTTAAATTTCTGAAATCAATACAGATTCTAATATCGCCATTTTTCTTCCTGACAGGTACCATGTTGGAAGCCCAATTGGAGTGCCTTACAGGAAAATTGATTTTGGCTTTGAAAAGCTTGTTGAGTTTTGTTTTGATTTGATCGTCAAGATTTGGACGAATCTTTCTTAACTTCTGTTGAACAGGCTTAACATCAGATAGCATTCGAATTGTGTGTTGAATTACAGAAGTATCATAAGTCTTTAAATCTTCATAACTCCAAGTAAAGACATTCTTATATTTACTTAGAAGTTTAATAAAAGCATATCTTTCTTCTGGAGTTAAATTGAGACCTAGATTAACATTCTGAGGTTTAGAATCAGAGCCAAGATTGACTAATTCAAATTTCAAAGTTGAACTTTGAATTTTAGCATTAGTAACTTTCTTGAATCTGTCCTTAATATCATAATGATCCTCGAGTTTAACAAGAGATTTAGGTATCGGATTTTCATTATTTCTTGAAGTAATTTGCATATCATGATCATCTTCATCAATAATTTGTTCATCATATGATTTCTCAGAAGTTAAGAAATTCAAAATATCTTGATCATGGTAGAATACTCTCCAGTTAATAATATTATCTGGGACAGATGGGCGAAAAATCAACTCTACTGAAAATCTATCAGGACTGCAATCTTTAGCAGGAAGGAGTTTGGACGCAACATTAGCTGACAAGTCAGCTGATGTGTTTTGATTTCTGGGAATAGAAGAGATATTAAATGCTAGAAATTGAGTGGTAAGGTCCTGTACTAGGGTTTGATAATGTTTGAGATGTCCCAAAAGACAATGGATTGTATTCCTTACTTGCCTTATGACAATTTCGGAATCTCCATATACTTTCAAGTATTTTACATTTAACCCTGTGGCCTTATAAAGCCCTTGAATCAAGGCTTCATATTCAGCAGTATTATTAGTGCACTCAAATTCTAATCTACATGATAACATGGTTTTCTCTCCTTCTAGATCAATTAGGATGCATCCTGCTCCTGCTCCATCACTAGATTTTGATCCATCAAAATATAATGACCAAAATAAAGTTTTATCAACAGGTCTATCTACAAAAGAATCAGAAATATTTACAATTCTAGAAGAATCAGATTGCGAAAAATTTTCAATTTGAGAAACAAAAGTATTTACAGAAAATGGTGATTGTGGTGCAGTAGAATTTCCAAGAAAAGACTCGGCAGAATAACCTCCAAGAATATTATTGTTGAAAGCTACAGGTTCATTAGGTTGTTCAAATTCAGTCACAGTGTGGGTCATATGTTTTTCTCGTTCGACTTTGATTTGATTGGGTTTCCCTTTGTAGGGAAGCCACATATGTGAATAATCGGTTGAGATATAACCATTAAGTTTCGCAGACCAGTCCCTGCTTAAGACCAACCCATAGAATTCTGGAATATTTGTAATTAGAATATCAATTCTTTGGGCAATCCTATGATCGAAAGCTAGTCTGATAGTAACTGAATTTATTTCTCCAACAACTTAAACTTTAGAGTGATCTAATTGTACAATATGAACAACAGATTTATGTGGTTCAATATTCAATTTAGCACAGACTGAAGTAGGCATTATATTAGAGGATGCTCCAGAATCAATTAAACAATTGTGCAAATTCTTATTGTAGATTTCATAAGTCAACAGAAATGGAGGTGTCTGAGAATTTGATCTTTCTCCAATAAGAACAGTATCAGCTGCATCTACTTTGTCTGGTGGCTTACTAGTCCCTTTAGCTGCTTTAGCTACTACACCACCTGGTAGAGGAGAAATAGGTGTAGCATTTAACTCTTTTAATAGCAGCTTTTGTTGATGTTTAAGTTTACTGAGTTCATGTAATGAGATGTTCACTCTAGTATTTTTCATGTCCTCAATGATATTATAATCCATTGTGTATGATACCACCAGAGTTTTGGATGATGATGTGGGAGGATTAGGAGATGATGGCTGATTCTGAGTGGGTAAGGAAGAAGTTCTTCTTGCAGGAGTTTTATCTTTGGTACTCAGAGTTGTATTTTTCTTTTTTGGAATAGTTTGAATAGGTTCCGATGTAGATTTGCTCCTTGTACTCACAGGCATAGCTTCTTGTTCCATTTCATTATCCGAATTAGGGAGAATGAAATCTCACATTCCATTTAGTTCAGCTATTTCTTCCCTTTCATCTTCTTCATTCGATACCAAAGGAGTGTCTTCTTCTTCATCATCTTCTGATTCTGCATTGGAAATTGCATTGGGAGGTTTTGATTTAGCTTGATTTCTCTTGAAATTTCTAAATGGTCTTTTTGTAAAAGTCTTTGCTACCTGCTTTTTGATCTCAACCATCTCATTAGACATGGTTTTAAGAACTTTTTGTAAACCTTCCATTTCATATGGATCTCTGGGTGTCTTTTTCTTGGAATCATCTTTAAAAGTGACTTTCTTTGATTTTCTTTCATCAATAACATTTTTATTATCTAGAGCAATCATTCGTTTTTCAAATGAAATAGCTTCTTTCATATTCACATCTAAAGTTGGTTTTGCAGCTCTATCTACGAAAATTGCTATGTTTGAGGGTAAAGCATTAATATACCATTCACTTCTAACCTGTTCACTAGGTTTAAATGTTTGAGGAATCTTATTCAAGAGTTTATTGAATCGAGAATTAAAATCTTTAATGGGTTCCTTGGGTTGACTATTTAAATTGGAGAGATCGTTAATTAGGGTAGCAAGTGATCTATTATCTACATATTTAGTTAAAAATTGTTCTTCAAACATATCCCAACTCGTGATTGAATCTGATGGTAAATAGAAGTACCAGGGTCCTGTTGTTCCTTGCAAAGTATAGGGAAATAAATGGACTACAACACCTTCATTCACTACTTTATTCAAGTTTATAGCAAGCATAAAGTTATTGATATGTTCTTCCGCTTGTATACCAGTATCTGGACTAAACTTTGGGAGCCATTTTTTAGAATGATCAGGTAGATCATGTAAAGGTGCAGCCATATTTACGGCTCCTGGTCTAGTCCATGGTCTCTGTGCCATTGTTGTGATGATGGTAGAAGAACTAGAAGTGATAAATGGTGTATGAGTAGTAACTATTGAAGTACCGGAAGATACAATAGATGTTTGAGCAGATGTAGTTTGGGCAGATGATGATGAGACTACTGCACTTTTCGGATTTGGAGCTTGGGAAACAGATGATTGAATATGCGATGAAGAACTAGTACCACTTTCTGTTTCCAGTGGAGTTTTTCTTGTTTTGACTCTACTAGGTATAGGAAATTCTTTTAGGGAAATTCCAAGTTTTTCAGTCTGTGACCTGGTGAGAGGACTGGAAGAAACAAACTGCGAGGTGACACTACCTTCAGATAATTCTGATTCTTCTAATGATAATGAGAATCCTTGAAGTTTATGAACTAAGGCTTCGACTTCAAGGGATTCAGGAGTTGGATTATCTGATTGATCTAAAACTTTGATAGTGGGTGTTTGAATACTTTTCTCAATTTCTTCTCTTGTGATTTGCGATGTGGAAGAAATTGAAGGTAATGAGGGTGGTGTGCTCTTAGAATGGCTTTCGGATTTGGATTTATCCGCCATTCATAGCTTAGGCCCTCTTTCTAGCGCCAAAAATGTTGAAGCCTCGAAAATCGCTGCTTCAAACATTGGGGGATAACCACCTGGTCGGGACCTTAGGATAACTCCTTTTCCGTTTGGTATGGTGGCTCCGACTGGATTTATAGGACCAGTTTCCTAGTAATTTAAATGGGTTGGTAATAGAATGATTGGATGGGGGAAATGGGACTAAATGACTGAAATAAAACTATCTAATCTAATTTAAATACTGATGAAATAACTCTAAAACTAACCCATGCATCAAATGTGAATACAACTTCAAATTGTTTCAATTAATCAATAACCATGAAAATGTATTACAGCTTAATTGAAATGTGCAACAACAAATAAAGATAACTATGTTTAAGAAATTAAACAGAGTTATAATAACATATTGCATTCATCATAATATATCGCTTGCATATACTATAAAAGATAAATATTTCTAACACACTCATAAATTATATGTATAAAGAAATATTGTGAAACAAGTACACAAACGATAACAATTTAAAAGAGAATATCACATATTAAAAGAAACTAATAGTGAATAGATAGAAATACCATATCCATCTCTATATTTTCCAATGCAATACGATCTCCAAATCCAGCAACTTCAATGTAAAATCAACTCCAAGATACAGAAATGCAATTCTTAAAGATAATTTTGCAAATAATCACCAGATGTGATCCTTTATAAAAATATAGGAGTCAATGGAGTACATAAATGTAATCTCCAAGTCAAAATATTACAAATTCAGGACTCCTTTCTAAATGCATGAAAGGGGTTTAAATAGGTACCTAACAAAAAATAACTAAAACTATTCCTACAATCTATCTAAATTAAAAAAAAAAATCTGAAACATAAATGCAAGCTTGATGAGAACTGACTCATTAATCATCAGTTGAGGTGGATGTACGAAGGTGGCAAATTTTGAGCATCTCCTTTACTTATTCAGGATGACTAGGCTTCGAATGCAACCGCACTATATATGTGGCATCGGAGAACTCGGGAATGATGCAATCAATGGCACTTGAGAGAAATTTAATTGTTGTTTGTTGACTATGTGGCTTGATGAGATAAGTCCACATTGAATCTCATGATATTTCTTGTAATTGGCCAATTTGCTGATTTTTATTAATGATCTCTTGTTTCCATCTAAGATCAGTTTCTTTTACTTTGGGTAATTGGTCGGGACTACAATCTGCAATTAAATTGATTGCATATAAATTATCATTTACCATCTGTGTTACATCGTTCATTATTCCCTTAGCTCTGGATGTGGCCCTTTTTTCTTTGATCAAGCGATGTTCCCATTCTGCAAAAACAATTCATTTATGTCTCTCCATAATTTTGGGAAGATCTGCTTTTCACCCTGTTTCTGATTCTTGCCATAAAAGAAAATCGGAGATCTTTTCTTTAGCTTCATCAAATTCAATCTTAAGAGTAATTCCTTCATCCATCAGGGAAGATGTTAGCTCACATAGAGACTCTGATTTTGTAATCTTTAGACAAAACTCATTTAATTGTTGAGACAATAATTTGTTTGTCTCCAAAGCTTCATTTTTAAATTGATCCAGAGTGGGATAGTTCTTGAACTTGTCCAATTTAGATTGAAACATCTTTTCTTGTTCAATCTTCAGAGTCTGCTCATTTTGTAGAAGAGTTTGTAATTTTGAAATCTCTTGATTAAGCTGTTGTTGCTTTTCTAGGGTCTGCTGAACAATCTTTTCTTTTTCAACAGTTAGCTGCTCTTCTAATTGTTTAGTCTTGAGCTCTTCATCTTGTAATCGTTGTTCCAACTGAATGATCTTTTGTTGGTTTTCTGCAACTTGTTCTTCAAAAATGGTCATTTGTACATCCTTTTGTTTTATCAACAGTGTAACTTCGGAGGCTTTATCTATAGTGGCTACACAATAAGCACCTGCATACTGAAATAATTTGGTGAGATCCTCAGATGGATCCACCTCAGCATTTTTATAAACAATATTCATAAATTCCCCCCGTGATGCATCTTGATCAGTTCTCCTTCTTTTTCTCTGTTTTCTCACCACAACCCTATGTTTGGGACTGTAAAATATATCTAAAGGAGGAATTTCTTCTATCTTTAACATAATCTCACCAGTGGGGTTATCAGGGATGATTTCTACATCCTAATCTTTTGAATCATCAACTTGGGAAATGTTTTGTTGTCCTATTTTCTAGGAAAATTGTTCATATTGGATCAGCAAATGAGGAGAAACAATAAGTTCTGTAGTTTCTTGTCCTCCAAGTTGGGAACCTGCATTATTGTTTATATCATTTTTAGGTGCTTGTTCAGTGTTTTTATTCTCTGTGCTTCCTTTCTCAATATGCACATGGGCATCAGTACCTGTGCTCTCTTTTCCTGTTTGAGCCAAAGACTGTTGTATAACAATTTTAGCAGCATTTTCTGATTTTCCAGTGTCAACTTTACTGCTACCATCTTTCTTCTCCAAAACATGATTAGCTCCTATTACTTCTTTACCATAAGTACTTCCTGTATCTTTATGTTCTGGTTCACATCCTTGTGTAGAAATCCTCAATTGATCCAGAGGAACTCTGAGTAGCTGACTTCTAAATAATAAAAATTCATTCATCTCCTTAGGCTGAAATTTGGACTTGGCCAAATCAAAAATTTGAGACATATTATCTACAGAAACAAATAAATCATCAAAGATATCTGGTTCATGTTCGAACCGAGCAATTGAGACAGAGGTAGTAAAATCATACGCCGCCTTCTTAGGATCATATTGCCTTCCAGGAATTTTTGAAAGCTTAAGATCAGTTAACTTAACAACTTCTCTCTTAGCATGGACAAAATTGTTGAGAGTATAGTCACCACATTTGAAAGGAAAATTAGGCCACATGAGCTTTTTTCTGCTCTTTAAAGTCCTATACATACCTTCTATTGTCAGCTGATAAGAAATTTCCTGTGCTAACAGCTTGTCTGGAACATATAAAGGAAGGATATGTGGCTCTACAATACTTCCAAAAATTCTGACATAAGTGAAATTTTCCTCCCCAAACCAAACTCCAATAGAGGACAAATCAACTCTAGCTTTATCGGAAAGTCTAGGAGGGAATCGGCCAAAGATGATTTGGTAAATCGGAATAAGGAAACCATGGCAAACTCTGTAAACATGACCTCTGAAATACCCCTTCCATAAGAACTTATGATATATATGAATCGGGACAGGTTCTTTAGGAGTCCATTTCCATCTTAATAGGGGAAATTGTGAATTGAAACATAGGGCATCTAGGATGTAAGCACAGAAGTAAAAAGGAGTGGAATTTCCAGAGTTTTTGTCTTTCCTGTACTCAAGGATTCTATTGGCTATCTTATCAGACAAAATAACATCCCAATCCATTATCTCAGAATTAAGAGCAGCATGAATCAACGGAACCATTTGAATGGAAAACCTGGCTGAATTATCATTACCAAACAACCTACACATCATTGCTGCAGCATAACAATATGGAGGCGAGAGAGACTCCACAGAGTACATACCTGATGCCTCATGCTTATGTTTTTCAGGGTTATTTCTCCATTCTTTAATCGGCTCTGACTGGTTTGGATGTTCCGCAGCAAATTATTTAAGGAAGTCCTTGTTGTAGATCTTTTGTGGGTTCAGGATTTGGTACATTACTTTAATATCCTCTGCTTTGAATGACCCGAACACTTATCCAGAAATAGAAACAAAATTTCTGTTTTGAATAGTTACATTGTCAATCACCCATCTAATAACATCATAATAGGGAAAAATGTTTGCCAGAGCAGCAACTCTGTGCAGAAATGAGTTTGCCAATGAACCAAGAGGACTTTCAGAATTCGAGTCTGAGTCAGCTTTGTCAGGAACTGTGGCCTTAACTTCCACAACTCTAGGGTTTTTCTTTTCCAATAGATTGTAGACATTTTCCCAAGTCCCTGGCAGGAGGTGTCTATAACCAGCTTAAGTTTTGTTGGTTTCTCTTTAGGCGGCATTGTAATCATAGGGGCTTTTGCAGCAACGGTAGCTTTAGATTTTCTGAATCGCTTCAACATTTCAGTGTCGGGCAAGTTCTCTCTGGTTCTGCGAATGAAAGAATTCGACGTTCTTTTGTTCTGCAATTGAATGAAAATCTTCAGCCGAAATAAAACATAATAATGAGAACAACTATACAAGTATCTATTTATTAATTACTATCTAATCTCCACGTGTTTATAACATAAATGCCCTCTAAGGGGTCACATTCACGCATTCAAAACAAAATAAACCGTGATCATTTGTCTGATTTTCAATTAATGGCAACGTACAATCGGAGATCAGCACATCCTTGAAATAAATGTTAAAATTCCCTTTTAATTCCTTGTGAGGCGATGAATAAATAATATGAACGTGAAGTAACAATCGCATCGCAGATCTTCAAAGGTGCGCAAAATAACATAACATAATTCATGCCGATTTCTGATTGCGATAATCGCATCGGGGCTTTTAAAATGAAGTGAACCGTTTAATACTTTCTCCGAAAATGTGATTGCGATGAGAGATGATCCGTCGCATCGGAGTTTTAAAACGAAAGAATGTAATGTTTTAATTTCTTCCGAAATGCAATTGCGATGAATCGCATTGCATCGGACATATATACAAAAACGCAACACTTTAAACTCTTCCGAAATGCGATTGCGATTGAGCGCGATTGCATCGGAACTTTACAAAGCAAAACAAATCTTTTAAAGAACTCTCTGATTTTCTGATTGCGATTACTGTTCATTTTAAATTATTATTAAGTATAAAGTATTTATAATATGTTTGATATGATAAAAAGACTTTATAACTCATCGGATTGAAAAGTTTATTAAAGGTTGTACACTTTGTGAATAAAAATGTGATATGCATCCTTTTATCAATGAATCTTTTATTTTTACTTAGAAAGAAAGATAGAAAAAGGGGACCTATTTTTAAATGGGATTTAATCTAAAATTTAAAAAATGGGGAGGGTTGTTGTACATTACAACATAGTTAAAACACCAGATGATGACATTGGTAAAGACCATGGTCTTGAAGATGTACTAGAAAAAGTGTCAGACAATGATTTATAGCCTGTTGGGACCGAAGGGCCACCGTGCAAATATGACTTTGGTGAGGTTGTGAACATCGACGGAGCAGCGAGGGTAGGGGCTGACGTAATTGGAATAGCAGACCCAACCGAAGATGTTGGTTCAGGCATGGTTGTATGACCAAATGTATACTCTTCAAAATCTATGGGAGACTGAATTGCAATAGGATCAAAAAAAGCAGATGGAAACGATTGAGGAAAAGACTAGTACAGGTAAAGGTCTCCCCCAAAATGGGTTGGACTTAAAGGTGTATCAGGTTGTGGGATTTCTTCAATCGCGATTAAACCAGGAGGAAGAACTTCACTGTCAGGCCCAAAATATATTTCAAACGGTTGACTGTGTGATATGGGAGTTTCAATAGCTACAGAACTTTGTGGGATGATCAAGGTAGGAACAACTTCCAGTTGTTCGACTTCAGGATTCAGATGTGCTGGCAAAGAAGAGACAGGATCTGGATCAATTTGTGATTGAAAAACGTCGGGTCCAGGAGGTATGGTCTCAGCAATTGAATGGATCGTGACCATAGGTATCTGTGAAGACTCCATTTCAACAACAATAAACGAACCGGGATGTGTGGAAACAATTTGAGTTAGCTTTGGTTTAAATGATGATGTTTCGCCAGAGGTACGACTTGTACTTGATTCGGCATATCGTGATTGCCTTCGCCTACCAGAAGTAACTTCTGGTGGTAAAGGTGGTTTTAAAGCTAATCTATGCGAACGACGGGGGGTAGGATTGTGTTCTTCCACGATTATTGATTTATTTTATCCAAAAACAAATAATAATAATAAAAAGGGTAATGCTAGGCAAAAAGGTTTACCAATAAAATGTGAACTACAGAATACCTCCTGGCGAACCAAGAAGTACGGGCAAGTAATCTCCCCAAATGTTGTGTTCGGTGTATCACAATTTCAGGGTGGCCGACTCGGTTCACTATGGATGGATAGCACCAAAAAGTTGTCCTCCCAAATATACCCGAAGGTACGTGGAGGTCCAAGTATGTATTAGCGCTGTTTGATGCGAAACCACACAGTGAGTGCACCATTTTATACTTATCGTACTATAACACCGCCTGATATACCCAAGAGTATGTGGATGAGATATGATATACTTACGTACGTGGAGTGAGGTATCACACTCGGAATGTATCGCAGACAAGTTAACGACAACTGTTATGTTTTACGACGCCGGAACACATCTCTAGCCTAGACCTTCTAAATGTTATCGTTAATGTTCCAATGCGTTGTTAAGTAAATTGAGATTTATTTTATGTTGATCTTGCTTAACAATTTGCCTTTCAGGTTCACAACGATGATGTATATGAAATTCCTAAAATGCAAGCTAAGAATGATAAACAAACTTTCACTTTCAGCTTTTTCAATGAAGAACCTAGCTAGTAGGGGAAGAGAGCAAATAGTTCGTGAGCAAACAAAACAATGAATCAAAAACTAAATGCAGATTTCCTAATGTCCCTTTTGCAAAACACACATAATCCTACATGCAAATGCAAGTTTTTCTTTTCAGTTTCCTTAATGTTATGAATGCAGAAAAGAAACTAGGTGCACTAGATCAATAATCAAAATGCTTTTTACTTTCGAGAAATGAGGAATAGAAACAACAAATTCTCTTTTGAAGGAAAAACGAAGATTTCAACAACAATTTCTCCTATCAAGGAAATGAATATTTTACGACAATTTCCTATTTCGAAAGCAAATGATTCTTAATGCGACCATAAAAAATACTTTGAAATCAACTTGTCAATGATAAAGAAAAACTTTTCTAAACAAACATTGAACAATTTTTCAGCCAAAGGAGGAAGAAGTATATAGAGTCACTGGTCAATTGAGCATCAAACTTTTCAGAACATAGTAGCAAACAAAACTGAAACAAATTGCAAAGTCAAATTCAAGGGAATTTGGTCACTTTCAAGAGTCAACACAGTCTCCAAGGGGAGACAGTGCTCTGCAAAGCATTGTGTCCAGACTAAGGGTGTGTTGGGCGCAGTAGACAAGGAAAAATCTACTTTTTAACTCACTGTATTTGCAAATTAAGCTCTAAAAAAGTATAATATTTATGTGTAACAGCTAAAGGGTGGATTTACAAAGCAAATCAGAGACTAATACACCTAGAACTAAGAGAAATTCTCCACAGTGGAGTCGCCAGTTTGTTGGTCCAGAACTGTAATCTACGGATAAACTACGCTTCCCTAAAAAGGTGCTAGTCTAGAACAGGAGGTGAAAGACTATACTACCATTTCTCCTAACTCGTAATAGATACACAGAGAGGCTTGGAGGCTTACTTGTTCAGTCGCTTCCAAATGGCTCCTTCTGTCACTTCTGTTGCAGCTTCAAGTTCAAGCGGTTTGTGAGCTGAATGTTTCCGGCAAGAAAGAAAATTGAAATAGCAGAAGATGCAATAATATAGATATCTATTCAAGCTAGTTAGTTAAATCAGTAAAGCATAAACTACATTCATCAACCAAGATATTACAATATGGAAAATCAAAGTTAACATAGATGCATGTAGGGAAAAATAATAAGTACTCTTTATTGATGATAGAAGGAGAGGTTACAACCTAGTGACTGACTTGAAGTGACCTTCCAGCAAAGTTCCCAAGTCTCATCACAGCATAAATCTCTTCAGCGGGAGCTCCACAAATCAAACTCTCAATTGAAAATTCTCCAGCATTTCTCTACTCAAATTATTCCTTCTCAAACACTTAGATCTCTGTTCAATTTATAGATGAACTGTAGGTTGTTTTGCAATCAATAGCTTTCCAAAAATAGGCAAGACATGTTTCCAGTCATGTAGATGTCAAATGGACACTTGGATCCAAATCTTGACACATGTGAACTCTTCTAGAAGGCACTGGCCAAGTGGAGATTCCAGAATAATGAGAATTTCGCTCCCAATGTGACCAACGCACCTGTGAATATCGGGAAGTGCTTTGCAGAGTAGCCTTGCATGGGGCTACCTGCATATGCAACGCACTTAGGCCCCTTAGAGCCTGCGTTGGTGAGCTCTCATATGTTAAATAATAAGCTTCAAACCATGGAAACCTTTGCTTGATGAAATTCTTGCTTGATTTGTCTTGTTTCTTGTCTTAGGGCATGTAGCAACTGAAATGATAGGGAATGATAGACCCTTGATCATTGGTCCTGGAGATGATGCCCAGTTAACCAGGTCATTGGGAATGGTGCCCAAATTGACCTATAACACCTATGGGACGAGACATGCTTTGAGAAAATTCTGGTTAATTTTAACTCAAACTGGATTTTTGCTTATTTTTTACATCTCCACACCAAATAATCTGTGATTTTGTTCAAAATTTATGCTCTGACCCTTCTGGGAGACAAAAAATCCTGTTGGGAATCCGTTAGGGACCTAGCAAATGAGATTCAGATGATTAATGTCATTCTCGCTGGAGACATGAACATTACTCTAAGCCAAGAGGAGAAGCGAGGGGGCAACATTGTAAGGGATCCAGCCAGGGAATGGGTGGAGGAGCTCATTCACAACTGGGATCTGTTGGACATCAAGCCTCCTAAGGGAAAATATACAAGGACCAACAGAAGAACGAGTCCAGGCCACATTCCTGCAAGGTTATATCGTTTTCGCATTCAAGGCTCCTTCTTTCTCTTAGGTCTTGATGTTTGTTTTGCTATTATTTCTTCGTCAACCTCCGATCACAAGCCCATTAGGATTGAGTTGAAGCCACACATGAATCTCGGGCCTATTCCCTTCCGTTTCAGTGTCCTCTAGGTGCAGCAACCCAACTTTTTGGACAGAGTTTAGGAAGTCTGGAAACAACATGTTAGTGGTTACCCCTTCTTTGTGTGGGAAGAAAAACTAAGGAGAGTGAAGAGAACCCTCAAAAGCTAGCTAAACCCCTCCCCTCTCCGTCCGAGTCAAAGCGGGTTGCCTAGGCCTGCTTGGAGAGCCACCAAAAACAAAAGGAATATATGGACATCTCGAAGGACAGCCTTATCCTGGAAGAGGAGCTCCAGGCTAATCTCCATAATGCCTGTATCCGGGAGGAGTAATTCTGGAGACTTAGATCTCGCAGCTTGTGGCTACAAGCTGGGGAAAGAAACACCTCCTTCTACCATAAGCAGTCTCAAGCTAGAAGAAAATTTAACTCTATAGTGGAGATAAAATATGGAGATCAATCCTTCTCCGACCCTACCAACATCAAACAAGCTGCCCATCAGCACTTCAAAGAATTGTACTCAGAGGACAAGCAAGAAAATATCAGCTCCAATCTGCTCGAGTTGGTCCCTCTAAAGGTCCATGCCCAAATGAATTCCATTTTGACTGCTCCTGTCACCGTCAATGAAATCAAGCAAGTCGTTGATGATATGGATCCGGACAAGGCTCATGGGCCGAATGGATTCACTATTTGATTCATCAAAAATTGTTGGAACATTGTAAGGATCTCTAAAAAATGATCTTAAAGTCCCAGACCTGCCACAAGCTTGGGGGCAGCACCAACTCAGCCTTCTTGGCTCTTATTCCAAAAGAGAAAGGTGCAAAATCTTTCAACAGATTCATGCCAATTTCTCTCTGCAATATTGGCTACAAGCTTATCTCTAAAGTCATGGCCAACAGACTGAAAGGCCTTCTTCTGGATATCATTCCTGACAATCAAGGGGGGTTTGTAAAAGGTAGGTAGATAATAGATAACTTCATTCTAGTTTAGGAAGCGATCCATTCAAGCATCCAAAAAAGAGAAAAAGGTATGGCTATAAAGTTGTACCTGGCTAGTGCATTTGATAGAGTTAGGCACAAATTTCTATTTGGGGTCATGTAGCAATTTGGGTTTGACTGTCGCTTTATAAGTTGGGTCAAGGCCTGCATTATGGAACCATGGATTTCTCCTCTCGCTAATGGGCGTGCTGTAGACTTCTTCGTGGCTAGTTGCAGGATAAAGCAGGGATGCCCTTTATCCCCTCTTCTATGTGTTATTCAAGCCTCTGTCCTCAGTTTTATGTTGGAGAAAAGACAAATCGAGCAAGAGCTTATGGGTCTTTGGATCGCCAGGGGAGTCAAAGACATAAATCACGCTCTATTTGCTGATGACTCCATTCTCCTAGGGGGTGATTTCGCCGTCTCGACCTCCCGCTTCAAATTGGAGCTAGATCGCTACTGCCTCAAGTCTGGGAGTGAACTTAATACGGGAAAATGCTTCATCTACGCTTAGAACCTCTCTGGCCTCGAGCTAAGCATGATCATTAAGATTATGGGTTTCAAAGGTTCCACAAAATGGGGGTCTTTCAAATATCTTGGGTTGCCGATGTTTCAAGGACGTCCGAGTGGGAGAGACTAGCTCCCCTTGTTGGACAATTTCAAGCTCAAAATGAAAGCCTGGGGCACATCGTGGCTCAATCTGGCTGGTAAGACCATCCTTATTAAGTCTGTACTTAATCATCTTCCAATTTTTTCAGATGTCTATATTGTTGGCTCCTATGGGCATCCTTCGCAAGATGGAGAAATCTATTCGTTCCTTCTTCTGGAAGGGAGGGAAGAACAACCATATGAAAATTCCATTGATCAGTTGGAATAAGATCGCTTTGCCGCTGCTGGAAGGTGGCCTTCACATAAAAGATCTCAGGGAGCACAACATTTCCCTAGGAGCCAAGATCTCATGGTGACAGGTTGCAAGGAATCATGGATGGGCACAAATCGCTTTGTGTAAAAAATATAGTTTTGGAAGGCGTCTTCGCATTCTAGAAAACTTCCAAACTAATTTTCAGGGCTCCCAGATTCATCAACTGTGTAAACGTGCCCTCCCGCTCCTACGTGACCACCTATTATGGATTCCAGGCAATGGGAAGCAAATTAGACTGTTGGAGGACAAAATCATGAACATAAAAGCAATTGGGGAGGATCCTGAGTTGTTGGATCTAAAAACATGGATGATCACAGATGGTCATTACACGTTGTGGGACATCACAGATTGGGAAAACAACAACTGGGCAGGGTGGCAGAAAATAGAGATACCTGCTCATCTAGAGCAAACTTGGGCCAAATTCATGGTGGTGGTGGCTGGGAAAGTCCCTCTAAATTCCAAGAAAAAAGATAGAAGGGGTTGGGGTTCCTCGAAGGGATGTTACTCCACAGTTGAAGGTTACAGATGTCTTAAAGCCATCCCCTCTATTCCCTGCAACCCTGCGATTTGGAAAGGGATTTGCAGGTCAAAAGCATCCTGAAGATCGACATGTTCACTTGGAAGCTGGGGCACAACAACATCCTCATTGTTGAAAATTTGTAGCGCCGCGGCTTCCAAGGCCCCTCTCGGTGCCTGCTCTGTCAACAGCAGGAGGAATCCTCGATTCACATCTTCCTCGAGTGCAGCTATGCTCGGGACATATGGAACGAACTTCTGCCGACCTGGAATAACAGCTCCAACCTCCCATCCAACACCATGAACTTGTTGTCTTTTTGGGGAGACCTGTTCCCTAAGTCCTTCCCCGGGTGAGGTTAGCCCTTTGGATGGATAATTATCCCAAAGCTTATTTGCTGGAAGATATGGCTTGAAAGAACAACCAAATATTTCAAGAGAAGGCCCTAAACTAGTAGCAAACTGGTGTGAAAAATTAAAAGCCTCTTCAAATAAATAATGCAGGCTAAGGTGAACTAGAAGCGGGCTGGTGGCTTAAATCAACAATGCAGGGAGTGGTGTCAGCAGTTGGGGATAAATCTTCCCACGGGACAAAATATGGAGAAGGGCAGAGAAGAATGGCAAATCAAGTTAGAGGATGAGGACTTCGACAAATGGAGAAGCAGATCAAATATCCACACTATGTTTTTTGACGGTGCGACAAAGTGGAATCCGGGGAAGGCCAGAGGTGGAGGAATTACCCGCTGCCCTTCAGACCAAATCATCTCCCATTTTGCCTGGGGTTTGGGGCTTTCCTCGAACAATCAAGCGGAAGCCATGACCCTCCTTGAAGACTTAAAACATCTGCAAAAACATGGTATCAAGGAGGCTCAAGTCATTGGAGATTCACAAAATCTCATTGGCCTGATTGTGACAAAATCGGTCCCTAAAGACCTCCGCTTGCAATGGTTGTTCGATCGTATTAAGAAGCTGATCGAGTTATTTGACAGACTTCAGTTCTTTCATGTCCTATGGAAAAATAACACAGAAGTGGATCTTGAGGCCAACATTGTTGTCTCTTTGTATGCGGATCCCTCCTCTGCGATGAGGGGGAATCATGGGACCCTCCGCCTTAGCCTGTCGTGTATTTTTGCCTCTTGCTGCAACAATTTGTTTGTATTAGAAGGTTTGCTAGTCATTGGGAAATTGCTAGACTGAATGTAAGAAATAGAGTAGGCGAATTTTTCTTGTTCGGAAACACCCTAGACATTGGGTCCCCAGTTGTACAATCACTGAGCATAAGCCTCAGATCCTTTTGAATTAATATAAACATACCCGTTTCTGTAAAAAAAATAAAATAATGCTTACTCCTCTTTTTTTTCATTTTTCCTTCATGTGGTATTGAAATCACTTTCCATGATGCAATTTTTCCAATATTTTGTGTCTTGTAAAGCTACCAAAGTTTCCTAGCATTCAAATTTCCCCCTATTATTAATGTGTATATACAAATTTACAATATTAAAGGATTACTCCGTGTATGAGTGAATGAGACAAGACATGACCCAATGCTGAGTGATACTATTGGAATCGAGACAAAAGAACACATTATTCCATATAGTGTGGATTTATATTGATGCAACCGTGACACTAACTACTCAATAACAACTACCATTCCATTAATTTTTACTTACTTCTTTGGCTTCATTTGCCCAAAGTTTTCTTTGTTAGTGTAGAAAGGCCACAAGTCATTTTGTTCTTATCAAATCCTTTATTCATTCCATAGTTTGCTTACTACCTATGTTTTTTGTGTGTTATATTCTTTGAATGACTACATCCATGCATGTGTGTTTCCATCGAGCATAATGGGGGCAAAGCCCCCCTACTCGAGGGGTTCGTAGAGGGGCAGAAGGGTAGCATTCCCCCCCCCCCCCACCCCCAAAAATAAATAAATGTGTTTTTGCATTTATTTCGAGCACACATTTTTTACTTTTAGCAAATTTGTGTTGCATGGTGGTTCAACTCGTGATTTTGTAATATTGCTTAAGGAATTATGGTTGTATTCTAATATAGAGTGATTAGATTGGTAGTTTATGGATGCTGTGGGATAAACATATTGTATTGTAATAATGTAAAGGAGGATATATTAAAGAAACTTTATGGTTTTCCTGGTTTAGGTTTACAAGGTCAAAATATCTATGTTAATGTGTGTGTGTTATTGCATCTTTATTGTTTTTATTAAGAATTTGTTTGTAGTAATTAACTATATAAGATTAAAACCTACAACCTATCCCCTTACAGTTCCAAGGAACTATTTTCATCATTATTTTTGACCTATTTTTTAGGATACACTAGTTTGAGGACGTGATCCACTTTGATTTCTTATTGTTCTTGAGCTCATGCCATAATTATCTTATATGTGCCACTTTCCTGGGTTTTTTTTCTACTCCGCCTCTCATTCTCACCTTTCTCTAGAGGGTTTTCTTTTTCTCCTTTTTTGTGGTTCCCCACCAGTTTCTTCTTCAAATTTATATTATCCTAAGCTTCATGGGTTGTCTTGATGGGAAGCAGTACTAGAGGAATACAAAATCCCGACTGGAGAATGCTCCAAATCTTCTTCATGATCAAAGAGTATAGTTTATATATTTGCTTGGTAACTCCCCTCCTAAGTGGGGATGTCAAATGAAATACCATCATGGGCTAGAGATGAAGTTGTCATTTATGGGTTAGATTCTTCCTGAGATAGAACAACATACCTCTTTCTCATAGGAATGAGATCCTTGTTGTGGCTTATTTGATTTGAGTTATTTCGATTGGGGTGACAAGTTGTTGGTGTTAATCCAATTTGTCATGGTTGTTTTGGTCCATGAGGGCTTGTAGGAGTGGCTTTAATAGGTCCCTACTTTAGCTACGAGGATGATGCAATTTGCTTATTACTATTCTTTTTCTTCTTGGTTGTTTGTTGTTGTTCTTCATTGTTTTCTTCTTATGGTTTTGCAAAATCATCCTTAGGGCAACTTCTTGCTAGCCAATTTTCATGGAAATGGTGGCATTTAATTAGGAGTTATTCACCGGCCACATGTTGAAGATGTTCCTAGTTTTCAAAGATTATTTGGATAACCCAAGGCAAACCTTTTTCCAAAGCCACCTTTACACAAATTCGAGCACAAACAAACATTTAGTTTCTCGGAGTTGCACCATCTATGTACTTTTTCTAGAGCATTCCATATGGATCTCATAATGGTTCCATTCCATTAATGTGAAGGAAGGTGAGGAAGCAGGACCCAGACTGAAACTGTTGAAGGTATATCACTTTCCAATTTGAAATAAGACATCCATCTATTAAGATAATTTCCTCTGGTCCCACAGAAGCAAGATATGCTTCAGAAGATGAGATCCTAAACGTCTTTGGATTTAAAGAGGAAGGTGTAACACCACCAACTACAGAAAAAGCGAGTTATTTTACCTTTGAACAGGGGCTCCTATCTCTTGTAGATCCATACCGCCCTTACCCTAAGCAATGGTCATAACATTGTAATTTTATCGATTAATCCTTAGCTTATTAGATTCAAAGTCATGTGGCAGAAGCTAGGAGGAAGTAGGATTTTGTGAATCTCCTATGACATTTTAACAAAAGGAGTTGTCGCTAATTTTGTAGACTTGCCCAAGTAAACGACTAATAATCAAAAGACTTCCATATTAAAAAAAAGAGAAGAATTGTTCCCCTTCAACAACCTCTACCACAATTGAAACCAAATTCACAAAATAAAAACCAATATTTTAACAAAACTTTGAATAATATAAAATAAATTAAAACTCTCTTAGCATAATTTTATTAATTAAATAAATTTTTAATTTTTAACCAAATTTTCTATCAAAGTTAAAAACAACAACAATAATTAAACTTATATTTTAATTCCCTTCGTATCAAAACCATCTTACAATCCATAGAATACAATATCCAAACACCTACCTATTTAATATTGTCTCCACTTAAACCTACATGTCACTTAGGCTCTGAGCTACCCTACTAACACAATGGTATCCCACTAAAGTTGGAAAGCCAAAGCATAAGATAGTGAAGTAGATGAATTATGGTCTCCGCTTGAACCTAACTATTCCCCTAGTCTCTCACCGACACCCTAGTGACATAATCGTATTCCACTAAAGTTGGTAAGTAAAAGCATAAAATAGGGAAGTAGATTTTTGTTGTTAACCATTAATGAATAAAGAACCAAAACTTTGAAAATTTGTCCTTTCATAAACCAATGATAACTGAAATTTTGAAAAATTTGTCCTCCTTAAATGTTAGGAAAACTTCAATTGAATGTTGGTCGTCAACTATTAGTTAAAAAATCTTAAAAATGAAAATACTAAAGAACTTAACCTACCCATCGATTTTAGTTGTTGGTAGTTAGCCGTTCATAAATGAAAATATCTAAAATGGAAATTTAATAGTTTGTCCCATCAAATGATAAATACTAGGACAACTTCATCTAGATGTTAGTTGTTGGTTGGTAATTTATAAAAAAATTGAAAATGGGGACACTAAGTAGGTTTACCGAACTGGTGTGGACTTTATAGATGGAAATTGTGTTTTCCCGGTGTTGCTTTCAACATGATGTTAGATCTTTGCACCAACATGTTAGATCTTTTCACGTTAAAAAATGATTGAAGGTGATGCAATTTTATTGGAATTTTTCAAGCGTAATTTTTTTGTATTATTTTATTAACAAAATTAAGAAATATCATATATGTAAAATAATAAGCTAGAAAAGTTAACAATTATATGTGCGGGGTATGTAGTATTGTTTAAAATTGTTTTGGTTAGTTTAGAGTTTGTTTTTTTGGATATAGGGAAATAGGTTAAAGGTCGAAGATTTAAAGGCATTCGGCACTAGTGAAAATCTATCTTATTATGAACAACCAATGACTAGGTGGCATGGTTTTCTTTGAATAACGAGGATGAGTCAACACGCATTTGCGAATAGCATCTAGAGATAGTTGTCCTCACTGTTGGTTTGACCTTTAAGTTATATATATATAAAAGTTAACCAATTTAATTTTTAATAAATAAAAGTTAGGAATTATGGTTAAAATTATAATCAATTAAGTGAAATTATAAATGCAATTATAACTATTGATAAAATTCTTATATCTAAATTAAACTTTTATAATGAAAATTTATTAATTAAATGAAATTATAATTTTTAACAAAATTATATTACATTAAAAAAATATTTCTATTTAAAAGTTAATTGGGTTTATTTAGTACTTTGGGAGGTTCGTGATTGTTATCCTCCTAAATTAGGTTCAACGCCCATAGGTTACATGATGAACTTTGTTATAATGGCTTCAAGTCTTGATGTTGAGTCTAAATAATCCCTCCAAAAACCCATACATGTATATTACTCAATCAAAAAAAACTTAAAAAACAATTTAGTTTATCCACTTTTTAACCTATAAATAAATAATGAATGATTTAATGACATATTTACAATAAAGTGAATTAATAAATTGACAAATCCAATTTTTTTAGTAAGTTCATATTTTCATATGAATGGGATACAATTTGTTTTTCCCTGATGGTGGTGTTTTTACGTCCAACTCTTTATAGTCGCACGACAAAACGAAATTTGTTTGAACAACGGTTTTTTTCGGCATTACGACTTTCCGATGGTATATTCACGATGACCTCGTCATTATGGACATGTGCATAATTTGTGTGGTCGCCAAGGTGGCAGCCCTCAGTGGTAGCGCTAGGCTTCACACCTGGTGTCGCATGATACTAGTGTGGCATGGCAAGCTTTCATATCACAACACGGTTCATAATTGATTAAGTCGAAGCGATTTAAATGCAAGCAGGTGGGAGGTATAATCCCTGCGTGCGGTAAATTTCCTAGTTATACGTTCTATTCTGACCGTTTAGAGATGGGTTGCCCCTCTCATAGAGGATTGGATGCATATGAAGTCACCTCTAACAACCAAGGTAAGCTCATTTATGAGCAAATTATGTTTAACAGTCTTGGAAAGTTGGACTACTGGTTCATTCTCTACACCTAGATCGCAATGGAGAATGTACCGACATCTCTCCTCATTCTACACGCTCAGACACTCACGTCTTAGGCGCCTTATTTTGCATGGATATGGTTTCAGGGTGGCAGAAGATTTGGGTTAAGATAGTGCTCTGTGTATACCAATAACCATCGTTTATTTCACGTAGATGCAGAAGTATTTGTCTCCTTATATTCACTTATATTGTTAAAGAATAGTCTTGTGCTAGCCTCATAGTTTTCAGGATATCGTTTTGCAGTAGGATTATCTCTTCATGTATCTCTTTGATAGTATTAAAGCAGGGTTTTGTTTTAGCCTTATAAAGGTTGACCCGTCTCTTACAATTTAGTCATGGGATTCCAGTAACACTTTAACGTCTGGTTTTGTCATAGTCTTGTCGAGGGTGGGTTATATATTGTTTGGTGACTATAACCATTCACGGTTTCACTATTTTCAAGCTTCGTTGTTTATTATTCACAAGGGTCAATGTTCTTTGTTCTTTTCCTCCATAATTCAGGGTTTGGTACATCATTCGAACTTGTCGTAGTGTTACCCTCAACAACCCCTCACAACTCAGACCCTGTTGGGATTTCCTTTAGCTATTCAGTATTGGTGTGTGGAGTATGGTACCCAGGTACCTTCTCCATCTGGTTTTAATTGAGTCTACGGTTGTGTCTACAGTGTAACTTTCAAAATTATTGGTGTAACCTTACGTTTCCTAAATCCTCTTGTCACCTTATTGTACTATCACCTTGTTCATCCCATTAGATTCAATTTGTATACAATAAGTGTTAGCTCTTGGTATTGCAAGTTCATTATGTTCATGGCTCCTTGGCTATGCCTTCCCAGCAACAGAGGTGTCACTCCCGGGTCACCTTCGACACAACGTCGACGACTATTTGGTTGGGAATCTACAGCTAATTTCTTCGAAGCAACTCCTCTAGAGGTCTGTAAGGAAATTCTTCATTCGGAGGCAAAAGAGTTTGGGGATCATGTTTACTTGTCAGATTCAGAGTTAGTAGGTAGTACCCTCAAGTGGGTACCAAACCCGAGGAAATTTCGCAAGCAAAGGATACAACTCCTTCATTCCTTCAATCTTCATCACCAATTGGAAACTCTTCTCAGCATGGTTATTAGAGACAAGCAAGTAGATAAATACAAGCTCTTTGCATGTCAGGAGGATATAAAGAGAATTATGAGGGACATTCAATACAACCTGGATGATACAGTGGTTTGACTGTCTCACATAGAATGCTATGTGGTTTCAGACTTAAACACAGAGTCAAATGAGCATCAGGAAGTGTCTGCGATCATCAACGCTCCAGCTCAGACCTCGCCTTAGACCAAATCTACTGTCACATCGCTAGTAATATTCTTTTACTAAAAATTCCACCAAGAAATACGAGTGTCAGTCTACAATGGGTGAAAATTTGGGTTGTTTAGTGTCATGATGTTTTTGTCAGTTTTGATTTTTTGACAAGTATATGTATTATGGTAGATACTTTAGTTTTCCACTTGCTTCATTTTACGGTAGCAAGACTCGATAAGCATCATAGCCACTTCTCATGATATTCTATACTTTTGTTTTTTGATAGTTCAAAGCATTACCTATGTTTTTATTCTAGGTGGTAAAAGAAGTATCTCTCGATTACTCAAAAGGTTGTTTTTTTGAAAGTGTTGAGAAAGTGATTGCAATGTAAACTTTTTTTCATCTCGATATTAATAGAAATCTACTGATCAATTTACTATATATATATATATATATATATATATATATATATATATATATAATTTCTTTCACTTCTTTATGTTTTCAAAATTATAATTTTGAATAGTTTAAAATATGCTAGTCACTTATAAGCAAATTTACACAATTAAAATTCTCATGCGATTATAACTTCTAATTAACTTTTTACCATATTTGAAAATTAATAAAATACAATTAAACATTATATTTATTTATTTATTGACTTATTCGATTTCTATTTAATTATAAGTAATTTTGTTCTTAAATTTTTCACTATATTAAAATATTAAAACAAAATATACATAATGTACAATCAAAACAATCAAGAATACAAGAATGCCTTGTCGGAAATCATCCCTTGCTATAACAATAATAAAAATATGGCTTGAAGCCCTTGAACCATAAGTCCCTAAATACCATTATCCAGATATTATTCTAGGTATATTATGTACCCCATCAAAAAAATCCTATTTACTGACATACATGAAATTTATTCTTACACTTAGTAAATGCCACCATGAATGACCCCATAGTTGAATCATTTATCATTCTTAATGAAAATACATGCATGAGAGTAACAACTATCCCACACCAAACCAACATTTTGGTTTGTTGGTACATTGCCATATATACTTGTACTTTAATGCTCCACCTATTCACTTTCTTGAATATGATAATGACAGTTACCATCCAATAAAACACACATTATAAATATATTTTAAATAATATATATATATATATATATATATATAATATTTATTATCTTTTATTTCATCATTCTAACTTTACTATTAATTAAAATTTAATATTTTTAATTAATACATAAACACACCACCGAATCTAATTTTTCAAAACACAATCATAAACAATATTATTTTTTATTAATACATAAACATGCCAACAAATCAAATTTTCAAAACATAAACAAAGTCATTGTCCCAACTACTTCCAACATTGATTGATATTCAACATACTCTTTATTCTCACGTCCATTGATTTGTCAATTAAATCCTTCAAGATTTGAACAAGGTTGTATCTCTTTGTCGATATGTAAACCCACCGTTATCAATTTCGCCAATGACGATAATTCCAAAGAAAAAAATAGATAAATATTTGCTATTTTTTGGTTGGAATTAATAAATTATTATTATTATTATTATTTTAAATTTATTTGATAATTAATTGTTAAAAAATATTTGAGTTGTTTTTAGTGTGATTTTTTGGAAACTTTTTTGTCAATTTTTCTAATCAAATTTCTTTAAAATTCCGCAGAAATTCATTGAAATGGCAAGTTTGATGTGTAACCCTGCACAATAAAAGTGCCCTAGAAGATTTTAAAGGTGTTGAATCCATATATACAATCAAAAAACAATTTTGGATAACACAAATCAAAATTTCACTTCAAAGTTTTCTGCCGATTCCAGCACCGGAAACTCCAAAAAGTAGCATTAAAAACAACTCAAAAAATAAATATGTGTAATTTATATGTTTTTCTTTCTCGTAATATAATTTTTGAGAAGATTGTAATTTAAAATGTGTTTTGAATACATAATTTGATTGAACATCCTAAACAACTTAAATTTTCGATTCTAAAAAATCTCTACTAAATTTTGAGCAAAATTAATTGAAAAATATATCATAACAACAAAACACAAAAGAGTTAGACTATTTGTTTTTAATAAAATATAGAAACAAAAAGTGACAATACCTTTCTATAACGAAATCATGAATTTAAAAATTCTCGAAAATTTTATATATATATATATATATATATATATATATATAATTTTCTTTATTAAAAGCTCATTTTTTTTATAGGGGTGGCAAGAACCTCGGGAGGATATATATATATATATATTATTTTCTTTATTAAAAGCTCATTTTTTTTTATAGGGGTGGCAAGAACCTCGGAAGGTGATTAGTCACCTTGAAGGACACGTTTAATTGTTTTTCACTTAGGATGTAGGTTAAGCCTCTAATAATCAAGGAGATGCACATGCCTTAATGCATGAGTGGTTAAAAACCTAAATTCTCAATTTCAACATTCTAATAGTAGTGGAGGACTCCAGAATCATTATTTTGGCATTTTTTCCTAGATTCATTTCTAATCGACCTAAGACTCACAAGTATTTTTAAAATGACCTATTCTTTGTTAAACACTTTTTCCACAAAATCCCCAATCCATGTTATTTTACACAACAACAACAAGAATATCTTCTAGTTAATAAAGGAACTAGTTTAGAACTCAACACACTAATGGTAAATGAAAGGGTGGATTACCATCCAATCCCTTAATTTTCAATGACTTTAAATTTTAGATTATGACGAGGCATAAATTTGTCTACAAGATCGAGGTACCACATGGAGGCTCACATGATCAAGTGTCTTAATATAGTTCACGGGAGCATGTTAAATTTGAGTTGAAAGATGGAATTTAGCCAGTTCAAATATGAGTAAGTATCGTTCACATTTGCCTTGGTTCCCAAGTCCGTGGATGGGATGGAGTGTGCTCCCTTTCAATGCCTCTGCCTTCCGACGATGGCAATAATTAAGATTATTAAATACAATCAAATAGTGAATCCGTGGTGTTTGGCATCATGATGCATACTAGAATTATGTGGGGACAAGACAAGTCAGGAACGAGAACAATGATTGTAAGGGGTGAAGAAGTAGCAAAGGGATTGGGTGTTATGGTTGTTCATGTTACCAATCCCAAGCCACTATAATGGATTGTCAATAGAGAGTATTCTCTGTGAGGTATTCAATTGCAATTTTAGACGATGAGTGTTGGATGGTTCATTTATATGATATATTGAGAATTCTCCATTTTTTGGTTGAGAAATTGCTTTTCTCCATTTCTTAGTTTGTTTTTCCATGTGGTTACAAAGGCTAGAGTTATCATAGAGAATAGGCATAGAAGTAGGGGTGAGCTTTGTCTCTATCTCTGATCTTTGTGGTTCAAATGCTTATTAAGGTTTATGTGATGACCTCACCTCCCTATTTTGTTATCATTCCAATCTTTGGAAGGTAATATTCATATTGTTTAGAAGGGACCCAAATTACCCAAGACATTCATATTCTTCAGGAGGAAATTACCCAACTACAACTTTGGTAAAATGAATTGGTTGCCAATGGATATTTTGGTTGAACAATGGACTCTTCTTTGACATGCTAAAGATGAAATTGGATGCCTCCACCAAATCGAGGAGCTTCAAAAAGGGAAAGATCAGGGTAACCAACTATTTTCTTTCTCTGGTAATTATGTTAGTAATGTTCAATTTTATGACTTAAACAACGTAGCTCCCTCTAGGAGCTACGTTCTTTATCCAGAGAGGAAGATTCCAATCTTCATAATTATAAGCCATGTTGTGCCAGTTTTGTTTGATTCTAAATATAAGAAATATATAATAGGACTATTTTTTTATATATATATAACATTGTGGATCAAAATTCAAATAGAAGAACATGTTTAACTCATTAACTTGGAATTTCAAAATTTTGTTCTTTTAATATAATGTTGTGCTCCTCAATGTAAAATTTTAATGCAAAAATAATTTTTTTTATTACAATAAAAAGAAAAAGAAGAAAAAAACTCAAATTTATTTATATAGAAAAGAGAAATAAATTAAACAAAATAAATATTAATGTGAAACAAAATATTATCATACTACTATGATATTGTGATAATAACTTAAAAATATAAATTATTGAGAAAATAACTTGGAAAATACATATGTCATATGTTTTTGAAATTTAAGGTGGTATGAGTGAATTTAATTCATTAAAAAGTGATATTTTTAGGGAATTTTTGTTTGTTTAAGAAGAAGTTCTTTATTTAAGATCCTTTTTACATCATGATTATTATGTTACTAAAGTGTTATTATATTTAGTGGATTATTTATTAACATAATGATTTATTGGTTGCGATGATGATTATGCTTGTTTATATAACCTTTCTCTATTTTACATACTATGTATGTGTAAATTTGAATAATGATTAATAACCATTGAATATCTATGACTTGTGACATCTTAGAATAGCCCGTACAATGATAAAGTCCCTCATCACCCCAAATATCACATTAGTTGTGAGGATTGGTTTATGACAACATGTTGTCCCCAAAATACCATGATCCTCGTGCCAATGGGGGTATCCATAGAGATGGTGTTGCTTGCTAACATGATAGTTGATTGGTTGTAGAGTGATGATGCTTGCTTGCTCAACATTGCCATTCTTCATTGGTGTGCATTTGTATACATGAAAAATAATATGAATAATAGAAAAAGTATATACCTATCTCATGTTATCTTTGAACAACTTTTACAACGATAAAATCTCTCTCCTTCGTGTTCCACAATTATTACAAAATAGGAATAACAATAACAATAATAAATTATCTTGTGTTGTATTGGAATAACTTTTATCCTTTTGTCCCATTCTTCTCTAAATAAAGTAGAAGGAAAGAAAGAGCATTAATGTGGAGCGAAGTCAACCACAACTATAATAATATAACATATATTAATATCACATAGATAACAATTACAAACCAAAAATGGCCCACAAGGCATGGCATGAAAATCATTTATGTTTTAGAACTTACACAAAATACATATTTATATATGGTGCAATCTCAACATAGAATTACTTGTTAGGGGTAGCTCGAGTGGTTGGGACTCATGTGATAATACCACCCATCTTGATTTGAATCTTGGCCAACCTTGCTCAATATGGTTCATGGGCTACCATATTGGGCTAGGGGAGTTTTTTTAGGTAACAATGATATGTGGTCCATGTGGCAATAATGATTGTATGTTATAGTCATCAATTTCCCCTTTGACCAAAAATTAAAATAAATAAATCTCATCATCGAACCATCTTAATGTAGTTAAAATATTGCATGACTACATAGAGATATATGAATATATTATATTAAACTATCTGCAAAATTAAATAGCCATACGAGATAACAAAGTTTACATTTGCACACCATTTTTGAAGATAATAAAGTAATAAATTATGATAATTAGAGCTATTGGTATAATGGCAAGGCCCAAATCATTAACTTGTTTACTTCAAAGCTAATTATCCCGTTAACTTTGAATGCTAAGTCTTAGTCACCAAAATACAAAATAGATCCTCCCATTGATCCATGCGCACATTACACCAGCTTTGAGAAATTGTTAGTTTCTATCTCCCCATTTTCGTATATTCAACATAACCTTTAGTCTCACATCTAATTGAGTTGTTCCCATCTCATCATTTAGTTATTTTTCACAACATGAGATGTTAATATATCATCATTATTTTTCACAACATGAGAGGCTAATATATCATTTTGTGTTGTGATTTTCTTCTTAAGTGTTTTTTTTTATTTCTTTCTTATATCATTCTCAATATAACTTTTCAATGTATTTATATTCATTAATCACCTTTCTTTTGATGTGTCTCACTCTTTAAACCATTTCATACACCATTGGTTCCATGTTTTCTCTTCATTTTCAACTTATCTTAACTCATTTTAATCAATATTTTATAGCTATCCATAATTACCAATTTTTAAGGGTTAAATTTGACGCCCTTTTACCAGTAAAATATAGTTTAAATGTTTTGTTTGTTTGTTTGTTTTTGTTTTTGTTTTGTTTTGTTTTGTTTTGTTTTTTGTTTTCCTTCGTATATCATTCTCAATATAACTTTTCAATGCATTTATATCCATTAATCACCTTTCTTTTGATGTGTCCCACTCTTTAAACCATTTCATACACCATTGGTTCCATGTTTTCTCTTCATTTTCAACTTATCTTAACTCATTTTAATCAATATTTTATAGCTATCCATAATTATCAATTTTTAGGGGTTAAATTTGATGCCCATTTACCCCTTTTTCTACTTTTTACCAGTAAATACAGTTTATTCTAAAACAAACACGTCAGGACTAACTTGCAAATAATTTTGAAAAATGTCAAAGTGACAGGTATATAAAAAAATCAAAAGTTTCAAAGTTTATATATATATATTATTTTATTTATATATCGCTGGTACTGGGATATGTGGAGTCCTCCATTCTTTTGACACCCTACTTGTGGGTAACCCTTACTTCACCCTACCTCAATTCAGTGAGCAGTTCTTATTGCCAACAACACCCAATGTCATGTATTTTGGTATGTTCCAGATAACTTGTCACTTAATAGAGTGACTTAGTCAAATTACATAAAATTAAAATTAAAATTAGGATTAAAACTAAATAAAATAAAACTATAAATTAAAATAAGATATTAAAGTAAAATAGTCAATTTACCATAAATAGTTTTTGTACTTTACATTTTGAATATAATATTTTAAAATGTAATAATCTTATTTAAAAAAAATATACAATATTCTTTAATAAAACATTTTTTTTTTTTTTTTTTGATAAAATTATTTATTTTTGAAGTGAGTGAAAATAAAATGAAATTAAAAATAGCTCTATGTGAAAATATTTTTATTTGGTCAATGTAAAATTAAATTAATAAAAAATTACGTTAAAATAAAAATAACTTCATAGTATGACAACATATGATATTCATGTGGAATATATCATATTTAAAGGGGGGAATTAAAACAACTTAGATCCATCTTAACTCTGAATCTATTGGATGAAATATCCTTTCACTCTAAATAGGTTTGCATCTCAAGAGATTTGATCTCTCTGGGCCATTGATAGCTCCCGATTTAAGATGAATCTAAGATGGATCTAGGTTGGTTGTAATGTAATGCTTTGTTTAACCCTAAAAATAAAATCACACTATAAAACATTTGTGAAAACATTTTTACTTAATCAAAATAAAATAAAAATAATAAAAACTAACATTAAATTAAAAATAATTTCATGGTATTCACTCATGGTATTGACACATGATATGAGAACTCATGGTATTCATGTGGAACATAACATATTTAAAGGGTAAAATTAAACCAACCTAGATCCATCTTAACTCAGGATGAGCCCAGAGAGAGAGATCAAAGAGATCAAATATCTTGTGACACAAACCTTGATGATGCTTCAGAAGTGGGTATGTTTTTTTATGTTATACATGCCTAGATGAGGCTTTAGAAGTGGGTATGTTTTTTATCTTATACATTTGATTTAAAATATTGTTAGGAGGTAAATAATTCATTTCCCCATCAAGCTAGAGATTTAAATATAATAGGGCAAATGACATTATGGATTGCCTAAGTTTCAAGACGATGTTTATAGAAATAGTTGTTTTCTTTATGTGAGTGAGTTATAGCTTAGTGAGAGTTTGATTTCTTCATCAAGTCTATCAATATGTATTTGGTGAGTGAACAACATACATGCGTAATTTAATAAAGTCTTGATTAATATTTTTTTGTTATCACTATTTGGTTAAATATTTGATCAATGCTTCAAATGAAAAATCACCTGGACACGAGTTCGAGTAGATTTTAATATATTTTAATAGTTTATACATGCAAATTCTAGAGCGTAGACATTTTTTTAACAAAATCTTCTTGTAATTTGCTCAGGATGTTCGATTTCATGGAATCTTTTTCCTCCTCCAAGGAATTCTTGCAGGAATATCTAATACCCATAGGTTAGACATCATATTAGCAAAATCTTATTGAAATTTAAACTAAAATGTTAGATTTTTTGAAAAATAAATCTAATTAAAAATGAAGCTTTGGAAATTTATTTTTAGCAATGGCATGATGTTTTTCATCCTTATCTCTTCAAAGTTTTATTGCATTTGTTTCAATATTTGCAGGTATACATTGTATTTTTTGCTTATAAGTTAGATGAAACTGGTAAAAGGAAATATTAAAAGTGATATGAAGGTCTATTTAAAAATAAGATCATCATAAAAAAATTCTATGATGGGTAGGGGGACCCGTCAAATTTAAATAAGATCGTCATAAAAAAATTATATGATGAGTAGGAAGACTCATCAAATTTAATCCCTGCCAATTTTATAAGTATACATAATATATTTTAATAATACCTTAATTTGTCAAATACAATCTTATTTTTCCGGATGCGGATGGTTCACCGTATTGATGGGGCAAATGTCCTAAGGCACGGCGATTGGGATGGCCATATCGCCTCCCACTTGCGTATTTATCATCTCATTAACTTCACCAGCCTGCGAAGCATTTGGTTCACCTCCTCGCCTCTCTGTGTTCGATCCTGCGTGCTTCACACTCTGGTTATAATGGTGTCATTCCTCAGACCAATTGCTCACGCCCGTTCTGCTACTCGGCTTCATGCCTTGCAGACTTGTTGCTACCCTCCCGCTTGCGCCGAGCCTAGCGCTTGCACGCAGACTGGGAGGCGCTGTGTTTTACTTTGTTGCCTTGAAACGCTGCCTAAATTCCATTTTTCTCAGAGTTTTCTTTGCTCCAAGAGGTCTCAGTCCTGTTTAGCGCGCGTTCCGTCTTTCACTGTTGCTAAGTATTCCCTCTGCCTGCAATTCTGCCCATTTAGCCTTCGTTTCATATGCAAAATGCCCTACCTCAGGCATCGCATGCGTAGTCAAAGAGGAAGCAGTAGAGGCAAGGCAATCTGCTCTTGCTCTTCCTCCAGCCCTGAACCCTCGTTCAAAGAATTATCTCTGGGGCATTATCCATAAACGCGTAGTGGTCATGTCCCCCTCGCATGCTAGCCCTCAACACCCTGTTTCCCCTATCACTCTTCGCCAAACCTCGCAGAGGGCTGAGTTTCAGTTCGAATGCACTATGGACCGCCCTACAGTCACTGCGTTCATCACAGTTACTCTCTGGGAGGAAGCTGCTGGTTCCAGTTCCACTCAAATCCACTCCCATCAACCTCCTTCGGAACCAGCTAAGGCCGTAGACAAGCAGGCCATGCAGGGTAAGGATAAAGATGGCTAAGCTCAGGACAAAGGGAAGGATGCAGCTACAACCTCTGATGAGGAGGACGACAGCAGAGCGGGGTACTGATGTCGTATGGTGGAAGAACCCCCACCTCAGGACAATGACAAGTGATCACGAGCTCTATAGCTGGAACATGGCGCTGCAACCCAGGTTCAATGGGTTATTCTCTGTGTTTTTGTTTAATTCTCGTATGATGAAGGAGATTAATTCTCCCGTGTTAAATGCTCTTAGGAATATTTGGTTTATATGGTTTTATAAGCTACACTTCAGGCCAGTTTCCCCTGCGAGGGCGACAAAATTTGACTCTAAGGGACTGGTTTCCCCTTCTAGGTCAGTTCGAATACATGAATTTTTGAGCTACAAACTCAGCTTTCAGACTTTCACAGTTGAAGCTGCGGTAGTTTTGTACTGATATGTTTATAAATAAAATTAGAATTATTTAGAAAAAAAAATACAATCTTATTTCAACTATTTAAAAACTATTATGTTTATTATATGATAATAAAGCATTAATTACCAAAAAAAAAAAAACCATATATTTTTTTTAATATATTTAATTTTCATATTTTAAATCTAATTACATTTATTATTAAAATGATTAATATTGATGTAAAAAACATTTTTTTAATTTAATTTAATTTATCTTTGTCATAATTTATTTCTCAAATATATTAATTTTCACATTTTAAATTAAATTTATATATATAAAACCAACATTTATCAATTTCGACTTTAAAAACAAAATGATAACATGTGAAAACAATAGTTAATGGGCTTAGGATTATAGGCGATAAATTCTCAAAGACACCTCTTTTTGGTTTTTTTAGGATTTCCAAAGGTTTCAGGTTTAACCGTCAATAAATTACTTGAGATACATGAGATGAGATGAGATGGAGTTATTCAACGAAAATTACTTGGTCCCATTTTTATAAGAAGTTTTTGAATTTGTTAAAAAATATTTGTATATATTTGTTTATTAAGATTTATAAAAAGTTACATAAATTTAGGTCTTAAGTATTTTGATTCATTTAACATATAGCATGTAAATTTTTTTTTATAGTAATGGTTAAACTTAAAAAAAAAAAGATAGATTATCAACTAAAGACAAAAATAAGTCTATAAAGAGACCATAGGGCCAGTGCACCATTAGTTTTGTATATATGGTTTTATTTTGGAAGTGTAAAAATATAATTATTTGTAAAGTGAATTCTTTTAAGACGATTGTTTTTTTTTAAATGAAATATTGTTGACAAAAATGTTTAATTGGAGTTTGATCTAGGGTTTGATTGAGAATGCCAACAAAGATGTCTGCATAGTCTAGTATTTTGCTGACATTTTCACCTTCTTTAGAATAAAGGAGCATCTTATTCGAGACTAGCATGAATCTATTTGATTAGGGGATCTAGATTTGATTATCTAAGTGACTTGCGAAACTATTAACACATTCATTTACCACCACTTAACTCGTGCATTTAACAGAAAATAAACATACACATAAAATTTTAAAAGGGGCTACAAAACACACAATCACATATCAGAATTCCCATCCTCCATATATTATTAAAATAACTTGCGACTACAACATCTCCATTACAACTTGCGGCAAATTACAGGCTTGCACGCATATATCAAAATCGACAGACAATGTTGAAACATGACATTACATGCTCAGATCTCAGACATTACATTAACACCAAACTCTGCAACACAATCCAAAATACATAGGTGTTGTCTAAGTTCTCAACACGATCTGAACCTTACGACACTATCTAAAACTTGTTTCTCGCTGGCTTTTGTCTTCTTTTATAGCCGCACTTGCTTGATCTAGTGTTCGATCCCCGCCTTGCTTGATCCATGGTTTTCCAATGCCTAGGGCCATTACCTTGGTTCTCTGTTGACTGCATCACAATCGACTCCTAGTTCTTTGGTATGCGTCCTTATTTTCCACTGCGCAAGTTCCAAAAATATTTCATTGAAACTTTAATTTTCCAATGCTCTATTTCCAGTAGTCTTGTCGAAAATGTCCTTCACCAATGCCATTCCTTCAAAAACGAAGGACCCAACAAACATTATTAGATTTTTTGTAGTATAATAATAGTAATAGATTTGCTTATGAATCGGTGTATTGTTCTGAATATGAATAAAGATGAAATAGTCAATTTCAAGTAGGTGTTGTCTAAGTTCTCAACACGATCTGAACCTTACGACACTATATAAAACTTGTTTCTCGTTGCCTTTTGTCTTCTTTTATAGCCGCGCTTGCTTGATCTAGTATTTGATCCTCGCCTTGCTTAATCCATGGTTTTCCAATACCTAGGGCCATTACCTTGGTTCTCTATTGACTGCATCACAATTGACTCCTAGTTCTTCGGTGTGCGCCCTTATTTTCCGCTGCGCAAGTTCCAAAAAATTTCATTGACACTTTAATTTTCTGATGTTGTGTTTCCAGTAGTCTTGTCCAAAATGTCCTTCACAACTGCTATTCCTTCAAAAACGAAGAACCCAACAAACATTATTAGATTGTTTTCAGTATAATAATTGTAATAGATTTGCTTATGTACTGGTGTACTATTATGAATACGAATAAAGATGAAATAGTCAATTTCAAGCAGCATATTGAAAATTTACAAAGAACAATGGTTAAGAGAACACATGAATCATATTTTTATAGTAATGCAATGCCTACTATAGCCCACTCATTCCATATCTTAATGCCATTGATCCCTCAATATTCTTTAATTTTGAATGAATAAATGCTAGAAATCTCAAAATTTTGAATTCTTAAAATTTTTTAGGTGAAAAATGTATATATAAAATAAAAATGACCTTTATTTATAAAAATGTAAAAATGTAGTGATTACTATTTTAATAAAAAATAACATAATATATATCATCATTTTACATTATTTAAAATACATTTTTAAATAAATTTTTTAAAACATTCCATCTTTATAAATTTAAAAATTCAAATCTACTATTTAAATATCTTATTTAAATAAAATAAAAATAATATATATATATATATATATATATATATATATATATAAAACCAAAATAATTATAGAAAAAATGAACCTTTCGATTTGGAAATAGAAAGAATATGGGTACCCAATGTTTTCTCTTTCCAACTTTTTTTTCAAAATCATATTTAATCAAAACACCTACTACATTAGTAAAAAACCAATTGCGGGGGCAGGCTGTAATGCCAAAGCCGATAAATTCCTCAACCAGTTCTCGTCACACGTCCTCGAACGTTCACAAAACGAAAATCAGGAGTCCTCGCAAGCTCCGTCAAATATCAATTCACGCCAAATGGTTTGACCCAAATTTATGCTCCCCACTTCTCTATTCCCATCTCCAGATTAGTATAAAGCTAAAACCATCCTAGAGTATATTCCGCCTCCTCATTTTTTTGATCACACTTAAGATCTCGATGGAAGCCATGGCGGTTGCAACGATGGCTCCTATAAATCTAAAGCAAAAGCCCTTTTCTCCGGTTTCTTCTTCAATTATTCGTCAACACAGTGGAATTGCAGCTCCATATTTTGGAATTCGTGGCTCTCCTTTCTCCAGTTTGAGGCCAATTTCAATAAAAAGTTCCAAAAATTCTTCCAACGTTTTGAAGCCGAAGATCGTCCGATCCGTAGAGGGTGATGGCGCTGCGACCGCCGTGGCAATCGACGAAGAGATTCCTATTGAAAAGAGTGCGGATCTTAACCTCATTTTATTCTCATTTTTGGCTCAGATTTGGTGTCATATAAAGATGATATTTCACGCGTTAGTTGTTTGGAATTATTTGTTGTCATTTAAAGATAATATTTCAAGCGTGAGCTGTGATGAGCTAAACTCACAATAGCAAGGTCATTTTACGGAAAGATAAATGTCATGTTAGGGTTTCACACGAGAGTTCATCACAAACTGTCATGATAATTAAAATTGAAGATTTGGTGCCAGTTCAGTTTCAAGTGGTAATTTCTGGTATAAATAGTTTACTGGTCTTTTTATGCTTTACACAGAGTTTTGGGCTTGCTGCCCTTTGTAACTTTCAGGGCATTGAAATTTATGAATGATGACATGGTGCTTGTTTTATTGTTATGTTTAATGTGGTTTATGGCAGGATATCCTGCATTTCCAGCTGTGCTTGACATCAACCAAATTCGAGATATTTTACCCCATAGGTAAATTGCTAACTTTTAAAATTTTCCTAGATTTTCTTATTCACACAACTGTTTATGGTGAACTACATCTTTTGGTAAACTTAGTGTTTTCGCCACGCACAATAACCTGGGTGTCAAAACTGAATAGGTTTTCTTATTCACGCAGCTGTTTATGGTGAACTACATCTTTTGGTAGAATTAGTTTTTTCGCCATGCAAAATAACCTGGGTTTAAAAATTGAATAGGTTTGAACTCTTTACTCCATATCCATATCAGTATTGCTGTCTCCTTATGTTAAAAAACATTTTAAGTTTTTCTTATTCATATAGCTGCATATGGAGAACTAAATTCTTAGGTAGATTTGGTATTTTTGTCATGCAGAAAGTCTTGGGTTTAATTCACAAAACTTAATATATTAATTTACAAAATTGAATGTGTTGAATTCCCTGTTCGACATTCATGTGAATATCTGCTTGTATTTAGAAAAATCTAGATAGAAATATAAAAGAAGAGTGCCAATGTGAATTTAACTATCCCACACTGCCAACATTTCGAGGTAATCTGCAAGCTGACTTCAGGGTGGAAGTCTCTGGTTTGTTTGCTGCGATGACATCTCTCACACTATGACATTAACATTTTGTTCCGTGCCAACTTGACTTTATATCTCAGTAATATCCATTATTCTATTCTCTTGAAAGCCGGATTGATTCATTTAGTCGTATATTCATAAAACATAACCTTCCGTCAGAATCCACCCTTCATCTGAGCAATCTGTATTTGTCAAATTTGGAATAGTGTACCAGCTAATCTAATGTTTTCTTGTTGCCTATAGATTTGCATTCTGTTCGTTTGTGCGAGTGGGAGAGCACATTTTTGGTGTCTGTCTACTTGCCTGGCTTGGAATGCTATACAAGCTAATCTAACTTATCCATTTTGAATATAGATTCCCATTTCTGCTTGTTGATCGAGTGGTGGAGTACAAACCTGGTGTGTCGGCTGTCGCCATCAAGAATGTGACGATAAATGATAACTTTTTCCCTGGCCATTTCCCCGAGAGGCCAATCATGCCGGGAGTTCTCATGGTTGAGGTAATTCTTTTCAATATGTTTTAATTCTTTGCTTGATAAAACTCTTTACATCCTGCTTAACTCTTAATTATAGTAACCATGTTAGTTGGGTTAGTAGGAAGAACATGATTTCAGCTGTCTTACTGAAAAAACATGTTCCCCAAAATAGAGTAATTATCTATGTATTTATAATTCTTTATGATCTATTTCTCTCCCTTAAAATTCCTTGTATTGTTCTGTCTATCTTAGATGATCCTATGTTAATAGTATGGCAGATATCTCAAGCATCATTGTCTTTTGTTGTTTGGATCAAGCATAGTCACATGAAATACTTGTTGCAGGCAATGGCACAAGTAGGAGGCCTTATGATGTTGCAACCTGAAGTGGGTGGTTCCCGTGAGAACTTCTTTTTCGCAGGAGTAGACAAGGTGAGGTTTAGAAAACCTGTTGTAGCAGGAGATACGTTGGTTATGCGCATGAATCTGGTGAAGTTACAAAGACGTTTTGGCATTGCAAGGATGGAAGGGAAGGCTTATGTTGGCGGGGAAGTTGTTTGTGAGGGTGAATTTATGATGGCCATTGGTAGTAACGAATAATGTATTTTGTTGCTAGAAAAAATCAGTTCCATCCAATTTTTAAGGATGATGCAATGTTTCATTTATACAACATGGAGTTCTAACATTATTCTTCATTTTCCTCATTATCCTTTCTCAAATATGGTTGAATTTGTCATATGTAGTGTTCCCGAAGCAAACCTTTGATATAGCAATGATATAGTAATTTGGAGAACTCGAATGCACTTTTCTTATCGGCAAAATAGGGCCTCTATAGGTCAGAGGGAGAAGTGAGCATGCTTGTAGGGAGTGCGAGATTAAGTGGATCTGTATTGAGGTTTCTGAAACTGTGGGCTTGATGTGATTTTCCTGTGGAAAAATTAGTTACAGAGAGCATCAGTGGCATTATGTTATATAAATTGGTGATAGTACTATGACTAAGGATGCACTTTGAATGTTGATTAGTTTTAGTCTTGATCTGGTGCTTTTATTATTTGTATAAGATAGGTGGTCACATCGTAGATCAGAGGAAATCAGTTAATATGAAGCTTCTAGTGAAGATCAGTCTATGCAAGGTGTGAGCTTAAGTAGGTCCATTTTCAGTTACATGAGACAGGACACTTGATTTAAACATTTTGTTCGAAAATTAAAACAGTAGGAACTCCAGAATTGCACTCCAATGCGATATATCATTATATGCATGTCTTGTATCTACCTTTTTTTAATGACATACATTATATTTTCTGAATCCTCATTGAATCAACAAGAAGATATGTATGGCCAAGATGTCAAACTTAGTTATAATGTGGATTCATCATTACCTCAACTCATATATATTTGTTGTGTTCTCTTGTTCAGCCTGGTGCATACTGTGACTGATTTGGCATCTGCGTGCTTAAGTTGTAACTAAAAGGCTTGTTTGACACACGGTTCTGAGAATTGCTGTGTCGACCTTTATGTGTGTTTTTGTTTTTGTTTTTTGTTTATTGTTTATGTTTAATTTTATTTTATTTAAATCTCCGTGGAAAAATCAGCAACTTTCTATTAATAAAAATGAAAAGTTACATTGTGTAGATGCACAAATTGCATTCAAGAAATTGCCCCAAGGGACCAGAGAAAGTGCAAAAAGCACTCAAAGTAGCAAGGCTACCAAAAAATAAAAATAAAAAAATAAATTACAAATTGCCAGAACTGGTAATCTCTTTTTTGCCTTTTTTTTGGACTTTTTGCCTAACCCCAAGAGATGGAGTAGCTGTAACAACTGCCAGCTCATTATTTCTTGGAAGGTTTTGGACTCCTTTATCTGAATCTGAGCCCTCAGAAACATGAGATCGCTTAGTTTCTCCTGCACCTTGATTGTTGCTCTTTTCCTCGTGATTATGTGTTTAGTTGTTATGCTTTTTTCATCCTTTTTTTCCTGAGGAAAATCCGAGCAGATCCACCCGAAGGGATCACATCCCGCTGGCCAAACTAATCAGAGCCTAACCTCGAGGGCGTCGAGGAGAATTGAACCCATGACCTCCCAATGGCGAGGTGCTTTAGCAACAGGACCTCGACCAATTGAGCTAACTCTCAGGGCTTCCTTTTTTCATCCTGACAACTGTGTTCAATTGAAAAGGAGCAGACCTTCTAAGAAGTTTCCTATGTTAGATCTCTTTAGAATATCCAAAACATATGAACCTCAAACATTCTCATTTGTTCCATTGAAAACTCTTGCAACCAACAGGCTTTCTTTCCCTTCTATAATTTATAACTGGTAATAACTATGTGTTCATAGATGTAACACCATTCTTAGCCACCACTCAATTAAACTCTTTCAGCTCGTTCTTTTCTGGCATGAAGTTTCATAAGCAGTTTAAGCATTACACGTTCTAAGGTAGTCCCTGATGATTCTGGTACAGCAAGAATCATATCCTGTACAATCAAAGTCATTTGTTCAAGGTTATGGTTGTTATTACCACATTGTCAGATGAGTACAAATCCAATACGTTTTTATAATAGTACTCTGAATGTAGGTAAAATCATTCTTATCTATGGTTTTTAAGTTGAAAAAGAGGTGTGGGCACTGGGTACTGCGTATCTAAGTATAATTAGGTCAATTATCAACTGCTTACCTTATTTCCTGTTTTTGACCCTTATTTTCCTGTGAGCAAAAACTTCGTATGGGATCATTAAACAGCTAAAGCTTTTCCTTAGCTGATTCTTTGTTTAAAGATTATTGGTATGGAATCATGGATGGAACCTTTGGTGACATCTGATTTTCTTAAGAAGTTAGATTTCTGGCATGTATTCACGTGTTTCGTGACCTCATTTAAATTGAATTGTTAGTTGCCAACCTTCTGCTTTTCTTTATCCACACTGTAAACTTGCATACAAAATGGTGTCACATAAAGTAGTTGAAACTATTTGCACGAGGCTGATATTGATTCAAAGCTCCGTTACAAAGTGTAGGCAGTCCTTTTGTTAGAGCGCCATATGTGCCACCTAATAGTTCGATTCACTTAATAGACAGTTCTACAGTGGAAGATCTTGAGTAATCTCAAAGCAGGTTGTTGAATTATACAGTTTCTATAAAACTGAAAAAAGTAAAATATCTAACTTTTTACAGAATGGAATGAAGAACGTCTTGTGAACACATAATGGAGTTATTTTGTAGGCAATTAGGGGAGTGCTTTGTAGTTATTCGAGGAAAAATGGGGCATGGCATGGTTGGGTGTCCGGTAACTCTTGTCTGGTTGAATTTGGGTAGTTAAAGTCATTTGAAAATGAAAATTTATGGTCTGGTTGAGCATCTCTCCTTCGATCTTGAGTGTCTACAACTGAGTAGTTTTCCTCCACTGCATCATTAATTTGAATCAACGCAATTTGGTTTTAAATATCTAAGCTATGTTTTTGTTTAGTTAGGTGTCATAAGAAAGTGAGACCTAGTTTGAATCAACCATTTTTGTGTTCTTCTTTAGTCGACCTTACGAGATATATGTTATGTAGGGAGCAATTGGGTATCACAATTGCGAGATTGTTTTAATTTTCAAGTCATTAGTTCATTTTCCCATGTCTGGTCAACTGCATAATTGAAAATTTGTCATTCTACATGTTTTCCATTTTTTTCCTAATGGCATGTGAGTTGTCATTCCACAAGCCATTGAGGAATTATGTTTGAGCCACTGGAGAATGAATCTTTATTGCACCTAAGGAAGTTTTAGGTAAACCTCTTCAAAAGCCTTGAACAAAGTTCTATTTCTAAAGATAGAATAGTTACATGGCATATTATAGATTCCTAGTGAGGTGAACGTGTGGAAAACCACTGAGAAACATCCAATGTATTGGTATCTTAATGTTGTTGTTTATCCAAAGTTAACAGAACCAGATTAGCATTGGAATAATGTAAAATTACAAACTGGTCTGGAACTGATTGAAAAGTGGTATAAAAATTGTTGGAATAAAAAATACATAAAACATTCAAATTTTAATAAAAAATTATACTTTCTTATACAATAATGTAAATCCCAACCATTAGCCACCGTGTGTGCAAAGTTTTTCCAATTATATAGCATGAAGGATGATAATACAAAATGACATCAGGATAAAAGTTTTGTGATATATATATATAAGTTTGAAAAGCAGATCCATGAACATAGTGGCTCTAAATGGCCTTTGGAGCCCAAAATCATCACATTATAAATTTATAATCAAACGACTATATAGCTCATATGAAGTCTGGCTCATTAGACTGACTTGGCCCAGTCCAAGAATCTGAAGTATGTTTTCTCTCGGTGGATAGCTTCAATGATTTATTGCTATTTAATGTTTTGCATCAATTGGCACCATTGGGCAACATATAGATTTTCCATCAGTGGCCACCATTGAGCAACCTGTGCTTCTTCTAGGTTGAATCTTAGAATCACACAAGTCATAGCACAAGGGGTGCAGGGGGAAGGGGTGTTGTTTTGCATATATGCCGCAAAAACTATCAAGTGCTGAATGCTGGAACATCCCAATCTCTATCCTTTTTCTGTATAATTTGATGTGTTTGATCCCATCACCAAACATTATGAAACATGTTCCCACTTTAACTTTTAACGTTAAAACTTCAGTTTTCATTAATTTTAAGAATTAATATTGAATTGAAATACAATTTCAGAAAGAGATCCTCCTCTTTTGCCCATGTATCTTTTGGGTTATTAGTGAACGGATTGGGGCAATGTGGAGTTGGTCGATTCAGGGTTGGAACTGGCGTCCATACTTGAATCAATCTAAACCAGTTCAGATCACTAGAATGGACCAAACTTCCTCCAAACAGGTTTGAATCACGACCTTCTAGTTATGATAACTATGGGTTTATCAATCTCATATGTTTTTTGTCTTTGATAAAGGTGTGGATATTTTGAACCTGATGTTGTAGGGACATATGGCTTGGGAAAGGGAAGATTGTTCTTGAGTTGAACAATTCTAACTTTTGAGATCCATATTCCCATTGGAGGAATCCTCTACTTTCTTGGTAGATAATAAGAGGGCATCCTCATGAGAGGCAGATATCTCAAAGAAAATTGCATAGTTAGCGATGTTTAGTAATTGGGCCTCCATAATTGCTCAAAAAGTATGTTAGGTTGCCCATTGTCTTATGGTGACTTTGAAGAAGGGTGGGCATATTATGGGCTATTGGTTTGTTGATTATTTTGACAAGAATGACATCGATTTTGTCTTGAAAACTTATTTGAAGAAAAGTAGCAATGCCTTTAAAGGTAGATGAAGAGAGATTATCTTAAATACGCATTGAACGATTTGTTGGTTTTGCTTATCGACCTCATTTCAGTGTGATAGATATTTGAAGCAAAGTCTTTGATGTGGATTTATTTTGAAACAAAGAGGTGGGCCTGCCTATCAGGCATTCATGGAGGATTGGACTATTTTAACTTCGACATGGATATTTCAAACAAAGGGGTCTTGATGATTTGATGCAATGAAGAAGGGGTAAGTCCATATCTTATTCTTTGAACATATCCATTACCTTGCCTGCTATCATGGTTTTTATCACTATTTGAATACATAGATGAATATCAAAATTGAGACTCCAAAGGGCAATGATTTCTTGGTCTAGTGTAGTGAGAAATTTGTTAAAGTCACTCTCCACATTCATCACTATCTCATATATCAACTCTAATATCTAAAGGGAGAAGTGTGTTTGAATTAGCCATAAGGCCAAAGGAAAATGATATTCAAGCATCCAAAGCTTATCTTAAATAAGAGAGATTATCCTAAATATGCATTGATCCATTTGGTGGTTTTGCTTATCGACCTCACTTCAGTATCATAGATATTTGAAGCAAAGACATTGGTGTGGCTTTATTTTGAAACAAAGAGGTCGCCCTATTGGGCATTCAAGGAGTATTTGGCTACTTTAACTTCGACATGGATATTTCAAACAAAAGGGGGCTTGATGGTCTGATGCGATGTAACCTATCAAGGATTGTTCGAAGGGAAGAAGGGGAAGTCCATATCTAATGCTTTCAACATATCCATTACCTTGTATACTATCATGGTTTTGATCACTATTTGAATGCATAGATGAATATCAAAATTGAGACTCCAAATGACAATGACTTCTTGGTGTAGTGTAGCGAGAAATTCATCAAGTCACTGTCCACCTTCACTATCTAATATATCAACTCTAATATCGAAAGGGAGAAGTAGGTTTGAATTAGCCACGAGGCCAAAGGATAATGATATTCAAGCATCCAAAGCTAAACTCCCAAAATATTTTGATTGGAAAAATGAAAGGGAGAACTATGCTTTCATATGGGTATGTTGATGGTTCAACGGATGGTGATACACTAGATGGTCCCTAGGTTGTTTCACTTTGAGTTCCAAGTAATGGAAGAGGTAGGGTGATACTAGTCTCCCTTCTCAAAATGTCTATGGATTAAAACATAAGAATCAACAAAATCGCTTTCATGATTAAAATCATGACGAATCCTATAAACCAACTTAGTGAACTTATGTCTTGCCCGAGAATGAATTTTTTAGATTAAGTAAGACACAAATTGATGTTTCGACATACCATCTTGATCACAAGCCTTCCCTTAAAAGATATGGGGTGTGCAAAATTTCTCAAGCATGGATATAAAATATCCCTAAGATGTTGTTGCTTTGTTGCCTAGGCATTCATAGCCTGCTGCCTCAGTGGAGTCACCATAGCATCAAAGCCATTACTTTATTGTCAACTAGGGATCCATTACCCTAATAAACATTGTTTGATTAACTTCCTTTCTATTCCTTCTCTTTGGTTTATTTTTATTTTTATATTTTTGAATAGGAGGAAGGAGCACTTAGCAAGCTTATTGAGGTTGTTTGCCTTGTATTAGTTTTAAAAATTTGGCCATGCTTAAGTATGACATTAATCCTTTTAATTTTTTTTCGTTCATGATTTCGATTTTCACCGTTTCCAAAGATCAATCTTTAATAGTTAGATGGGATTTCCATGGACAAATTGTTTCGTTAATCAAGATGGAATGACCACATGAATTATTAGGCTAATAGAGTTCCAAATAATTTTCTGGCTAGTCGATATCTTAGACTCTGATTGTGGGTAATATGAAATACCTTGGACCTCTTAACCAAAACAAGTGTGTCGAACAATTAAGATTATGCTTGAGGAAAGTCAAAGCATGCTAGCAAAGTGGGAACTATGCTAGGAAAATAAAACTATGATAGCAAGACAAAACTCCATTAATAAAGTAGGAAAGCAAAGACAAAGAAAATGTAAAAACCTAGCCTAGGAACACATGTAAATCCTACTATTAAAATCTATTTCACCACAATGCTTAACTAATTGAAATACCTTTTTAGATTATGACCATTGCTAGGCAGGGACTCAGGGAGAATTGAACTCCTTATAAGTTGTACAAATGATCAGTTTCTTGGCCAATCTTCTCCAATATTCGATATAGATCTATCCATGAAGGTTGAGACATTATATGTTTTCCATGATTCATGAGCTTTATCCCACATTAGCACTAGAGTCTCAACTTTAAAGTTCTTGTTGGAAGCAATTTTATCAAGCCATCAATTGACCAAGCTCTAATGAACTGCAAATTTATGCTTTGTCTCATTTCTTTCTTCCTCAAGCTTGAGTAGGAAATTGATTGTAGTTTGCATTGCAGAAGATTGATCATTTAAGACCTTGTGGGAGAGCTGCAAAGAACGTAGAAAAATGTTAGATGGGAGGATAACTTCTTTGATGTAAACTAAAAAGTAAGTAAAGTTTCCCTAGGCAACGATGGGAGTGTCAACCATAATCTATTGGAAAGTGTGTCATGCCAATTTTGGTGGCGATCGACAAGTATATTTCTAATGATATGAATTAGGTTTTTGTTAGTTGACTTAGCTACATCATTCCATTAAAGATAATTTTTGAGGAGTATTTTTGAATGATTCCTCTTTCCGAGAAAAACAACTAAAGTAGTTGACTTGAAACACTAAGCATTATTGAAAAATTAGGGTAGATGTCTCTCCATGCATAGTGATTATTTGTTGCTCAAGAAATTGAGTAAATGCTCCATTAATTGTTGATGATAGTAACATCTGATAGGTACTCTCACACGAGTCTAAGTGTCTAGATGTGTGGAAGTCATCGAAAGGACCCTTTACCTGAGCAATTACTTTAATTAAACGAATTATTGAAGTAATGGAATTCTATAAGAAAAGTGAGTTAATCTAATGAAATGCAAAGGTTATTTGCATTAGTGAATTAGACGAATCTCAATAGTTGATCTCAAGTGACGTTGAAATCTAATCTCAATTGTCAATCACTTTGGAGATTAGGGTTGTGGATTCGGTCATTAACTCAAACTTATAAAAAGAAGACTAGGCTAAGGGAGAAGACACATATAGTGAGCACAAGATAGTGAGATCTTAGTAGGTGGGTGGAGAATGACATTCATCGCAAGGGGCAACGAGGGAGAAGGATCTAGATTAACCATCATGATCGAAGGATAGGTTTTGGAGGGTTTGATCAATTGGAATTTCTCTAGGTTTTGTTTTATTTGTATTTTCCTCGAGGGGCCATTATTCAAGTATTTTTCCTTAGAGGGCCCTTGTGTGTTGAAGATTAATTATTGAAACAAGAGATTTGAAGGGCAAAAATCTATGTCTTCATGTGTTTGAGATTGATGTATTATTTTGCTTCCATAATTATCTTTTTATTTACGTGTTAAAATCTCAGTAGTGCTTTTTATTCAATAGATCTATAATATTTATTTTACAGTAAAGAATCTGGAAGGTTAATAATTAACCAAGTTGCTGGGGTTAGAGAAATAAACATGGTATTAAGCTTTGTTTCTAACCTTCTAAGGGACTAATTTCTAAGTATTGCACACAGGTTGTTTTTGAGATTAGTGTATTATTTTGATTTTGCTATTATCTTTTTATTTACGTGTTAAAATCTTAATAATGCTTTTTATTCAATAGATTTGCAATAATATAGCAAGGAATCTGATAGGCTAATAATTAGCCAAGTTGTTGGGGTTAGAGAAATAAACATGGTATCAAAGATCTGTTTATGAGGAACTAATTTTTAAGTATTGCACACAGGCATAGGAGCTAGAAATCATAGGCCATGCAGGAGCAGCCTAGAAGTAGGATGTGTATAGAGGTAGTGCATGTGTGGGTTAAAGTTGTAGGTTGCGTTCATAATGAAAAGAGAGGGCGAAGTATTGTTGTACGAAAATTGGTTTGACACAAGAGAAAATTTTATGTAGTAGTTTCAATGATAGTCGTACGCTATAGGGAAAAGGGGAGATGGGTGTCATACACAGTTGGGAAGAAATTAGTTGTTCGATGACAATAATAGGAATAAAGTAAAATAAAATGAAAAAAGACGATTTCCAGACACAAGTTAGAGTAGCCACATTAAAAAGGTACCTAGCCTTTCGTTGTGAGTGGGGTATAAGAGTCGACGCCAAGGAAAAGGATTGGGGTCGTATGGATGACAGGTCAACCGGCATGAAAATATGTACATGGCCGTATGTGAGTTGCCAACATCCAAAATGCCATATGGACGACAGGTCAACCACCATGGAAATATGTACGTGGCTGTACGTGAGTTGCCAATATCCAAAATGTCACGAGTTATAATTTTTTTTTTAAACTGTAGCTGTACAGGAGCAAGTTTGTAGCAGGCACAAGGACGTACTATGTATGGGCTAAAAAACATAGTCGACAAGTGAAGCAATGACCGTACAAAAAGCTAGAACTGTTAGAACAACTGTACGAGATGTAATGTAGGTGGTTCACGACTCACAACAGTTATAATAAGTAGTAAGCTGTGTAGACCTAGTGCCCGTTGTACGATAGAGAAGATTTGCAGATTTGCTAGCAGATTGGAGGAGGTTATTTTTCAGAAGGACCCAACAACATTTTATTCTTGTGGCTGTTGGAAGGACTTAACACAAGGCAAAAATTGCATCAACTAGTCTTATGTTTGAAGACTCGTTAGATGGGATATCTAACTTCCTGTCTTGGAAGGCAAGGTTTACCTTGGCATTGAAAGAAAATGGTCTTTGGGAGATTGTTGTTAAGAAAATTCAACCACCAATAGGTGCAATGTAGTTGCTAACCCATGAAAAGAAAAACATTAAAGCTCAGTGAGTCATCATGGATGTTGTGAAGGATCACTTTTGCCTCACTTGGCAAAGAAGAAGACAATTGGGGAGATGTTCAAGGCTCTAGTTGATTTACTCTAGAGCGACAACATGAACAAGAAGATGATTTTCGAGGAACAGGCTCAGATCATCAAGATGTCAAAGATTGATAATGTAACCATCTACTTCATGAGGATCAATTAGATATGTGATCAACTTGCCACCATTGGGGAGAAATGAGGACCTAGAACTCATATATGTGGTATTCAATGGTTTCACCAAACCGTGGGAACCACCTATCAAGGGATTTTGCACCTGGGAGAAACTTCCCAATTAGGAGAGGCTTTGGGATGATTGCATCTAGGAAGAGACTTGGGAGGAGTCTAAGGCCAACATGCAAGTAGACGGAGAGGAGAACCCGACCCTTGTTAGAATGGCCAAGAAGGGAAAAGGGAAGGATTCCAAGGTAACAATGAAGGATCATAGCTAGGGAAGAAGAAGGATTGAGCAAGCTCAAGTGCTTCATTTGCCATAAGAATGGGCGCATCGCAATGTACGTAGAAGAAGGGGAAGGGGAAGTAGCAATAGACAACAACATCAACAGAGTTAGAGTTGGATGAGTTTGCAATGATGTATGAGAAGAACTTCTCATTGGTCTTCAGTGATATACGAGAAGAACTTCTCATTAGTCTCCTGTCTATCTATTGGCACCATCACTAAGAGTGCTTGGTACTTGGACAATGGTGCATCATGCCATATGACAGAAGCTTTGGAGCTATTTAGTAGTTTGACGGATAAAGAGTGAAGGGTTCATGTGGGTCTTGGTGACGACACCAAGTATGCAATGAAGAAATAGGGAATTGCTAAGTTCCAACTCTAGTTAGGAGGAACATTGGAAGCCAAGGATGTGTTGTTTGTATAAGGATTGAAAAAATTTCTCTTAGTCTCAATGATGGAGGATAGGGGATATGATCTCATGTTTAGGAATGGTAGGTGCTCATTTGTCTAGAGGAGCCTATCGCAAACACAATAGTGGCCATTGGGGTTAGAAGGGGAAAGTTACACAGGTGGAATTGCAAACCCGTTTAGGCATTGGTACATGATAGTGACAGTTTGTGTGAGCTATGTGGACACTTGCACTGGAGGGCTTTGCCGATTCTGAGGGAGATTGTCATTGGTCTCAAATAGTTTCGTATTGAGCAACAGGGCGTGTACAAAGGATGTGCACTTAGCAAGAATGCTAAGGTTTCTTTTTTGAGCAGTCAGAGTGGTCCTAAGGGGATCTTAGATATCATTTATTCAGATGTGTGTATATTGATGTTAGTGGCATCAGTACAAGGAGCATTGTACTATGACATGATCTTTAATGACTATTCTAAGAAAACTTGTATCTTCTTCATAAATACCAAGGATGAGATCTTTAGTCAGTTCAGGGAGTTCAAGTCCTAGGTGGAGAACTAGACATGAAAGAAGATCAAGGTTTTGGGATTGGATAATGGGGGTGAGTACACTTCTAATGACTTCAAGGATTTATGTAGGGAGGTAGGCATCAAGAGGGAGATGATAGTCTTGTATAACCCTTAGCAAAATGGGGTTGCGTAGAGAAAGAATCGGTCCATCATTGGTTCCTCTATGGAAATGATACATGACCAAGATATTCCTATGTTTCTTTTGGCAGAGCCATGTAACGCAACAATATATGTGTAGAACAAGAGTCCTCACATGATATTGGGGGACAAGATTCTTGAGGAGGCATTGATAGGGGTGAAGCCAGAGATAGAAGACTTGAGGGAACTTTGGTTGCTCAGTATACATCCATGTTCCTATGGAGAAGAGAACAAAGTTGGAGCCTTCAAGACTGAAGGGGATATTTTTGGATAGAGTGAGAGCTCAAAAGCTTACAAGATATTCATACTAGCGCATAGGAAGATAGTTTTAAGTAGAGATGTTAAGTTCGAGGAGAACTTGGCATCTAGGAAGTCTCATGAGTTTCCACCAGTAATGATAGAGGATGAGAAGGAGAGCAACATGCAAAGACTTCCAGTTCACGGAGTCAACATTCAGGTGGGGAGGAGTCAATAGCTCCTTCTAGTTCTGTTAGTGTAAATTTTTGTAGATGTTCTATGCTTGGAGCAACTTTACTTTTCTTACAGCAATCACACAAATAGTTAAGTAAAATGCAGATAGAACATATAAGTGGATCTTATAGAAGACAAACCAGAAACAGAAAATTTTGGTGGTGCGTTACGACGGTCAACAGGATGCTTCAACCAGCAAAGTCTCCTTGGTCAGCCAACCCAGAATGTGTCACAACAGTCCTCCAATCAGCAAACGAGTCAACCCAAGTCAACTCCAAAAAGTCAACGCTGTCCAGAAAAAGTCAACGCAGGGCAGCAAGCTAAAAGTCAACGCAGCAGCAGATTTGTCAACCCTTTGACCTCGATTTCTGTGCCAAACAGTACGGCCTTCCAAAATCGAACTTCTCACCAAATTTCAGCCCATTCGGACCATGCGTTGACCAAAGTCAATGCTGGTCAAACTTCCAGCAAAACCCTAGCTGCAGCAACTCATCCTTCAGCTCAGCCGTACAGAAATTCGTCCTTCTTCTTCACACGTGTGGGCTGGAAATGTCTTCTAAGGAGCTCGTACTACATCAGATGAAAGAAGAAGATGTGTGTTGAGTTGTGATGAAATGCTCTCCAACTTTGCCTGTATTTATATCCATCATTGGGATGTGTGACACATCTGCTGGGGGTGTGAAACCTTAAGGCCGACCTGCACATATAATTTATTATGAATAATAAATTCAAAAATAAATGTTCTGCTCATCGGATTAAGACATATTATATATGGATTTTACACCTCTCCGAAAGAGGAATCCAACAAAAATATTAGCCTCTTAATCTGAGCATCATGACATGGAGTTTGGACCTAGTTGTCCAAATTTAACACTCCCTCTCAACTAGGGAGAACTCCATCCATCAGTGCAATCAAACATCGTGCGTCATCCCGCCGTAACTTGCTTTGCTGGCCTCTTTATTTAAGAACAGAAGTGGGTCAGTCACAAGGACATCATCCCCCGACTGACATAATCAGTCCAGAGGTTCAAAACCTCTATCAAACTCATGAAGAGTATCCAACCAACCCAAGGTTGGTTCATCTGACCCGAAGTCAGGCAGAGGTCCCAGACCTCACTAAACTTGATCCCAGATCAAGTGGTTGGACCGTGCCATCCTAGATAGAGAGTACGGCAATCTCTGATGCGTCCATCGGTCTTTGCTAATAGTCTCTAGCTTTTCCCACCTCATTGGCCAAATGAGAGGTACTTCCCATGAGCCCTGAACTCAATGGGTAGGATGCATACGGGGCAGAGATAAATGAGAGGCGAACCAGCTCAATAATCACAAAGGTGGGGCAGAAGCATTATGAGTGCTTATAGCTCCGAGAAGCTATCCCCAAAGCCCCCTAGAGCTCCCAGAGCTCATCGTCCAACAGGACCCACATCATAGGGTCTTTCCACGACACCAAGACTCTCACGGAAGGTTAGGAACTTGACCTTGCCCAGGGGCTTAGTGAGAATATCCGCGACCTGCTCATCAGTTCCTATATGATCGAGCCTTACGGCGCCTCGCTGTACCATATCCCGGATAAAGTGGTACCTGATATCAATATGCTTGGATCGGTCGTGGAACACGGGATTCTCAGTCATACGAATCCCACTCTGATTATCACAGAGTATCACAGTGGTATCTAGCACATGTCCAAACAGCTCACTAAAGAGCTTCCGTAACCAAACTGCTTCACAACAGGCCATACTAGCAGCAATGTATTCGGCCTGCGCGGTGCTCAAAGCCACCGACTTCTGCTTCCTACTCATCCATGAGATCGAAGCAGAATCAAGATTAGCAAACGACATCTAGATGTGCTCTTACGATCCACCACCTTGCGGCCAATCGTCGGTATATCCACGGATGTCACACTCCTGAGTGTATCTCAGCCCATGGTTTATCGTGCCCCGAAGATATCTCAGAAGATTCTTGGCACCAACCCAGTGAAAGTGATGAGGCTCAACCATCTGTTGACTCAAAGTGTTCACTGCAAAACATATATCCGGTCGGATGTTCACTAAGAACATCAAAGCTCCTCTAGTTATAGTACCTTGATGGAAGTGCCCTGAATGTTCAATGATCTATCAGATGAGTGATTCATCAAATCAATGGGCAGACTCAGATCAGCCGTCAAATTCTCTCAGCTCCAGTGTTTCTTAAGGTCTCTCAGGTCTCTCTTGGATATCAGGACTCAGATACGTCATGATCCTCGTCTGCTATCCACCGAACTTCAATGGCCGAGCTCCTTGCAATGTGGATAGGAGAATTAGGCACCTCGGGAAGAGGTCGTCCACATCTGACACCAGAAATGAGAGGCTTCCCTGCCACACCTTGAAGTAAAGTTGAATCAACATTACTTCGAGTGACTCCTGTACAACCTTGAAGTAAAGGTGCGGATCAGCATTACTTCGAGTGAAGCCCAGCTTCATCAAGTAATTATCCATCCTCTCGTACCAAGCTCTGGGTGCTTGCTTTAACCCATAGAGGGCTTTCTTCAACCTGCAGACATGAGTGTCTCGATCCTGAACTTCAAATCCCAGAGGTTGTTCCACGTACACCTCTTCCTTTATTGCACCATGCAGAAAAGCGGTCTTGACATCCATCTGATGAAGACTCCATCCTTGCGTAGCAACAAGGGCTATGATTGATCGAATGGTGGTATATCGTGCCACAGGTGCAAATATGTCATCATAGTCAATTCCTTCCTTTTGAGAGAAGCCACGGGCAACAAACCTTGCCTTAAACTTTTCAACACTCCCATCAGATCCATGTTTGATCTTGTAGAGCCATTTTGCGGTGACAACAGATTTGTCCTTCGGTCTCGGGACCACATCCCAGACATCATTTTTCATTATGGACTCATATTCTTCGTGCATAGCATCCTTCCAAACTTGATGCTTTACGGCTTCCTCAAAAGATCCAGGTTCAGATTGTACAATAGTACTCATGGCCGCTAGATACCCTTGGTATCTACACGGCTTCTTGCTTTCTCGGAATGTCCCCCTTGGGGCAGCATGACCCTCAGCATCTTCGAGGGTGTCCCTGAGCCATGATGGTCTCTTTCCCAGTGAAGGAGATGGATCGATAGGGTCCATTGGTCCTTCAATATCAGGCATTGTCTCATCCTGCGGTTCTTCCAGATTTCCAAGCCTTTCTTCATGATTTTCTCCAGATCTTGGAAGATCTACCACTTTCTTCAGGGAAGCATCTTCGTCAAAAGTGACATCATGGCTTATCTCTACTTCCCTTTGACCAGGTACATAGACTCTATATGCCTTAGAAGTCTCACCGTAGCCCACAAACATTCCTTTCTTCCCAGTAGCATCCAGCTTACTTCTCTTTTCTTTCGGCACATGAAAATAGACAGGACATCCAAAAATTCTGAAATGTGAGACACTGTGCTTACCAGAGAAACCCTTCTGAGTTTGGAGTCCAAAGAGTTAATGAGGCAGTTAGGTTTTGAATGCATGAAATAGATTGCAGTTTTCTCCCCACAAAAATCCTAGACCCCGGTTGCATAGAATGGCACCAAGCAATGCCTCCACAATAGTCTTATTTCGCGTTCGCGCAAACACCATTCTGCTCAGGAGTATAGGTAGTAGTAGTCTCCTCTTAATGCCAGCTTCTCTGCAAAAGTCCTTGAACTCATTTGACTCATATTCAGTGCCATTGTCGGTCCTCAAAATCTTGATCTTCTTCCCTGTCATATTTTCCACCAAGGCTTTGAAGGTACGGAACCACATGAAAGCCTCATCCTTCTTCTTCAAGAAGTATATCCGGGTTTTGCGGGAGAAGTCATCAGTGAATGTCATAAGAATATCCTTTCAGGATGTCACTGGGCAACTTACCGTGGGGAGACTTGTCTAATTGCTTGTAACAGATTTGCATGGCTCGTAGGCTCTGGAGGGGAGGCCATCCCCTTGTATGTTTTCCTTCAGCACACCCCTTACATACACCTTCATGATTATTTCCAAAGTCAGGCATCCCTGTCACCACCTTCCTAGCTTCGGGAAGGGCCTTGTAATGAAGGTGTCCAAATCTTCGGTGCCATAGTTCGGTTTGACGGATAGTATCACAAGTCATAGCTCCCAACGGACTCCCTCCAACCTGGTAGAGTGTACCAACTCTAAAACTAATTGAGATAGCTTCCTTGAAGCTCTCCTTCCACATGAGCACCTTTCCATCAGAGAAAGTTACATTGAATCCTTTGTCTTCCATGGCAGATACAGACACAAGGTTCTTCTTCAATTTAGGTACATAGAGTACATCTTGCAAACGTAGGACTTGTCCTTGAGACAAGTGGAGGGTCACAGTCCCTGTCCCTTTCACGAGATATGTGGCATTATCCCCAAGGATAATTTCTAGATTAGTATCCCTTTCAACCATGTCAGAGAGTGCTCCCTTGAATCCGGTGATGTGTCTTGAGGCACCACTATCGATTAGCCAGACATCCATAGTGTCGGGCGGAGATGTAGCAGAGAGAGCAGATACCAGAATATACTCATTTCTTTTATCAACAACATTAGACTCCTCATACCGGGTATTTCTAGACCTTTTAGAAGGTTGATTGTTTCCACCAAAGTGAGCCTTCCTCTTTCCTTTGGATCTGTCATTTCTTCGATTCCCATTCCTTCGGTTGTTGTTGTTATCATCACTATCGGGAGAATCCTTCTTGAAGGGGCATTCTCTAGCATAGCGACCAGGCCTATGGCAAGTGAAACACTTGCCCTTCTTTTCTTGAGCCTTCGTTCTTCCTTTGTCCTTAGGACCACCAGAGTTCTTCTTTCGAGAATGAGCACCATAGGCAGCATTTCTGTCATTATCGAATTCCTTCATCCTTGTTTCTTCTTGCATACATCTAGACAGAAGCTCATCAAAGTTAGGAATGGTATTATTGTTGAGAATGTTAGTTGTGAATACTTGCCATTCATATGGAAGTCCTCCAAGTGCGGTGAGAACCATCTCACGATCAGCTATTGTCTCCCCAATAGCTAGCAGATTGTTCCTTGTTTTGGTCAATTTCAGAAAGTAAGTTTGAACAGACTCTTCTCGGCCCTTCTTCATATTCTTCAACTTGTTCTTGAGGAATAGCACTTGGTTCACATTGTTTACCTTGAACATAAGGATCAATTTGTCATACATCTCCTTGGATGTGCCTAGTTCAGATATATAGGCAACCAGGCTCTTATGTATGGATTCCCTGATCAGCAGCTTTGCTTTGATCTCTCCCTTCTTATACTTGTTTCTAACAGCAACGGTAGCATTGGATGGAGGTTCTTGAATTTTACCCAGCACATGATCCAAGAGATCATGGTCCTCCAATTTGAGATCTAATATCATCTTCCAGGCATGGAAGTCATCCCTTCCAGTCAGCTTGTCATTCTCCTTGAATTCAAGACTTGTGGAACCCATTTCTTCCGGTGGTGATTGCTAAAGATAGAGTTTGTCTTCACCTCACCTCCGATACCATGTAAATTTTTGTAGATGTTCTATGCTTGGAGCAACTTTACTTTTCTCACAGCAATCATACAAATAGTTAAGTAAAATGCAGATAGAACATATAAGTGGATCTTATAGAAGACAAACCAGAAACAGAAAATTTTGGTGGTGCGTTACGGCGGTCAACAGGATGCTTCAACCAGCAAAGTCTCCTTGGTCAGCCAACCCAGAATGTGTCACAACAGTCCTCCAATCAGCAAACGAGTCAACCCAAGTCAACTCCAAAAAAGTCAACGTTGTCCAGAAAAAAGTCAACGCAGGGCAGCAAGCTAAAAGTCAACGCAGCAGCAGATTGGTCAACCTTTTGACCTCGATTTCTGTGCCAAACAGTACGGCCTTCCAAAATTGAACTTCTCACCAAATTTCAGCCCATTCGGACCATGCGTTGACCAAAGTCAACACTGGTCAAACTTCCAGCAAAACCCTAGCTGCAGCAACTCGTCCTTCAGCTCAGCCGTACAGAAATTCGTCCTTCTTCTTCACACGTGTGGGCTGGAAATGTCTTCTAAGGAGCTCGTACTACATCAGATGAATGAAGAAGATGTGTGTTGTGTTGTAATGAAATGCTCTCCAACTTTGCCTGTATTTATATCCATCATTGGGGTGTGTGACACATCTGCTGGGGGTGTGAAACCTTAAGGCCGACCTGCACATATAATTTATTATGAATAATAAATTCAAAATAAATGTTCTGCTCATCGGATTAAGACATATTATATATTGATTTTACACCTCTCCGAAAGAGGAATCCAACAAAAATATTAGCCTCTTAATCTGAGCATCATAACATGGAGTTTGGACCTAGTTGTCCAAATTTAACAATTAACAATGATGTGCTTTGAGCAGACATTGAGGGATGCTGAGGAGCATGTGGAGGCTCCTAGGAACACATTTAGGGAGAGTAGTCCTCTCAAGAAGTTTTTGAACTATATGGCACTAATGAGTAACGTCATTGAAGAGGCAGTAGACTGGGAGGTTTGGAGGAAGCCATGGTGAAGGATGATGCATGAGACATCGTGCTAATATTGGAGGGAAAGTTTGAAGTACCTTCCTCGCTAGAGGGAGTGTTGATGATAGTAGCATTGGATAGGTACTTCTACAAATGTCTAAGTGTCTAGACGTGTGGAAGTTGTCTAAAGGACATTTCACATTAGCAATGAATTTAATTAAAGGAATTATTAAAGTAATTATTAAAGTAATCGACTTTTATAAGAAAAAGTGAGTTAATGCACTGAAATGCACAGGTTATTTGCATTAGTCAATTAGATGTTTCTCAACTGTTCATTTCAAGTGATGCTGAGATTTAATCTCAACCACTAACCACTTTGGATATTAAGGTTGTGGATTTGGTCAATAACACAAAATTATAAAAGGAAAGCTAGACTAAGGGAGAAGACACTTCTAGTGAGCACAAGATAGTGAGATAGTGAGATCTCAATGATTGGGTGGAGAAGGACATTCATTCAAGTGTTCAGAGTCTGAGGAAATGTGCAAGGGGCAGCAAGGGAGAAGGATTGAGCTCAACTAACAAGATTGAAGGACAGGTTTTGGACGGTTTAATCAGCTGGAATTGCTCCAGGTTTTGTTTTATTTGTATTTTTCCTTTGAGAGTGCCATTATTCCACTAAAGGAGCCCTTTTATAATGAAGGTTAATTAATGAAAGAGATTTGAAGGACAAAATTCTGTGTGTGCATGTGTTTGAGATTGGTGCATGTGTTTGAGATTGGTGTATTATTTTGCTTCCACTACTATCTTTTTATTTACATGTTAAAATCTCAGCAGTGCTTTTTATTCAGTAGATAGGGAATCTTCTTGGTTAATAATTAGTTGGGTTGCTGGGGTTAGAGAAATTAACACGCCGTCAAGTTCAGGTCTGTTTGGTTTACTTATCCAACCACAACAAGATCCCATTGTTCAAACTTCAATCTTTAGAAATTTTGTGAAATTTCAAATTCAGAAATTTCATTTCTTGGCTGGAGGTTTCCTGGATCTAGTCCCTGTGAATTATTTACCTTAGGGATGATCTGAAATAAAATTTATAGCAGCAAATAATGGACGTTATTTTACTCTTTTTTCAACCGGAATCAACAAGGCAATCCAAGAGAAAAGATACCAAATGTGTGCCAATGAACTTCAGTCTTGTAGAGCAATCTTATGAAGCATAAACCTGATTTGAAATGTAGTTTATGACAGCAGTAATTACAGCTATAAATCTGCCTTATCTTTTGCAATATCAATGGTAAAACCCTTAACAAATTCAACCTTAATTTATGTCAAATCAACAGGAGGTATAGGTGCTGGAAATTACCAAATCATGAAGACAATGATAACTAAAAATCAAATTCGCAATAAGACAATTTTGGACCATCGAAAACTTCATATATATATATATATAAGAGATGAATTTGAAGTACATATGATCAGCTTATCACACGTTGGTACAACCCTTCAAGCTATCCAAAATCCTAGCGGGAGAAAACCAAGAAAACCCTAGCTCCACCAAAGAGTTTCCACAAGCTAGCATCACTAGCAAGCCTTCGTGGCAAGATGTCTTCTCTTATCCTCTTCATCAAGCACAGCGCTATGGTGTATCACTAAACCTTAACTCCTTACTTCCTTAGGGTAGAAATCCTATCCTAAGGAATCTTGACAAATCCTCTAGGAAACCCTAGTGCTCAGAGGAGAGGTGATATAATGAAGAAAACACTTGAGAGAGAGACTAGTGTGCTACTCTTCTCACATCTCTAACAAAAGATGATGTTGAATAAAATTGAATGAAAGCAATCTCTCCTTCCTCTATTTATATTAGAGGTAAGGTAGGCCAATAAAATATAGTGGGGCTAAATCTCTACAAGCAACCTACCAAACACAAGTAGCCCACACATGTGAAGCGCTACACTCCAAGGGTACTTACGTGAAGTATTACTTCAATGCAACCACACTCCCCAATATGTTTCTAACACTCCTACAAGCCTCTAAGCACTGTAACACTCCTCTTAAACCGTGTGCTCCACTAGGTCCACTCCACTTGTATGAACATTGTTGCAACCCAAGTGCCCTCAATTCGACTCCATGTCCCCATGCCAAAATCTAAGCCACTCCATGTTGTATAGGGTTCAACGCCCTCCTCCGAAATGCCAAATGTTCCTCCAATGTAGGGCATCCTCTCAAGCAAGAAACCAATCTACATGTTGCCATCATGAAGAATGTCCCAAATTGTTTAAAGGTCTTCAATGATCCAATGAAAAATGTCACACAAGTATCCAATGAGATCAAACAACTAGTAATTAAGCCACCTCCAATGTGCAAGTCCATCACAAACCATCTAAGGGCTAATTATACACTATGTATCCCAAATCTCATGAAGCACCCCCACACATGGTGTAAACACTTTTAGAGTCACCCCAAAATCTAACCCAAAGGGTTCTAACTTTTTTGATATTCTTGGTATGGAAACATAATGAAACTTCCTTCTCTTACCCTACACATGCATGACAAGTTTGACATTGTCTAACATGGGCATGGAAGTCTTTGAAAAATGTAGGCTAGTAGTAACCTACCCTTATTACTTTATAAGCTATGGTGTCTCTTGAGTAATGACCACTAGTGGGTTTGCTATGCAAATTTGCAAGGACTTTTTCTGCATCCGACTTCTCCAAACATTAAAGCAAAGTCCATTATAGTTCTTTCGGAAAAGAATGCCACATATACACATGGTGTAAACACTTTTAGAGTCACCCCAAAATCTAACCCAAAGGGTTCTAACTTTTTTGATATTCTTGGTATGGAAACATAATGAAACTTCCTTCTCTTACCCTACACATGCATGACAAGTTTGACATTGTCTAACATGGGCATGGAAGTCTTTGAAAAATGTAGGCTAGTAGTAACCTACCCTTATTACTTTATAAGCTATGGTGTCTCTTGAGTAATGACCACTAGTGGGTTTGCTATGCAAATTTGCAAGGACTTTTTCTGCATCCGACTTCTCCAAACATTAAAGCAAAGTCCATTATAGTTCTTTCGGAAAAGAATGCCACATATCAAGGTGTACTATGCAAATTTAAGCCTTAAAGCCCTTCTGCGTTTTGGGTTTAGATATTTCCGACTAGATTCGTCTTGTATATAAAACTTGAGGTTTTAATACCACAAATGAATAGGTATCAAGGATAAATTGCATGTCAAAGTATGTAGAAACTTTATTCTCTCAACTTTCTTCATTAGCTTTGTATTGGGACTCCATTGTTAGCTAGCAAGTCTTGACCTTTAACGAGTTTGTTAGGTTTAATGTCCAAGTCATACTCCTAGATGACCATCACCAAGTTTCCATTGTCACCTAACTCCTTATGGAGAGATAAGTATTTGACTATAGAGTTCGATATGATGACAATTGCACAAGTCTTTAGAATGTAGGGTTCAAATTTTTAATAGTTTTAACTAAAGTATATGCTTGCTTTTCAACAATTAGGTAATTGAGTTCAGATCCCTGAAATCCCGCACTTACAAAGGGTTAAAATTAGAAACTAAGGCTAAATTCCACTTTGGACAGTTCATTTGATGGAGATGATTATTGCATTGAATTCCCTTTTAGAGAGGACCAAAATCGACCTAAATATCATCAAATTTGGATAAGGAAAAATATGTTTTTGAGGTCAAGCCCACACATGTGCAACAAGGTCAACCACATCATCATGTAGGCTCATGAAGCTCAATGGACATGTCTTTTGACCCTCAATGACTTGTATAAATAAGAGAGACCTCCATCCTCTTTTGGCACCTAATCAACTCAACATATTCTTCTCTCCAAATCTGATTGGTTTGTACGCCTTATTGGGAATCTCTTTTTCTCACATGTGTGGCAAAAAGAAGGACAGATTTCAGAGGCCAAATTTCAGGTTTGTTACATGGTTTGACTAACGCTGACCAAGGAGTATTTGACTAAGTTTGACTACGGTTTTTGTGAGAATTTTTTTCTGTTTGGGAAAGCCGTATTGTTTGGCACAAAAGTCGAGATTTTATGGGTAGGTTGACTGGGCTGGCTGCAGGGTTGACCGTAGGCTTGACCACAGGGCTAACCGTAGACACTGACCAAGTTTGACCGCAATTTTATTTACTATTTTGGGCTGACTTTGACTAGCAAAGAAGACCGAGTTTGACTGGGTTTGACCGAGCTACATCGAGGACTATTTGCTTCTGCGTCGACTTTCTGGTTAGGGCTTAATTTGATTGCTGTTGACTGTAGATTTGACAAGGCTGTTTTGACTTTGATTTGGCAAGTCAATTTTGACTTTTGTACTCTCCCTCTTTGCTGAACATTTGATATAATAATAAGAAGAATTGATCAAAGGGTTTTCCCCATCTTGGGGTTTTTCCCTAGCATTCGCCAAATCTCGGTGTTCTCTTGTCTAGGCTTGTCTTCTACATTTATTGCTTATGTTCTATCTACAGTTACTGTCAATGTGATTAATGGTTATTGTGATTGCTATTGGAAATTATCATTGGGCTCTCTAAAGGACATTAAAGTAATTGTTGCAAGAATAGAATATACCATTGTTAACTAAAATTAACATGGTATTAGAGCCTAGGTGAAGACAAAGGCCAAGCAAGAGACAAAAAAAAAATTAGTAAGAGATCTATTGGACAAGACTATTGGACAAGTTTCCATGGCATCTACATCTTACTTCAAGACTAAGGACAAGCTCAATGATAAATCTGACTATCATGCATGGAAGATGACTTTGGATTTGACTTTGGAGGAGCATGAAGTATTGGACTATGTGCAGGCAAAAGTGGTGGAGCCTCCTTCAAATGCACGGGTTGCTGCTAAGGCGAAGTATAGAAAAGGTGAAGTCAAAGCAAAGAAATTTTTGATTGACTCTATTCAAAAGCATTTGGTTGCCTATGTTTTTGATTTGGGAACTGTTGAAAAGTGTAACAAGGTTCGGTCTTCATAATGACGTGTAATAGTGATTTTATGTATTTGATGTAAAGAAGAAAAATAAAATTCTTATTATAGTGCTTGTCTCATGGGTTTCATGAGCACAAAAATTTATTTTTAGTTATGGCTCCCATTGTGAGCCTTTATGATTTGTCATCAAGTCATAAAGTATATTGATCCAATGTCAAAGTTTGGAGACCCATTTTGGCATGTTACACATTGTAAAAGGAAATTTATTTGTCTTAAACCCTCCAAGACCTTGTCACAAAGTCACCTTGAAGTCGGTCTAAAGATGTTTGCCGAAAAGCATGTCGGTTTAGGCATGTGATCAAGTCAGTTTATTTCGGATGCACTGACTACTATTAAATCTCGCCATACCACATCTTTCCAGAAGCTTTACAATGTATTCTCCTTGAGAAAGGAAAATCTCGCCAGGTCTCTGCCAGACCTCCAGGCCTAGGAAGTAATGCATTAGTCCTAGGTCCTTCATCTTGAACTCAGCAACGAGCTCCCTCTTGCACTGATGAATGAGAGGGTCAACACCTGTCAGGAAGAGGTCGTCCACATACAACACCAGAATGAGAGGCTTTTCTCTATCCACCTTGAAGTAAAGGTTCGGATCAAGCTCTGGGTGCTTGCTTCAACCCATAGAGGGCTACGTCCATTCACAGAGATGCTTCCTCACAACCCTTATGTCATACGAAAACCTATCTATATCTTTATAATTTACTCCCCATTCCCTTCCTTCACCCAATTCATCTCCTATATTTGCTCCGTTAAGGCCGACAATTGAGACTATAACTGCACCAGTTTCGACGTTGCACTAGGAGAGGGCATAACCACAACAAATAGTTCTATTATTCCCAAACTAAGAAAAAAAGATTAAAAAAGAAGTTCCGTGTAGAAGGGAAAATGGAAATTTGCTTAATCTACGTAATTATACTATCACTTTTCATGATGCATTTGGACGTATTAAAACCCATTTCTTTGTGCATTTGGAACATTTTGAGTGGCTTAATTTAGATGGGAAATTAGGCCTTGTACACCTATTGATGCATGTTATGTTTTCAGGTTCAGGGGCTTTAAGAAATCCTGTCAGTCAGGTCAGTCAAGCCAGACAGGGCATAGGCAAGATAGATCAGACAAGATAGTCAAGCCAGACAGGGCGGGTCCCACATAGCACAAACCATGGATAGGTCACATGGGTCAACCAAGCCAGACAGAGCATATTCAACAACCACAGACATAGTAGATAAGACATGACAAGATTACAGATAACTAACACTGGGCCCATTACATTAGCAGGGTTGGCAGACAACAAGCTTGGTCGAACCTACAGACATGGGTGCCCCGATCCTGGACTTCGAACCCCAGAGGTTGCTCCACATACACCTCTTCCTTTATCGCACCATGCAGAAATGCAGTTTTCACATCGATCTGATGAAGACTCCATCCTTGCGAAGCAGCAAGGGCTATGATAGATCGGATGGTGGTATATTGGGCCACAGGTGCAAATATGTCATCATATAGTCCACACCTTTTTGAGACAAGCCACGGGCAACGAATCTTGCCTTGATCTTTTTAGCACTTCCATCAGATCCATGCTTGATCTTGTAGAGCCATTTTGAGGTGACAACTGCTTTGTCCTTCGGTCTTGGAACCACATCACAGACATCATTCTTCATTATGGTCTCATACTCTTCGTGCATAGCATCCTTCTAGACTTGATACTTTATGGCTTCCTCAAAAGATCGAGGCTCAGATTGTACAATAGTACTCATGGCTACTAGATACCCTTGGTATCTATTCGACTTCTTGCTTTCATGGAATGTCCCCCCTGGGGCCATATGTCCCTCGACATCCTTGAGAGTGTCCCTGAGCCATGATGGTCTCTTCCTCATCGAAGGAGGTGGATCAATTGGGTCCATCGGTCCTTCAACATCGGGCATTGTCTCATCCTTCAGTTCTTCTTGATTTCCAGGCCTTGCTTCATGATCTTCCTCAGATCTTGGAAGATTGACTACTTTCCTCAGGGAAGCATCTTTGTCAAAGGTAACATCGTGGCATATCTCCACTTCCCTTTGACCAGGCACATAGACTCTATAGGCTTCGAAGTTTCGTTGTAGCCCACAAACATTCGCTTCTTCCCGTAAGTATCCAACTTGCTCCTCTTCTCCTTCGACACATGAAAATAAATAGGACATCCAAAAACTCTAAAATGTGGGACGTCAGGTTTCTTACCAGTGAAAACCTCTTCGGGAGTTTTGGAGTCCAGAGCGGAATGCGGGCATCGGTTTTGTATGTACACAACAGTGTTCGCAGCTTCTCCCCAGAGAAACTTCGGTAGACCTTGGTCACATAGCATGGCACGGGCAGCTTCCACAATTGTTCTATTCTTTCTTTCAGCAACGCCATTCTGCTCAGGAGTATAGACAGTTGTGGTCTCCCTCTCGATGCCAACTTCTTTGCAAAAGTTCTTGAACTCGTTCGTCTCATATTTAGTGCCATTATCGGTCCTCAGTATCTTGATCTTCTTCCCTGTCAAATTTTCCACCAAGGCTTTGAAGGTACAGAACCACATGAAAGCCTCATCCTTCTTCTTCAAGAAGTATATCTAGGTTTTGCGAGAGAAGTCATCAATGAACGTCATATAATAAGAACATCCTCCCAAGGATGTCACGGGCAGCATACCAGACAAATCAGAATGTATCATTGTAAGACATTAGATGTCTTTGTGACACTTTGAGGGGAAAGGTCCCCTTGTATGCTTTCCTTTGGCACAACCCTGACATACACCTTCATGACTATTTGAGAACTCGGGCATCCTTGTCACCACCTTCCTTGCTTCGGGAAGGGCTTTGTAGTGAAGGTGTCCAAACCTCCGGTGCCATAGTTCCATTTGTCGGATAATATCACACGTCATCGCTCCCAGTGGACTTCCTCCAACTTGGTAGAGTGTATCAACTCTAAACCCAATTGTGATAGCTTCCTTGAAACTCTTCTTCCAAATACGCACCTTCCCATCAATTAATGCCACATTGAAACCTTTGTCTTCCATGGCCGATATAGACACAAGGTTCTTCTTCAAATCAGGTACATAGAGTACATCCTACAAGCAGAGGACTTGACCTTGAGACAAGTGGAGGGTCAAAGTCCCTGTCCCTTTCACGGGATACGTGGCATTATCTCCAAGGATAATTTCCAGATTAGTATCCTTCTCAACCATATCAAAATGTGCTTTCTTGAACCCAGTGATGTGCCTTGAGGCACCACTATCTATCAACCAAACATCCATAGTGTCGGGTGGAGATGCAACAGAGAGGGCAAATACAAGAATGAATTCATTTCTTTTATCAACAACGTTTGATTCCTCATACCTGGAATTTCTCGACCTTTTGAAAGGTTGACCATTTCCGCTGGAGGGAGCCTTCCTCTTCCCCTTGAACCTGTTGTTCCTTTGATTGCCGTTCCTCCGGTTGTTGTTGTTGTCATCATCATCGGGAGAATCCTTCTTGAAAGGGCATTCTCTAGCATAGTGACCTGGCTTGTGACAAGTGTAACACTTGCCTTTCTTTCCTTGGGCCCCTGCTCTTCCTTTGTTCCTTGGACCACCAAAGTTCTTCTTCCTAGAATGAGCAGCGAAGGCAGCATTACCTATATTTTCATATTTCTTTATCCTTGTCTCTTGTACGCATCTCGATAGTACTTCGTCAAAGTCAGGTATGACATTGTTATTGAGAATGGTAGTGTTAAATACATGCCATTCCGATGAGAGACCTCCAAGTGTGGTGAGAACCATTTCTCGATCAGATTTTGTCTCCCCAATAGCTAGCAGATTATTCCTGATCTCGGTCAGCTTCAGAAAATATGATTGAACAGACTCATCCCTGCCTTTCTTCAGATTCTTTAATTGATTCTTGAAGAATAGGACTTGATTCGCATTGTTGGCCTTGAACTTGTTGACCAACTCATCATACATCTCCTTGGATGTGCCCAGCTCAGAGATGTAGGCAACCAGACTCTTGTGAATAGAGTCCTTGATCATCAGCTTTGCTTTGATTTCTCCCTTCTTGTACTTGTTTTGGCAGTAGCAGTTGCAGTGGATAGAGGCTCTTGGATTTTACCCTGCACATAGTCCATGACATCTTGGTCTGATACCATGTAAATTTTCGTAGATATTCTATGCTTGATGCAACTTTACTTTTTATCCCAATATCAGTCAGCGATCACATAAACAACAAAGAAAAATGCTGATAGAACATACCAGTAGATCGATAGAAGACAAGCCAAAAATGTGTGTTGGTGCGTTACGACGATCAGCAGGATGCTTCAACCAACAAAGTCTCAATATGGTCAGCCAACTAGCAATGTCACACAACCCTCTAGGACAGTCAAAGCGGTAAACCCAAAAGTCAATGCTATCAGTCAATGGTCAATGCAAACAACATCAACAGCTATGTCAACGCAACAAAGTCAAAGTCAACGTCTAGCCTCAGGAATAGTGCCAAAAAATGCGGATTTAAAAGATCAAAATTCTGGGAGTGTTTCAGGTCCATTTGACCTTGCGTTGACCAAATTCAATGCTGGTCAAAGCTGCTGCAGAAACCCTAGGCCGAATACAGAAAAGCGTTGCTGCTGGAATTTCCCACGTGTGGAGAGAATAGCCTCCAAGGTCATCGAACCAATCAGATGAGGAGAGAGAAATGTGTGAGGATGAGATGAATGAAAATGTCCTCCAACGTTGACCAATATATATCCATCAATGAGGGTGTGTGACACAACTGCTGGGGCATAAAACCTTAAGGCCGACCTGCACATATTTTGAATAAATTCAAAATAAATGTTTTGCTCATTGGATAAAGATGATCTTTAGATCGATATTGCACCTCTCCGAAAGAGGAGTCCAATAAAAATATTGGCATCTTCATCTGAGCATCACAACATGGAGTTTGGACCTAGTTGTCCAAAATTAACATGCTCTCAGTATTAGCCTTAGAGGATGCTAGATATAGAGTTTTGGTCCGGGATGGACAAGTGCGTCTATATTCAGGGGGAGTGACCTTGGATGCAAATGTAGTGCTTGGCATCAAACAAGGGCAGTCATATAGGTTGTTGGGACAACTTGTGGGTATATCCCAGGGGATCTTGGATACATGATCAATGTCAGTTGCTGAGAGGGAGCAGGTGGCAAGGAAGAGTGATTCTTTAGGTATTTCCAAGAGCCTCAGCTGGTATGATATGACATTGATGGATGCTCAGGAATAGGATCCTCAGGGCATGGTTGGATGTGACAGGTTCTCAGCTTAGGTTTCAGATCAGGTAGCAAGATAGGCTTCAGTGTTAGAGGGAGCAACTACATATACTGAGATGGGCTTGGAGATAGATCCAGGTGGAGGAGGTTGTTCTAGAAGTACGCCCCTCGCTAAGAGGGAGTGTTGAAGTTTGTAGCTTGAGCAGGTACTTCTGCACATGCCTTGTGTCTAGGCATGCAAAAGTCGCACACATTTCACCTTAGAATATTTGCTAATGTAACTTAGCCTAAGTTAAACTTCAGAAAAAACACATAATTATATGTTGGCTTATTGAGATAAAATAAAAACTTAGATAAATTAAATTATTTACTTACCGATTAAGTTTTACTCTTAGCCATCGATCTTAAGTGAGGCGAGATCTAATCTCGATCGTCCATCACTTTGAGATTAGGTTTAGGGTTAGGTTTAGGGTTTTGGATCAATGTAAAGTTATAAAGCAAGGCTTTGGTGAGGAGTTAAGACACAACAACAACACAAGATTGAGAGAGGCTCCTCAATGAGCGTGTGCTAGGTTCGAGAGAGTGCAGTGAGGCTGGTGATTAGTATTGTATTTTTTCAATTGGGCCATTATCCCTAGTACGGGAACCCAAGTAAGTTCCGTGATTAATTTATTAATGATGAATTGTTGATTGGGTAGAAATCTGTTTATGTGTGTGTGATTTAGATCAAGTATTTTTTTGCTTCCACTATATTTTTTGTGTTAGGGATCTGATCGTGTATTCGTTTGCTAATAATTATTGGGAACCAAATACCGAGTGCTGGGTTCGAAAATTCTAACAAGAACATGAATGTATATTGAACAACAAAAGATGCCTAAGTGCCCTATCTCTAGCTTCACCCTGGTGAATTCCTTTTCAGGAGTCTTGCTCAATATCTTGTGAGGACTCCTATTTTGCACATACAATGTTACATGCCTTTGGCCAAAGAAATAGGTAGCTCTTGGTTATGTAGCATAACCTTAGCAGAATTGATGATGGACCAATTGTTTCTCTTTGCAACCCCATTATGTTGTGGGTTGTATGAGACTGTCATCTCCCTTTTCATCCTTGTCTCGTTGTAGAAATCCTTGAAGTCATAAGAGGTATACTCTCCCCCAATATTTGACTTAGACCTTGATCCTCTTGCCTATTTGGTTCTCTACTTGGGCCTTGAACTCTAGGAACCAACTAAAGACCTTATCCTTGGTCTTCATGAAGAAGATCCAGGTTTTCTTGGAATAGTCATCAATGAATGTTACATAGTACTGTGCTCCATGTATTGATGCAACTGATATCAACCCACATACATCTTAGTGAATAAGATCCGAGATCTCCTTGGACCTACTCTCACTGCTTGAAAAAGCGTCCTTGGCACTCTAGTTGGAATATAATGGTTCCAACCCCCTTCACTGCGTATATGGCATCATTACCAAGCTCCACATGTCAGTCTGAATCTTTAATTGTTAGACAACTAAATAGCTCCCATGCCTCTATCATGTAATGTGATGCACCGCTATCCAAGTACCAAGCACTCCTTATGGTGTTTTTGGTAGATATATAGGAGACAAATGAGAAGTCCTCACGAAATTCACTGCAAACTCATCAACTTGAACCTTTGTTGATGTTGCTATTTTCTACAACTTTCCCTTCCCTTTATTTTTCTCCTGACACTATGGTGCATAGTGCCCATTCTTGTGGTAAGCACTTGAGCTTGCTTAAGTGCTTCCTTGGTTGAGAGGTTGCCCCATCACTATTACCCTTGGAACCCTTCTCTTTTCCCTTCTTTGCCATACTGACCAAGGCTAGGTTCTCGTCTCCATCTCCTTGCTTGATGGCCTTAGACACTTTTTGAGTCTCTTCTTGGATGCAGTCATCCCAAAGCCTTTCCCAACTGGGAATGTGCTCTCGAGCTCAGATCCCCTTGACAAATGGTTCCCATGACTTGGGAAAACCATTGAGTGCCACATTTATGAGCTCTACATCCTCCACTTTCTCCCTAGTGGATGCAAGTTGATCTCGTGTCTGTGTAACTCTCATGAAGAACTTGGTAACATTGTCAAACCTTAGACTTTTGAATGGATCTGAGCTTGTTTCTCAAGATCATCTACCATTTCATGTTTTTATTTTGGAATAGGTCCGCTAGAGCCTTGAAAATCTCTTTGGATGACTTCTTCTCTGACAAGTGCAAGATGAAATGATCCTTAATGACATTCATAATAATCCTTTGGGCTTTGATGTCGACCTTCATATGAGTCACCTTATTTGCTGGGTCTATGGTTCAGGAATAGCCTTTTCTGCATACTCGCAAAGGTTATGTTCCTTTAGCTATAAGGTGACCCTTGCTTTACAACGTAGGAAGTTAGTTACTGCATCTAACTTATACTCAAATCTCAAATTGATTGTTGCCCTCTCTAGATTTGATAATTACGCCTTGTGCTAAGTCCTAGCACCCACAAGAATAAAGTTTTTGTTGCTGGTTTATAGATCCGTTGGGATCTCCTCGTGGATCTGTGTTTTGGTCCTTTGAAACACCCATAAAATTAGTTTTCTGCCAAAGTCTTGATGTTAAAATTGGACAACTAGGTCCAAACTCCATGTTGTGATGCTCAGATGAAGACACCAATATTTTTATTGGGTTCCTCTTTCGGAGAGGTTGAAGATTGATCTAAATATCATCTTCATCCGATGAGCAAAACATTTATTTTGAATTTATTTTTAATACTTTCAAAATATGTGCAGGTCGGCCTTAAGGTTTTACACCCTCAGCAAATGTGTCACACACCCTCAGTGATTGATATAAATAGAGTCAACGTTGGAGGACATTTCATTCATCTCCTCATCACACATATTTCTCTCTGCACTTCGGATTGGTTTGAGCTCCAAGGAGGCAAATCTGCGGTTCACACGTGGGAGAAGGACGAAGACTGTTTTTGCTGTGGCTAGGGTTTTATCGCAGGTTTGACCAATGTTGACTTTGGTCAACACATGGTCCAAAGGAGTTGATTTTTTGCATAGACTTCGATTTATGCAGTCCGTACATTTTGGCACAAGAACCGAGGTCAAAGGTTGACCGAAGATAGAGCTAAGTTGACTTTTACTTCTTGTTGTTCTACGTTGACTTTTCTGGGGTTGACTTTGAGTTGACCGTTTGGCTGTTTTGAGGGTTGTTGTGACACATACTGGCGCTGGCTAACCAAGGAGACTTTGTTGGTTGAAGCATCTTGCTGATCGCCGTAACGCAACAACAAATATATATTTTTCTGGCTTGTCTTCTGTTGATCCACTGGTTTGTTCTATCAGCATTTTACTTAGTGATATATGTGATTGCTGCCTAGTACTGAAGAGAAAGTAAAGTTGCATCAAGCATAGAACATCTACATAAATTTACATGGTATCGAAGCTGAGGTGAAGACAAAGTCCTAATTTGTGGCAATCACCGAAGAAGAAAATCGGTTCCACAAACTATGGCTTCAAGGAGGATGACAAATTGACTGGGAAGGACGTCTTCAATGCTTGGAAGATGATATTGGATCTTAAATTGGAAGACTAAGATGTCATGGACTATGTGCAGGGTAAAATCCAAGAACCTCCATCCATTGCTACTGCTGCTGCCAAAACAAAGTACAAGAAGGGGGAGATCAAAGCAAAACTGATGATCAGGGAATCCATTCATAAGAGTTTGGTTGCCTACATCTCTGAGCTAGGTACATCCAAAGAGATGTATGATAAGTTGGTCCTCATGTTCAAGGCAAACAATGCAAATCAAATACTATTCTTCAAGAATCAATTGAAGAATCTGAAGAAAGGCAGGGATGAGTTTGTTCAATCATTCTTTCTGAAGCTGACCGAGATCAGGAACAATTTGCTGGCTATTGGGGAGACAATAGCTAATTGAGAGATGGTACTCATCGCACTTGGAGGGCTCCCATTTGAATGGCATGTGTTCAACACTACCATTCTAAATAATAATGTGATACTTGACTTTGACGAAGTACTATCGAGATGCGTTCAAGAAGAGACAAGAATGAAGGAGTATGGAAATGAAGGAAATGCTGCCTACGCTGCTCATTCCAGAAATAACTTTGGTGGTCCAAAGAACAAAGGAAAAGCAGGGGCCCAAGGAAAGAAGGGCAAGTGTTTCACTTGTCATAGGCCAGGTCACTATGCTAGAGAATGTCCTTTCAAGAAGGATTCTCCCGATGGTGATGACAACAACAACAGCCGGAGGAATGGCAATCAAAGGAACAACAAGTTCAAGGGAAAGAGGAAGGCTCCCTCCGGCGGAAATGATCAACCTTTCAAAAGGTCAAGAAACTCCAGGTATGAGGAATCAAATGTTGTTGATAAAAGAAATGAATACATTCTTGTATCTGCTCTCTCTCGTGCATCTCCACCCGACACTATGGATGTCTGGTTGATAGATAGTGGTGCCTTAAGGCACATCACTGGGTTCAAGGAAGCACTCTCTGATATGGTTGAGAAGGATACTAATCTGGAAATTATCCTTGGAGATAATGCCACATATCCCGTGAAAGGGACAGGGATTGTGACCCTCCACTTGTCTCAAGGTTAAGTCCTCCGCTTGCAGGATGTACTTTATGTACCAAATTTGAAGAAGAACTGTGTGTCTATATCGGCCATGGAAGACAAAGGTTTCAATGTGGCATTCACTAATGGAAAGGTGTGCATGTGGAAGAAGAGCTTAAGGAAGCTATCACGATTGGGTTTAGAGTTGATACACTCTACCAGGTTGGAGGAAGTCCACTGGGAGCGATGACGTGATACTATCCGACAGACTGAACTATGGCACCGGAGGTTTGGACACCTTCACTACAAGGCCCTTCCCGAAGCAAGGAAGGTGGTGATAGGGATGCCCGAGTTTTCAAATAATCATGAAGGTGTATGTAAGGGTTGTGCCGAAGGAAAGCATACAAGGGGACCTTTCCCCTCAAGTATCACAAAGACATCTGATGTCTTGCAATTGATCCATTTTGATCTATCTGGTATGCTGCTCGTGACATCCTTGGGATGATGTTCTTATTATATGATGTTCATAGATGACTTCTCTCGCAAAACCTAGATATACTTCTTAAAGAAGGAGGATGAGGCTTTCATGTGGTTCTGTACCTTCAAAGCCTTGGTGGAAAATATGACAGGGAAGAAGATCAATATTTTGAGAACCGATAATGGCACTGAATATGAGACAAACGAGTTCAAGGACTTTTGCAGAGAAGCTGGCATCGAGAGGGAGACCAACACTATCTATACTCGTGAGCAAAATGGCGTTGCTGAACGAAAGAACAGGACCATTGTGGAAGCTGCCTGTGCCATGCTATGTGACCAAGGTCTACCGAAGTTTCTGTGGGGAGAAGCTGACACTGTTGTGTACATACAAAATCGATGCCCGCATTCCGCTCTAGACTCCAAAACACCCGAAGAGGTTTTCTTTGGTAAGAAACCTGACGTCTCACATTTTAGAGTTTTTGGATGTCCTATTTATTTTCATGTGCCGAAAGAAAAGAGGAGTAAGCTAGATGCTTCTGGGAAGAAAGGAATGTTTGTGGGCTACAACGAAACTTCAAAGGCTTATAGAGTCTATGTGCCTGGTCAAAGGGAAGTGGAGATATGCCACGATGTCACCTTTGAAGAAGATGCTTCCCTGAGGAAAGTAGTCAATCTTCTGAGCTCTGAGGAAGATAATGAAGCAAGGCCTAGAAA
>CM076577.1:1300754275-1300956709 GCA_034641835.2 Pinus albicaulis | reverse complement strand
ACACATTCTCTCTCCTCTTCTGATTGGTTCGAGCTCCTTGGAGGTAGTTTTCTGTTCACACATGGGAAAGAAAGACGAAGATATTTCCGCTGCAGCTAGGGTTTCCACCGCAAGTTTGACCAGTGTTGACTTTGGTCAACGCATGGTCAAAAGGAGCTGATTTTTGGCATAGACTTCGATTTTTTAAGTCTGTACATTTTGGCACAAGAACCGAGGTCAGATTGACCATAGACCGAGCTATGTTGACTTTTACTTGCTGCTGTTCTGCGTTGACTTTTCTGGGCAGTGTTGAATTTTTTGGGGTTGACTTTGAGTTGATTGTTTGGCTGTTTTGAGGGTTGTTGTGACACATTCTGGGCTGGCTGACCAAGGAGACTTTGCTGGTTGAAGCATCCTGCTGATCGCCATAACGCACCAACATATATATATTTTTCTGGCTTGTCTTCTGTTGATCCATTGATATGTTCTATCAGCATTTTACTTAATGATTTATGTGATTGCTGTCTAGTATTGAAGAGAAATTAAAGTTGCATCAAGCATAGAACATCTACATAAATTTACATGGTATCAGAGCTGAGGTGAAGACAAAGTCCTAATTTGTAGCAATCACCGAAGAAGAAAATGGGTTCCACAATCTATGGCTTCAAGGAGGATGACAAATTGACTGGGAAGGATGACTTCCATGCTTGGAAGATGATATTGGATCTTAAATTGGAAGACCAAGATGTGCAGGGTAAAATCCAAGAACCTCCATCCACTGCTATTGCTGCTGCCAAAAAAAGTACAAGAAGGGGGAGATCAAAACAAAGCTGATGATCAGGGAATCCATTCATAAGAGTCTGGTGGTCTACATCTCTGAGCTAGGTACATCCAAAGAGATGTATGATAAGTTGGTCCTCATGTTCAAGGCCAACAATGCAAATCAAGTACTATTCTTCAAGAATCAATTGAAGAATCTGAAGAAAGGCAGGGATGAGTCTGTTCAATCATACTTTCTGAAGCTGATCGAGATCAGGAACAATCTACTGGCTATTGGGGAGACAATAGCTGATCGAGAAATGGTACTCACTGCACTTGGAGGGCTCCCATCCGAATGGCATGTGTTCAACACTACCATTCTAAATAATAATGTGATACTTGACTTTGACGAAGTACTATCGAGATGCGTTCAAGAATAGACAAGAATGAAGGAGTATGGAAATGAAGGAAATGTTGCCTACACTGCTCATTCTAGAAAGAAGAAATTTGATGGTCCAAAGAACAAAGGAAAAGCAGGGGCCCAAGGAAAGAAGGGCAAGTGTTTCACTTGTCTTAGGCCAGGTCACTATGCTAGAGAATGTTGTTTCAAGAAGGATTCTCCCGATGGTGATGACAACAACAACAACCGGAAGAATGGCAATCAAAGGAACAACAGGTTCAAGGGAAAGAGGAAGGCTCCCTTCGAAGGAAATGATCAACCTTTCAAAAGGTCAAGAAACTCTAGGTATGAGGAATCAAATGTTGTTGATAAAAGAAATGAATACATTCTTGTATCTCCCCTCTCTGTTGCATCTCCACTCGACACTATGGATGTCTGGTTGATAGATAGTGGTGTCTCAAGGCACATCACTGGGTTCAAGGAAGCACTCTCTGATATGGTTGAGAAGGATACTAATATGGAAATTATCCTTGGAGATAATGCCACATATCCCGTGAAAGGGACAGGGACTGTGACCCTCCACTTGTCTCAAGGTCAAGTCCTCCACTTGCAGGATGTACTCTATGTACCTAATTTGAAGAAGAATCTATATCGGCCATGGAAGACAAAGGTTTCAATGTGGCATTCACTGATGGAAAGGTGCGCATGTGGAAGAAGAGCTTCAAGGAAGCTATCACGATTGGGTTTAGAGTTGATACACTCTACCAGGTGGGAGGAAGTCCACCGGGAGCGATGACATGTGATACTATCCGACAGACTGAACTATGGCACCGGAGGTTTGGACACCTTCACTACAAGGCCCTTCCCGAAGCAAGGAAGTTGGTGATAGGGATGCCCGAGTTCTCAAATAATCATGAAGGTGTATGTAAGGGTTGTGCCGAAGGAAAGCATACAAGGGGACCTTTCCCCTCAAGTGTCACAAAGACATCTGATGTCTTGCAATCGATCCATTCTGATCTATCTGGTATGCTGCCTGTGACATCCTTGGGAGGATGTTCTTATTATATGACATTCATAGATGACTTCTCTCGCAAAACTTGGATATACTTTTTAAAGAAGAAGGATGAGGCTTTCATGTGGTTCCGTACCTTCAAAGCCTTGGTGGAAAGTATGACAGGGAAGAAGATCAAATTTTTGAGAACCGATAATGGCACTGAATATGAGACAAACGAGTTCAAGGAATTTTGTAGAGACGCTGGCATCAAGAGGGAGACCACAACTATCTATACTCTTGAGCAAAATGGCATTGTTGAACGAAAGAACAGGACCATTGTGGAAGCTGCCCGTGCCATGCTATGTGACCAAGGTCTACCGAAGTTTCTGTGGGGAGAAGCTGCGAACATTGCTGTGTACATACAAAACCGATGCCCGCATTCCGCTCTAGACTCCAAAACTCCCGAAGAGGTTTTCTTTAGTAAGAAACCTGACGTCTCACATTATAGAGTTTTTGGATGTTCTGTTTATTTTCATGTGCCGAAAGAAAAGAGGAGCAAGCTAGATGCTTCTGGGAAGAAAGGAATGTTTGTGGGCTACAACGAAACTTCGAAGGCCTATAGAGTCTATGTGCCTGGTCAAAGGGAAGTGGAGATATGCCACAATGTCACTTTTGACGAAGATGCTTCCCTGAGGAAAGTAGTCAATCTTCCGAGATCTGAGGAAGATCATGAAGCAAGGCCTGGAAATCAAGAAGAACCGAAGGATGAGACGATGCCTGATGTTGAAGGACCAATGGACCCGATCGATCCACCTCCTTCACTGGGAAAGAGACCATCATGGCTCAGGGACACTCTCGAGGATGTCGAGGGACATATGGCCCCAAGGGGGACATTCCGTGAAAGCAAGAAGCCGAGTAGATACCATGGGTATCTAGCAGCCATGAGTACTATTGTACAATCTGAGTCTGGATCTTTTGAGGAAGCCGTAAAGCATCAAGTCTGGAAGGATGCTATGCACGAAGAGTATGAGTCCATAATGAAGAATGATGTTTGGGATGTGGTTCCAAGACTGAAGGACAAAGCAGTTGTCACCTCGAAATGGCTCTACAAGATCAAGCATGGATCTGATGGAAGTGCTGAAAAGTTCAAGGCAAGGTTCGATGCCTGTGGCTTCTCTCAGAAGGAAGGCATAGACTATGATGAAATATTTGCACCTGTGGCCCGATATACCACCATTCGATCTATTATAGCCCTTGCTGCTACGCAAGGATGGAGTCTCCATCAGATGGACATGAAGACCGCATTTCTGCATGGTGCGATAAAGGAAGAGGTATATGTGGAGCAACCTCTGGGGTTCGAAGTCCAGGATCGGGACACCCATGTCTATAGGTTGAAGAAAGCCCTTTATGGGCTGAAGCAAGAACCTAGAGCTTGGTACGAGAGGATAGATAGCTACCTGATGAAGCTGGGCTTCACTCGTAGTAATGCTGATCCGAACCTTTACTTCAAGGTTGTCAGGGAGAAGCCTCTCATTCTGGTGCTGTATGTGGATGACCTCTTCCTAACAGGTGCTGACCCTCTCATTCATCAGTGCAAGAGGGAGCTTGCTGCTGAGTTCGAGATGAAGGACCTAAGATTGTTGCACTATTTCCTAGGCCTGGAAGTCTGGCAGAGACCTGGCGAGATTTTCCTTTCTCAAGGAAAATACATTGTGAAGCTTCTGGAAAGATTTGGTATGGTGGACTGCAAGTCCATGTCGACACCGATGAAGCTCAACTTTAAGAAGTTGAGCGGCAGCGCTGTTGGGCACGTGTTAGCAAATCCTATGGAGTATCGTCAACTCGTAGGGGCCCTGATGTTCTTAGCGAACACCCGTCCAGATATATGTTTTGCAGTGAACATTTTGAGTCAACAAATGGTTGAGCCTCATCATTTTCACTAGGTTGGTGACAAGAATCTTCTGAGATATCTTCGGGGCACGATAAACCATGGATTGAGATACACTGCCGGGAGCGTGACACTCCTTGGATATACTGATTCCGATTGGGCTGGCAGTGTGGTGGATCGTAAGAGCACATTAGGATGTTGCTTCAATCTTGGTTTTGCTTCGATATCATGGATGAGCAGGAAGCAGAAGTTGGTGGCTTTGAGCACCGCAGAGGCCGAATACATTGTAGCGAGTATGGCCTGTTGTGAAGCAGTTTGGTTGCAGAAGCTCTTTAGTGAGCTGTTCGGACATGTGCTAGATACCACCGTGATACTTTGTGATAACCAGAGTGGGATTCGCTTGTCCGAGAATCCCGTATTCCACGATCGATCCAAGAATATTGATATCAAGTACCACTTTATTTGGGATATGGTACAGCGAGGCGTTGTAAGGCTCGATCATATAGGAACTGATGAGTAGGTCACGGATATTCTCACAAAGCCCCTGGGGAAGGTCAAGTTCCTAACCTTCCGTGAGAGTCTTGGTATCGTGGAACGACCCTATGATGTGGGTCTTGTTGGACGATGAGCTCTGGGAGCTCTGGGGCCTTTGGGGATAGCTTCTCGGAGCTATAAGCACTCACGGAGCTAGGCTTGCCGAACCTTGTGGTGCTTCTGCCCCACGATTATGATGTTTGAGTTGGTTCACCTCTCATTATCTGTGCCTCGTATGCATCCTACCCATTGAGTTCAGGGCTCATGGGAAGTACCTCTCATTTGGCCAGTGAGGTGGGAAAAGCTAGAGATTAGTAGGAAAGACTGATGGATGCGTAAGAGATTGCCGTACTCTCTATCTAGGATGGCACGGTCCAACCACTTGATTTGGGATCAAGTATAGTGAGGTTTCGGACCTCCAACTAACTTCGGGTCAGGTAAACCAACTTCAGGTTGGTATGAGACTCTTTGTGAGTCCTACAGAGGTTTTGGACCTCTGGGCTGAATCTGTCAGCCGGGAATGATGTCTTTGTGACTAACCCACTTCTGTTCTGAAATAAAGAGGCCAACAAAGCAAGTTACGGCGGGATGACGCACGATGTTTGATTGCACAGGTGGATGGAGTTCTCCCTAGTTGAGAGGGAGTGTTAAATTGGAAAACTAGGTCCAAACTCCATGTTGTGATGCTCAGATGAAGACACCAATATTTTTATTGGGTTCCTCTTTCGGAGAGGTGCAAGATTGATCTAAAAATCATCTTGATCTGATGAGCAGAACATTTATTTTGAATTTATTTTTAATACTTTCAAAATATGTGCAGGTCAGCCTTAAGGTTTTACACCCCCAGCAAATGTGTCACACACCCTCAGTGATTGATATCAATAGAGTCAACGTTGGAGGACATTTCACTCATCTCATCCTCACACATTCTCTCTCCTCTTTTGATTGGTTCGAGCTCCTTGGAGGCAGTTTTCTGTTCACACGTGGGAAAGAAGGACGAAGATATTTCTGCTGCAACTAGGGTTTCCACTGCAGGTTTGACCAGCGTTGACTTTGGTCAATGCATGGTCAAAAGGAACTGATTTTTGGCATAGACTTCGATTTCTGAAGTCTGTACATTTTGGCACAAGAACCGAGGTCAAAGGTTGACCATAGACCGAGTTGCATTGACTTTTACTTGCTGTTGTTCTGCGTTGACTTTTCTGGGAAGCGTTGACTTTTCTGGGGTTGACTTTGAGTTGACCATTTGGCTGTTTTGAGGGTTGTTGTGACACATGCTGGGCTGGCTGACCAAGGAGACTTTGCTGGTTGAAGCATCCTGCTGATCGCCGTAACGCACCTGCCACCAACATATATATATTTTTCTAGCTTGTCTTCTATTGATCCATTGGTATGTTCTATTAACATTTTACTTAATGATTTATGTGATTGCTGTCTAGTACTTAAGAGAAAGTAAAGTTGCATCAAGCATAGAACATCTACATAAATTTACACTTGATCAATATGGTTTCACTCTCTTCCTTTAAATGTTGACCTCCGCTAATCACTACCGGAAAATTTGGTTGCACAACTACTACATTGTCAACTCATGTCTCTTTGCTAGCTATATGGCTTTATGACTGTTATGACTTGCTGCAACTAGATTGTTCTTTGCGTGAGTCCACACCTCTCCCTTCTGTGGACTGCGCAGTTCATTGCCCCTCACGTTGACCCTTGTCTTCTTGCTATTGTTGGCCTGAGTCTCCCATCAATTGGTTGCTTCACGCGATTTCCCTTGTAGACATTTGCATGTTGCTTGTGCTGCTATTGGACATAACTGTAGTAATTTGTTCTTAGCTGTGCACGTAGTGGCAAGAGACCCACTGTGTTGACTTGTCCCAGTGGTTGTCTCTCTGCATCAATCATTCTTGGTGGCGCTTGTTACTTGCATGAGCTCGTGTCTCCCTTATTGATGTTGATAGCTCAGATATGTGCTTCTGCATAGGCTAGGTGTCAAGCACACAAAATATGTTCAAAAGCCTCTTTTGGTGCTTGCCCATGTGAAACAAGTGAATTTTATGATTTCTTTCCTAAGTTTAACTTAGGAAAAACACATTAATTAACGTTGGCTATTAAGCTAAGGTTTCTAATGAAAAGTGAACTTAATTCATTTTAGTGAATTAGATCTAATCTCTACCATTGATCAAAGTGAGTTAGGATTTAATCTTAGCTATTTATCACTTTGGAGATTGAGGGTTAGGGATTTGGCTTTATGACAATTATAAAAGAAGCTCAAGGCAGAAGAGGAAGATACATCCATTCTTGGGAGAGCAATTTTCTCAAGCGAGAGACTCAAAAGTGAAGAGAGGTGAAAGGTTTGCAACTAGTTTGTGTAAGCACAAGTTTCCAGGTTGAGTGCACAAGAGGAGGGTCGAGACTCATTTGTGGACAGGCGGAAACAAACATTCACATGATTGAAGTTAAACAAACAGTAACAATGACTTATACCACTATATGCTGGAATGACTTCTCACACTATATGCAGGAATTTAACAGTCCCCGTATAAATGAATGTAGTTCTAGCTTACTTCATCGCCCTATTGGCATTATAACAACTAGCTTACGTCATTTCCGTTTTGTCATCGGCTAAATAAGAAATATATATTTCTTTGGGTGTTGTTTATTGGGTTATGGACCCAACTCCCAGAGGGGATGTTTGGCTCACTAAGAAATATCTCTAGTAATGTTAGTGCGCTAAAGTAATGGTTTCCCTACACATCAGAATCAATGGATTACTGCCCATAGTAGTATTGAGGGTAGGGTTTGAAATGATGGTAAGAAATAACAATAGTAGTATTGAGGGTAGGAAATATTAGACTTGAGGGAGGGCAATGAATGAATTACTGGCTTTCCCACGCTGGACGGTTAGAATGAATTTATACGCTGGACATTGGCTAGTGGGTGTACGAACAGTTAGGTACCCCAAACAAAAAAGCTGCTGGTTTATTTTCCCTAACTAACTTGGAGTTCGAGAGACGAAAGGTGGTTGTTTTATCTGTTTCGGGAAATAAATCTGGAGGACACCCTAAAGTTTCAAATATTTATTAGCGATTGAATGGGGCTAAAGTCCACGGTAGAAGCGTTTTAAAAGGCCACATTTCATTAAATACAATTTCTAGTTATAGGTTAAGTGAATAGAATGTACATTATGAAAAAACCTTGAAATTATTCTAATATATTATTTATATAACATGAATTACTGTTTATCAAAGTGAATTAGCCCGATCTTTCGAAACCCACATGCTCATATATAAGGAAGGAACTTGAGTTACTTTCTTGTGAGGGGAAGGAACGAGTGAGACCATAAGGAACTTGAGTTGCTCGACCATAAGGTGTCATAAGGCTGCTCGACCATAAGGATGCGTAAGCAGGCTTGACCATTAGGGAGAGGATGCGTTATCACATTCTCAATTAAGGGCCACTTCATGGATGAGGTTCTCTCTCTTTTGATTGAAGGTGCTACTTCTAATTGAAACGCTACTACGAGCCTTTATTAGGGTCACTTCAAGGTTGTTTCGTAAGGTAAGTTATTACCTGAAGAGCAAGGAGCTTGCCTCCAACGAGCCTGAGATCCTTTCCCCCAATATAGGAAGGGGGTAGGGTATGTCGTGACACATCATGTGTATGTCATTCACGTCATGTGATATGTGCATGCACTTCATGTGTATGACATTGACATTAGGTTTATTTCAAGGACATATTGATTGAGTTATTTCAATAATAAAAATCATTGACTCAATCAATGGTCTTCTTCGAAGGGAATTTACTTGATCAGAGGGCTTGGATAGCCTTTCTTTATTTATGTCTAAAGGGTATGCATAATAAGAAGCTCTCACTTTCCCTAAATGTGAAGACTTGACCTGTATTAGCTGAATGAGGGCCTTAGCAAGCATAATGAAAGTTATACCTTTGAAGTTAGGAGTAAGATTAGAACGGCTTGGAGGCCCTTCTTGACCCCTATAATACAAGGCCCTTAGCCACTTGGCCTTCTCATGCACATTTATAACCCCAAGCCAACTAACATTCCTATTTCTACTCCTATTTTTTGTTTGAATGGTTAATGTTTACTACTTTATGTGAGTGTGTGCACATGTCATTAGTAATTTGAAAGGAAATCAAACTCCAACTAATAATATGTTACACCTACAACCCTTCATTCCCTTGTTACTAATGCAATATGAGACACATTCGATCTATATAAATCATTACCTCATGAATGCCTTTTTCTTCTTTGAACACATTCTATTTCAATGCCATGCTCTTGTAAAAGTATACCTTTTGCAAGATCATCTGTCCATCACCACATTGGTACCAAGGGTGAGGTCGTGTTCACTCAACCTTTCAAGTACCCTTATAAATAGGAATATGTCCCTAGGGGGAGGTAGAGTTCACTCCAACCCTTCAAGTTACTCATTTATCACCATATGCTTGTTCTTTGGAGGGGGAGCCATAACATGAGTGAGACCAAGTTCACTCATCTTAGGATTTGCAGGAGACTAATGGTCACTGAGGAGTAGGGGGGGACCTTTTTCAATTGCTAGATCTGCCCATAGTGATGAGAGAGAAGTTAGCACTGTGAGTGAAGTGTTTGAAATTCGGCAGATAGTTGGATTCGTAGGAGGAATTACCAATAGAAGTAGGAGTTTCTCCATCGAGAACTTATTACTGACTAGCTATGCCACAACCCACATCCCCGCATATTCTTTCGGGTGGGGTTACTTCGTTCGTTGTATACTGCACTTTGTCGCTCTACCAGATAGAGCGTTTGAGTACCAACCCTTCTTGCTCCTTTTTCGCTTCTTCCACGACTTGAACAACAAAAAAGAAAGTTCCTTCTTTGACCAAAGAGAAGGAATTTGACAATGCGATAGAGTATTTTATATTGACAGTTGGGAGAAGAAGACGTTGAAGCAAGCTATGCCTGGCTGTCGATCCGGCTTGAAGAAGCAATTCTGCCTCGCTCGGTAATCCAATGAAAAACACTCCACTTCCTATTTGTTGAGTCTTATCTTTGCTCTTTCCCTAGTATCTGAGACACGACCCTCCCTTGGAAATAATGCATGCACTGGTAAGCTAAGGGTGGGGGAGAAACTACTTCCAGGCACCCAAGACCAGTTACGAGTGGGTCCATTAAATTAGTTGTTTCCCAAGAATGAATCTACCCGAGCCCTCACGGGGCTTGCCTCTTTCCTACTCTTCAAATCGAAGCCTGATAAAGAAAGACAAAACTTCTCCGCTGCCTGTGCCTTTAGTAGGAATACTGTGGAGTTTGAAGCCTGCTGGCTTCGAATTCACGCACCTCTCATTGAGGCCAAAAGAGTATGTCTGGTATTATAGTTGAAATTGTGGAAACTATAGACACAACCCTTATGTCATACGAAAACCTATCTATATCATTATAAGTTACTCCCCATTCCCTTCCTTCACCCAATTCATCTTCTATATTTGCTCCGTTAAGGCCGACAGTTGAGACTATAACTGCACCAGTTTTGACGTTGCACTAGGAGAGGGCATAACCACAACAAATAGTTCGATTATTCCCAAACTAAGAAAAAAGACTTAAAAAAGAAGTTCCGTGTAGAAGGGAAAATGGAAATTTGCTTAATCTACATAATTATAACATCACTTTTCATGATGCATTTGGATGTATTAAAACTCATTTCTTTGTGCATTTGGAACATTTTGAGTGGCTTAATTTAGATGGAAAATTAGGTCTTATACACCTACTGATGCATGTTATGTTTTCAGGTTCAGGGGCTTTAAGAAATATTGTCAGTCAGGCCAGTCAAGCCAGACATGGCATAGGCAAGATAGATCAGACAAGATAGTCAAGCCAGACAAGGCGGGTCCCACATAGCACAAACCATGGATAGATCACACGGGTCAACCAAGCCAGACAGAGCATATTCAACAAACACAGACATAGTAGATAAGATATGACAAGATTACAGATAACTAACACTGGGCCCATTACATTAGCAGGGTTGGCAGACTACAAGCTTGGTCAGTAGGTAGCATGGTAGGCAATTGAATCCTTGCAGGTTTCTAGATAGCAGTCAGGGGGTGGCTTCGGCCCAAATGGAGCATTTCAGTTACTCCACCTTGAAACAACTTTACTTCATTTCATGTCTTTCATCAAGTGAGTGAGGGGGAGGGCACCTTGCCTAATTATCATTCATTCATTCACTCAAAGTACTCTGATGAAGCACTTAAAGCATGCATACATATACCCATAGTGAGGGGTACCCATGGGTCAGGGGACCTTTGCTTATGGATCAATCAGAGACCTTTGTCTATTGGTTTATTAGAGGGGGGGCCAGGATTCAAAAACGTATATCTACGTAGTCACGTTAGGAGCATTCAAAGGTCCTGAGCAGGTAGATCGAGAGAGTGACCACTACCATAACTCCTTTTCAGTTTATGGATTTAGGGACCAGGGTGAATGAATATAGAGATTAATAGCTCATTGATGGAGCATTCAGAGACCCAAGTAAAGTGCTTGTCAAGGTAAGGGGCGCGGGGGCTATAAATAGAGCAAAATAGCCCACTTATAAAGCATTTAGGGACCTCCCTATTCTAATTTCAAAAGGAAGCCTAGGTCTACTACCCTAAATACTAAGGCAAGGGACGTTCTCACTAGGTGGGGTTAAAAAGGGAAATTAGCTAGCTTCTCAATCAAGAGAAAACTAGATATAGATCAACCCTCCTTTGATGCATAGAAGTTAACCACTTAGCGGGGGGCCTAGGCAAATATCCAGTGAGACAATCCCTTGCCTTGGATTTGGGAGGTCTCAAGTAAAGTTCAGTAAGTAGCATTCATTTTTCCCCTATATTTAGCAAGTGCTCAAGTCCAGTGATGCAATACCTTTCAAAGTGCTTAGCTAATCAACACTTCTTCCGTCCCGGATAAATGCTATTTGTGACCGCGAAGAATTAACAATTCTATAAGGGTTAATAACGTTTTGGATAAAGTGCTTGGATAATCAAAAGTCGGTGTGATGCCCACTCAACCAACTAGCTAGACCATTTGCCCTTGCCAACCAACCAGTTAGATATTTCTAATCAGCCGGACAACCTTAAGCTTGACAAATTGAAGTGAACAACTCCATTAGACCCCCTACATTTAGTAGGTGCTCAAGTCTAGTAATGCAATAACCATGTCGGATAAATGGTTTGACGAATCACAACTTTATCCCTCTATCTGTGACCTTAACGAATAACTATGTGTGACTTCGAAAGAATAACAAGAAGGATGTTTTCTTCAGAGAAGCTTTAGAGATATGTTGAAAAGCAACAATGCCCTTGCTATTGATCGATGAAGGTTGGAGAATCGAGGGCTTTTCCTTTGTAACGTGCCTGCGGAGAATCAACTTTAGGTGTGCTCAGAGAATCAAAGGTTCTTCCCTCTATATCTCCTCCACGTAGAATTGATCGTAGCATAAGATCCAGGATACACCACCTTTTAGTACTTCATTTCCCATCTCTTTCGCTGGTGGGCTTAGACGCCACCTTTGATTAGTTCATTTCCGCACTCGGACAACTTCGTGCCTCTTCATAAATTGTGCGGCGTTTGGCAGTATTTTGGGGGATGGGATCAAAAAAAAGTTGAAAATTTTTTATTGCTTAAACGCGCTTTGGATAAATCAAAGTGGTGGTTTTGGGAGTTCTGAAGGTATGGATCCATTTGGGGTTTAAGAACTCAATTTTGGCTTGAGCTAAATAGTTGAGTCCCAATTCTTAATGCTAAGGAATTTCTTTCTTGCCCAACCGAAAATGTATGAGTTCCTTAGTGGCCGGCTCGAAGTACGGGGACAACAAAGTGTGGAGCTGCTTTCGCGACTCGCATCGTGATTATGTATATACATATATAAAACATAGAAAACATGTATTGGTGCTAATTTCCAAACTTCCTCCTTCTCTTCGTAGTTAAGGCCCAATCAAATTGACTTCTACGTTTTCATTTCAATCAAATCAAAAGTGAATAGAGACCCTGACTGAACCCACGCACTAATGGAAGGGTTTATGGATGGCTCAACCTAAGCATGGTCTCTCTCGACACGTTCATTCATCAAAAATCCACGCTGGCTGGCTTCATTCATAAATCGATCGATATCTGGCTGGCCTGGATGTCCAGGTTCAACTCGTCCAAAACAAGAGCATGAGTGCATAGGAACGATTCAATAAATGAAGGCAAGATGTTTAGGACGTGAATTCCTGTCCTAAGTGTCAAGTCTGTGAGCTAGTATGATGGGTAGGTTGCATTATCGCGCCTGTCCTCCTTCCAAGAGAAGGTATAGTGAAATAGCTACAAAGCTAAGCATCATTTGCATGAAGCGAATTGTTTAGGGCTAAAATGTCTAGCTCTGAAGATAGGCAGGCAGGCAGGTAGATAGTAAACACATAAGTAAGGGGTAAGAAGGTTGTATCATGTCGTAATGCCAAGCTCTAGTTGTACCTCCCAAAGATTCATTTATTTAGTGGTATAGGGCATATGTCGTCTAGGTTTTCTAGTGGTGGATAGGTGGTATGGTAACACATAAGTGAAGGAAGGTCTAGTAAAGGGATTAATAGATGGCTGGCTCCCCTAAAAAGGTCTTCCTCGTGGAATAAGTTATAAGTAAGTGGTATGAGTTCTATAAGTGGTTAGGAAGTACAAATTATTTGAGGTCTAAGCCTAGGACTAATGCAATAGTTGTATCTAATTACTCAGAAGTATCCGGCCGGGACAAAAGGTCATAATGGTATCTACCTTCAAAGATTCATGAAGGCAAGTGGCTTGGTGGGTATAATAACATTTGGTAGTTGGAGTTTGGTTGGTAAGGGGCGCTAACAAGATAAGTAGGGATCTCCTAGCAACATTGTCTTGTTGGGGGATATAAATTATCAATGCTGAATGGGATCAGCAATCAATCCCATGGCAATGAATGCTGCTGGGTCTTCTTAATTAATAACTGGCTGGGTTAATGGCTGGACAAGATAAGGATAGTGGTACAAGTAAGAATATGTCTCAGCAGCAAGTATTGGTTATAAAACTGAATCTGTTGTATCCGAAGCCCGTTCATCCAACAAGGCTCTCCTAATTGACAATTATCTATCCCTCCATGTTTCTGAAGTTCTTTCTGGCTATATAGAATCAACAACCCATCAGTTCCCAGGATATCTGCTAAAGGTTCTTCTGTCAGTAATGAATACATAGGGCAGTTTCAAGGATTCCCCACAAAAACAACATAGCTGTCCAACAGGGCCAAGGGGTGAATGATGGAGAATCTGTCCGTGTCGTGCCATGTAATCCAACATCATGAGAATGGTTAGAAAGGTAAACCCTATGAGGCTAGCTGACCATCCAGCTAGTCGTACCATAAAAACTAAGCATTCATTCATCATTAAAGAAAGTGGTACAAGGCTAACAGGTCTAGGTTTATAGGTGGGTAAGTAACTAGAAGGAGCACATAAACTGAAGGGCAGGTTTTCTCTAGGTCTCAACATTCTAATTGATGAATCATATTGCCAAAGTTATGAAATCCAAGTGTAATATTGGTACCCTATAAGAATATGATCCTGGGTCTATAGTGGTACCTCCTAAGTGCTTAATGAAGCAAGTGGTATAGGTCTATAAGGTCTAGGTCTTTAGAAGGTAAAACAAGGCTAAAGGTTGAATGACTAGCATACCTCCTCCCCTCCCTACGAAGTATTCCTAGCTGATGCATGAAAAGTAAGTGGGTAAAGGTTAAACCCATCCGTAAATAGAAGTTGTCTCATGCTTATAACACATAAGGTAATAAGAGCACATGATACTCGTAATAGTTTAAGGTATGTACTCCTTGCTGCTTATACGTAATCCTAGTAATCATAAGTAATGGTAATCAAACTACTTGAAACAGGTAGTTGAGTCCCAGTTCTTAATGCTAAGGAATATCTTTCTTTCCCAACCAAAAAAGTATGAGTTCCTTAGTGGCATATAGAGACCCTGACTGAACCTACGCTCTAATGGAAGGGTTTATCGATGGCTCAACCTGACCTGCTTGGTCTCTCTCGACACGTTCATTCATAAAAAAATCCAAGCTGGTTGTCTTCATTCATAAATCGATCGATATCTGGTTGGGCTGGCTGTCTGGGTTCAACTCGTACAGAACAAGAGCATGAGTGCTTAGGAACGAATCAATAAATGAAGGCAAGATGTTTACGACGTGAATTTCTGTCCTAAGTGTCAAGTCTGTGAGTTGGTATGATGTGTAGGTTGGATGATCATGTCCGTCCTCATTCTAAGAGAAGGTATAGTGCAATAGCTACAAAGCTAAGCATCATTTGCATGAAGCGAATGGTCTGGGGCTAAAATGTCTAGCTCTGAAGGTGGGCAGGCAAGTTGGTAGTTAGTAAACACATAAGTAAGGGGTAAGAAGGGTAAGAAGGTTGTATCATGTTGTAATGCCATGCTCTAGTTGTACCTCCCAAAGATTCATTGATTCAGTGGTACAGGGCATATGTCGTCTAGGTTTTCTGGTGGTGGATAGGTGGTATGGTAACACATAAGTGAAGGAAGGTGTAGTAAAGGGATTAATAGATGGATGGCTCCCCTAGAAAGGTCTTCCTGGTGGAATAAGCTATAAGTAAGTGGTATAAGTTCTATAGGTGGTAGAAGGGTTGTTAGGAAGTACAAAGTATTTGAGGTCTAAGCCTAGGACTAATGCAGTAGTTGTATCTAATTACTCACAAGTATCCGGCCAGGACAGAAGGTCATAATGGTATCTACCTTCAAAGATTCATGAAGGCAAGTGGTTTGGTGGGTATAATAACATAGGGCAGTTGGAGTCTGGTTGGTAAGGGGCGCTAACAAGATAAGTAGGGATCTCCTAGCAACATTGTCTTGTTGGGGGATATAAATTATCAATGCTGAATTGGATCATCAATCAATCCCTTGGCAATGAATGCTGCTGGGTCTTCTTAATTAATAACTGGCCAGGTTAATGGCCGGACAAGATAAGGATAGTGGTACAAGTAAGAATATGTCTCAGCAACAAGTATTGGTTATCAAACTGAATCTGCTGTATCCGAAGCCTGTTCATCCAACAAGGCTCTCCTAATTGACAATTATCTATCCCTCATGTTTCTGAAGTTCTTTCTGGCTATATAGAATCAACAACCCATCAGTTCCCAGCATATCTGCTAAAGGTTCTTCTGTCAGTAATGAATACATAGGACAGTTTCAAGGATTCCACACAAAAACAACATAGCTGTCCAACAGGGCCAAGGGGTGAATGATGGAGGATCCGTCCGTGTCGTGCCATGTAATCCAACAGCATGAGAATTGTTAGAAAGGTAAACCCTATGAGCTACCCGACCATCCAGCCAGTCGTACCATAAAAACTAAGCATTCATTCATCATTAAAGAAAGTGGTACAAGGCTAAGAGGTCTAGGTTTATAGGTGGGTAAGTAACTAGAAGGAGCACATAAACTGAAGGGCAGGTTTTCTCTAGGTCTCAACATTCTAATGGATGAATCGTATTGTCAAAGTTATGAAATCCAAGTGTAATATTGGTACCCTATAAGAATCTGATCCCGGGTCTATAGTGGCACCTCCTAAGTGCTTAATGAAGCAAGTGGTATAGGTCTATAAGGTCTAGGTCTTCAGAAGGTAAAACAAGTGTAAAGGTTGAATGACTAGCATACCTCCTCCCCTCCCTATGAAGTATTCCTAGCTGATACATGAAAAGTAAGTAGGTAAAGTTTAAACCCGTCCGTAAATAGAAGTTGTCTCATGCTTATAACACATAAGGTAATAAGAGCACATGATACTCGTAATAGCTTGAGGTATGTACTCCTTGCTGCTTATAAGTAGTCCTAGTAATCATAAGTAATGGTAATCGAACTACTTGAAACGGGTAGCGATCACACCCTTCATTGAATGGAACTAGTGATTGAATCCATGTTACTAGTGTGATTACAACTAACATAACCTGAATCCTAGTATCACTATGATCTATATTATGCAAATACACTGAACCAATGCTAATTGATGATATGGGCATGCTGTTTATAATATAGAGTTTAAGAACAGTGCTAAAGCCTAAGATATGGTGTTCATAGTAGAGCCTATGGTGTAAGCAGCTTACGTATTATTCATATATTATGATAGCTTGTTTCCCTGTATTGGTTACTAACTTACTAGTAATCACAATGCATAAACTTATGGACAATGTTCACATAATCTACATGCCTTAATTATGATAAGCTATTGTTCCTGTATTAGTATAGCTTGATTACAGTGATATCATAACTCTTACATATTACTGATATAAGCTCAATGTAAGGATATGGAATATGAAGCATATACTCTAGTCACTTACACGGTATCAATTGATGTACCATATATCATGTACTAAGTTTACACTCCATATCAGTAGAAGCTGTAATACGTTTGTACCTATAACTATTTCACACATATGGCTCCGATTCCCATTGAATTTATTACAATGAGTACTCTTATTCAAGCATTGTGTTAGCTTATCACTTCCATGGTAATAATCTGATGAATACCCATTGAATTTATTACAACGAGTACTCTTATTCAAGCATTGTGTTAGCTTATCACTTCCATGGTACTAATCTGATGAATACCGATATTACTAGTATATACCAAGCTTATACGAGCTCATATTAACCCTTTCCATTCATTATGGTATTCCTTACATCACTATGACTAGTATGATTAACTACGTGTAATAACAAGCTTGTGTTCATTATGTAGATACATGTTATGTAATCATATCGAGTTAGCTTGAAGCCCTATTCCATACAAATCATACCTTGTTGAACATGAAGCTCTATGGGATTAGCTCATCCTCGTACCATGATTAGTTTCTAATATCATGGATAACATACAACACGTAAAGAGTGATTGGTTACGGGAATAGGATTGGTCATCATTCAATGAACACTTAAGCATGAGCCATCACTAACCTGTAGACCAACCTGTTATGGAGTTGAACCATATTGCTTCTATTGCACTACAAGGCTAAAACAGGTAGTTAATCACAAACCTTGTAATACTTGTACACATAGCTTGAATCAATTGAGTCCATTCATCTTATCATACAAGGTTAGTAAGGCCGCTTGACCGTAAGGGAAAGGTGCCATAAGGCCTAAAGACTAACAGGAGAGGAATACTAAGTGTGTTACATATGACGAATAAGAGAGAGGTTGATTATTATGGGTTTCATTCTATGCTTGTCATACTTATTGCACCAATGCTTAGTTAAGCTTAAGCTGATCTCACACATCATATGAGCAAGTGATTAGAGATATTACAATATCACTATAAGGGTCGTATATTATGTAGAATACTTGTACTGTCACTATCGAGCTTACTTAGCTAGTAATCAATACTGCTCTTAATTATGGATATACTGTAACTCCATATCATATGCTGAGTTTATTAGAGTCATAGTGATAGTTTAGCTTATGGAATGATGAAACAAGGAATCTTGAATATGCTGATATCACTCATATACTAGGAGTCTATAGCATTTACATTAACTAAGCTGTTATGGACACTGAACAGCTTGGCACTAATACAGAGATTATGAAAATGCTTATGCCGAGCTTTAAGATCTTGTATATGGCTAAGATTTACTAGGATCTGTTTTGATTGCTTATATAGAACTCATGATAGCTGCTGTTATATCTGACCTGCCGTTATGAACACGTAATCTATCTCTGCTTAATTATGGAGAATACTAAGCTATGAAACTAGTGACAAGATCGATCGTAATCACTTATGCAGGTAACCAATAGAAAGAGTGGTTAAACAATGGTCACCAGACTAATAAGCTTAGTACTAGTAGCATAACTTGAATAATGCTTGTATCTATGGGAATCATAGTGATCAATACGCTTCACTTGGAACCTGAGCCTGTTCATCACACATCAAATCAGTAACCTATTAGATTATGGCAAACTTTGTAGTAGTGATAGACTAGTATTCCAATCACCTCTAATACTAGTAGAGTTACTATTCATATGAAATCTCAATGGTAATCATAGTGTAAGAGTATACCCATAAGTAATGATGATAAGCTTGTACCTAAGCTTAGCTGTAATAGAGAGGCAGTGATTACGTGCTCATCAGCTTAGACCTAATAGGGCTAATCATGAGATATTCCAAGTCCCCATTTAAGGCAGCAGAGCTTGGATTGGGGAAAAATGTGTGAAATGCAGAATTGATTGGGAACACTAATAATGGGCGGGCATTTCACAATTGATTGGGAACACTAATAATGGGCGGGTGCCTGATTGATTAGCCAACCTTTAGCCAGCCCCTGTCATTATTTAAGGCACCCCCATACTATTAATTAATTGGTGAATATCAAAGTTCTCTTTATTAGTGATGATCTTGTTGAGCTCTCGGAAATTTGGGCACATCCTCCATGAATTATTCCTCTTCCATACCATCATTACTGGTGAAGAATGTGGACTGGTGAGGGTATGCCGCATGGAGGAGGAGGCGGCTAAAACTATTGAGGGCGAGTTCCAATAAGTAGGTTGAGGGTCTGGAGAGGCTAAGAGGGTTGGTGCCAGACTTGGGAGGGGGCCGAGTTGCTACAAGGGTGCTGAAATTGTGAAGGACAATCAGCACAGGTGCAAGCGAATTTCTGAGGGGGTCGAGTTGCCAGGTTCCATTTTCTGTGTATTCTGTGTGGGTCGATTTCCTTGTTAAAGTAGATCCTAATTTTTGTTAGTAATAGAAAAGTGGAGGAGAATTTGTTGGGCAAATTTATGCTGTGTTTTGTGATTGATTTTCTAGTAAATTTTGCTGCAAATTATTTAAGTTAAATGGCTATATATTTTTTATTCAGCAGTTTGCAGAGTAAATTTGCTGGGGTGAACATAATTTTATGTGTATAAAATAAATTGATAAGAATAATAAATCATATTTGGTATTGAAAAATTAATTTCCCTTGCATTGATCTACAACTGACCCTCGGCTCACACAATGGCCCTGAGACCTTGCCACTGATGACTGCTTTGACAACAAAGGTGATTGCATTTTTCTGTGTTATGGGCTTTGCTGGCCTGTCTGGTGACTGGGATTGGCGGCTGCGATTTTTTTTTTTTTTTTTTTCATACTTATTTTTAAAAGCTTTTCCTTGCTCGCCACCAACTCCTTTACTTTTCACTTGGCGACTCTGTCCCGTCAGGCTATGCTGCAAATGTCCCTCAATCTGACTTGGTACTGTACATTTTTGTTTTGTTAATTATTTGTGTTGTGGTCTCATACAATTGTTGGCCGAACCTAGGCACTACGATTCCTGTATGAATTTGACCTGACTTTGATACCATGCTAATTTTCTAATTCTAATACTTGGTTAATTACTTCCTAGTAGATCAAATCTACTGAATAATAACACATCTATAATTTTAACACAAATAAAATAAACAATGGAAACAAACTAAATTCTAATCTCACAATCTCATGCACATAAGATTTCTGCCCTTCAAATCAGTTTTTCATTTCTTAAATTCGGAACTTACTAAGGGCTTCTTTCTTGGGAAAATAGCCAACGAAGGAAAATACATACAACAAAAGCCTAGAACTAACTCAACTGATCAAACCCTATGCACATCTTGCTGGCTGATCAAGGTCTCCCTTGTCACCCCTTGCACATTCCTAGGACTCTGTGCACTTGAATGGAAGTCCTTTTCCACCAAATCACTAAGATGCCCTTCTCTTCATTGTTTGGTGCTCAAGATGTATTGTGTGTCTTCTCCCTTAGCGTAGCCTTCCTTTTATAAGTTTGAGTTATTAACTAAATGCACAACCCTAATCTCCAAAGTGATTGACTATTGAGAATAGATCTCAACATCACTTGAGATCAACGATTTGAGATTCATCTAATTCACTAATGCAAAATTGCAAATGACCTTTGCATTTCATTACATTAATTCATTCTATCTCATAAGAGACAATTACTTTATTATTTAAAGTAATTTCTAAGGTTAAGGGTTAATTAGGTAACGTGCACACGTCTAGACACTTTGGCATATGTGGAAGTACCTTCTTGAGCTACTAACATCAACACGCAGATCCATAGAGATGACTAGATCAGACACAACCACCATTACCTTATGAGTGTTACTCAAATTCATGATCAACTTCTCGTAGTTTGGGTGAAAGTTTGAAGATGCAAAGCTAGTGAACATGGCACTGAATGGGTTACCAGCTTCATGCGAATCATTGTTAAGGGTATTTGTGCTTGGGAGAAGTTTCCTAACTTTTATAGGTTCGGGATGACTACATCGAGGAGGAAACTCAGATGGAGTCAAATAACAACGTTAAGGGCGATGATGAGAACCTATCTCTATTTGGTTAGTCAATTGAGGGCAAATGTAAAGGACTTAACAAGAGTAAGAGGTACTTAGAATGTTTAGAGAAGAAAAAGGGTGAAGGGAAGTAGCAACAAAAGCAGGTAATGGTCTCTGTAGAAACTCATATGAACGAGTTTGCTACCAAGATCGAGAAGGATTTCTCGATAATATATTGCTTTTCCACCATCACGATTTTATTTCGAGGGATGCATGGTATTGTGGAGAGTGGGGCATCTCGACATGTTTTCTAGTCTAAACATGCAAGTACATGTTGAACTTGTTGATGATGTGAACTACCTAATAGGAGGAGTTGGTAGTATTTCCTTGTAGATTGAGTTAGCTAATTCTTTAGATTTTAATGATGTCTTGTTTGTTTTAGGTCTAAGGAAGAATGTGCTTTAAGTTTCGATTAGATAGTTGGAATTGATTTCAAGAATTAGCAAGTCCTCATTAGGCTGAAGGATTCTAGCCCACATATAGCTCATGTAATAGGGGTTAGAGAAGGTAATTTGTGTTGAAAAGTGTAACTAGGTTCGATTTTCATAATGACATGTAATTATGATTTTATGTAATGAAGAGACAAAGAAAATAAAATGTATTTATTATGTTGCTTGCATCATGGGTTTCATGAGCAAGAAGATTTTATTATAGGTCAAAGACGTCTTCTTAATGTCTTTAGGATTTTGTCATCTTCTCATAAAGATAATTAGAGTCATGTAAGTGAAGTCATGTTACTCTTGTAAAAGGACACATTGTTTATGTAAAAATTATACTCCAAGACCGTGTCACTAGGCCTCTCTCAAGTCGGCCTAAACATGATGAATATCCTCCTTGATGAAGTTGACTTACCCACAAACTTATTGTCAGCCTAAAAGCTAGAAGAAAGTCACTATATAAAGGGTGTTGCGGCCTCATTGTAGTACATGGATTTCAATCAAGATTTTAGAGCAAAAAGTACAAAGAATTGACTGCAATAGGTGCGAAGTAAGGAGGCACATGAGAGAAGAAGTAAAGGACTATACTTATCTCTGTTTTGGGTCTATCATACCTCACACATTTCAAGAAGGCCGAGACCTATCACAACAAGAGATCAGTTCGGTCTAGGGCTTAAAATGTCTCATTAAGGAGACAAGGATACAACAAGGAGAAGAGGCTACAAGGTGTGTGAGGAAGAGGATAAGTATGCAAATATTAAAGGTCTTCTTGTTTCAGTCTTGGGTCTGCACATATCTCAGTGAGACCTAGGGTTACCACAACGTATGAACAAGTTTGGTCTTGGGCTGAAGAAGAGATAGCAAAGTGCTGGAAGAAGGCCGAAGAAGAAGAGGACTGTAAGAGGCCGAGGCTAGGCTCGAAGGAAGTCAAGAAGAAGGATCTTGTCTAGGGCTGCTGAAATAGAGACCGAGTTTCTCTAAGGTGTAGTGCAGTACAGTGTAGAAAAGGAGGATTCAAGAAGCCGAGAAGAGCAAAGGATAGTGACACGGGTCTTGTACGAACACTTGTGTGAAGGGTCTTTGTCTTGGTCTTGGTACTTGTCAATTGAAGGTCTATAAGAAGAATTTTTGATCGGGTTGTCCTCTCAAAGAGTGAGAGGTTTTGGACCTGGCTTGCAAGCCCTAATATTATGTCTCTTGTGTATTTGATAATTGACTTGACGAAGAACATAATAATCTAACGAAGATAAGATATAAGAGAAAGAAGCATAAAGTAAATCACAAGTAATTATCAAGAAGAGAAATTTTAATAAAAGCCCTAATTTCTCAACATGGTGTCAGAGCTAAGGTGACAGTCAAGGAAGGGCATACAATCTAAGAGACACTCAAGGACTAGATCACAATCAACTGTTCGGATGTTAACTCAACTCAAAGGAAACACTCAATCTTAGTGGAATCCCTAGATCACAATGAATATTGGGGGATAGATCCTCGACAAAGTTTTGACACCACAGTGAAATCTCCTCATTGTTTCGACACCATAACAAGTGAAGTTTTTCTTGGTATAGTTCGGATGGGTTAATATAGGTCGAATTCTTTGAGATTTTTGAAGGTCAATTTCAGTCTGAAGAACACAATTCAGAGTTCACACTTTTGGTGATAAGACAGTTAGGTATTCTCGGATCATATCTCTGATGGAGTTCAGATATCATCTCAGATTCAGAGTAATTGCAGTGACCCTTGATGTCCCGATGGTATCTCTACTATTCTCGGTCTACAAAAAATGATCAAGTTTAGACAAGGGTCTATGCAAGCTACAATTCAGAGATATCATGAAGATCACAGTTCGGTGTAGAGCCCTACGCTCTAAGTACTACTTGGAGAAGATTTTTGGTGGTATCATAGTGACACTCCTTCACTGTATAGGTACTACTATAATGCCTCGTGCTATTCAGTGATGAAAACTCAAAACTACTGCCTTGGTTATCACAGTAAGAAAAGATCTTGGTGTTAGAAAGAAGTCTTAAGTGACATGACGACAAAAATGATTGGATCCCCTAGTCATCTCATCCAGTTAAAGAGATCTACAATGCAAGTAGCAGAAAGTATAGATAGCCAAGAGAAGCATTTCAGATTTAGACTCATTCACCTCCAAGAAGTCTGAAGTATCGTGAAGGCAAGAAGGCATTATCATTATTAAAGCAAGGATCACATCCTTATCCTGGAAGATTGATCATTCGAGGAAGTATCATTACATCTTCTTCAACCAACATCAAAGTGATCAAGCTGAAGATTTCATCTTCACTTATCAAGTATCTTTTATTCTATAATCAAATTGACAACATGACTTCGTGTTTGCAAGGAGATCTATAAGCTGGTTGGGTCATCGAAATTCCTTGCATGAAAAAGGAAGATGGACATAGTGCTCAGAAATAGTGAAGTCGTTGATCATATCTATGGAAAAGTCTTCGAAGGTCAAGCAATATATGAATACATGTGAAGGGACCATAGGGCTTGAAAGATTCTTAAGAAATCAGTCAAAGATCCCCTCACCCCTATGTAGCAAGATTGGAGACATCGAAGAGATATGTGATAAGCTGGAGGAACTATTCTTTGAAGATGCAGTAATTAAGGTTGTACTACTTAGCTCTGATCTACATAAAATTGAAAAGATATCTTCATAAAATCTCAATTGTGAGATCTGAGAGAAATGATAAAAAGACAATCATCAAGGTAAGAAATTTCCATGGGACAAGAAACTTACCTCGTATAACAACTTGTGGCTTTTATGTTAGATAGAAGAAGATAAGTCGAGAGAAAAAGTGCTGAAAGTTAAAGGACTCAGACATTACAGAAATGAAGCTCATATCACCAGAAAGATGGAGGAAGTTGAAGAAAAGAACATCAAGGAAAGAGGGAGTAAGAGATCACTACTATGATTAAGATATGCTCCCTCACAAAAGGTCTTGCCATAGCTCCTAAGTATTTTGTTATAGGATATGACTATGATAAATAACAAGATGCATTGTGGCATCATGGAAGCATTAAAAACAAGAGCTCGTCTCATCACCATGGGAAATCATGAAGGACAGGAGGAACAAAAATTCATGGCAATCAAATATGAAGAATATAGCTCTTGGGAACCTCATTGGATATTGAAAGAAAGGAAGTCATCCAGGACAAGGCTCATCATACATCAAAAGGAAGCATCTGCCGGATAAGGATATGTAAGATCCTCAAGATTCTATGATGGAATCCTCATCGAAGGATTCAATGATCTAGAGAGGAAGCAAGTGTTTCATAAGGAACTCCAACTTGTGGAATTCATGGGATGGTGGTATGATGACATAAGAAATGAAGCAGATCAAGGGATTGAAGATCTTTCAATCAAGGAAGCTACTGAAAGAAGCCTAGTTGACCTGAAGTTAAATGAGGTATGTATGCTTGTATTTAATATTATAATGTCATGTCATATGGTTGTAGGAAACATGGATCACTACTATCTTGAGAAGCGTGATCGAAGGAAATGAATCTCTTCCTCTGAAAAGGATGCAGGAGGGCATAGGTCACACTAGATGAAATCAACATAATATGTCCTCATATGAAGTTTGAGGTGGTTGACTACAATCAAGGAATTCTGATTGGAAAGCTCCTGGGAATAAAATGTGCGAGGAGAGGAAGGAAGATGAGATATGCAACTATGGTAAAGGAAATCAACATCCTAGCAGACCAAGAAGATTTCACTGGAAAATCTCCCGGAAAGATATGAAGACTCTAACGGAAGTCTGGAAAAAGATAGAGACCCTTGATATTGAATATCTTTGGGAGATATGTCAACATGTATGCAAGACGCTGATACCTACAGGAAGGTGTTATGATGAAAGACTATCACAAAGGTAATTTTGATTTAAGTTTTCGTATTTATAATTGAATAATATCTGAATGAGATTATGCAGGGTTGCTAAAGGGGAGTATATGTTTTCCACCATTGATAACCATGTGATAGGATGAAAGATCCTGAAAATAAATATGGTATGAAGAGAGCAACATGACATGAAGCTAGGCCAGATGAAAAGATTGATGGATCGTTCTCTGTTGAAATAATAACATGACTTGTGGATGAAAGTGATGGATGGTTTGTGCCCTATTAAGAGATCCCAAAAGATGAAGACTCCATAATAAAGAAGAAATTCATGGCATAGAAGAATGGAGTTCTTCAAAGCAACTGGATGCCCCATTATTTCCTAAAGAGCTGTTGTAGGTCCCTGATTAAGAGGGAGCCTGGAAACAAGTTTCTTCCAAGTTTCATACTTGGAAGAAACTTGGAAATTCCTATGCCGAGAAGGAGCTTAGGTACATTCCTTGTATAAGAATGAGTACATTCCTTGGTGGAATATGTCCTCCCTAATTGAGAAGGAGAGATAGACACATCATTTTGGTCTTCACCTGGGAAGACAAAATGGAGGATTGGGTAATCATCTGGCATCCGATACTCTTTGAGGATGTGTTAGGGCATCCAAGATAAGAGTAGTCGTGGAAGGACCAATTTTCTTTGAGGATCGGGAATCCAAGATAAGAATAATCCTGGACATACTCTGAGTGAACTTGGATGGGGTATGTTCCAAGAGAGACAATTATGAAGGTGTCTATTAATCATTGGTCTCGCCAACATTGGGGCTCAAGATCTTGTGGAGAGATGGAGCTGCTAGTCAAGCCCTTGCTATGTGACAATGTTGGTTGATATGATGCTATATAGATGGGATTACCAATCCGATTCTTCTTATGAGATTCTTCAGATTGAGAATGACTAAGTACCATTATGAATACCTTCCTAGTTAAGAGGGAGCGTTGAAAAGTGTAACTATGTTCGGTCTTCATAATGACATGTAATTATGATTTTATGTAATGAAGAGACAGAAAATAAAATGTATTTATTATGTTGCTTGCATCATGGGTTTCATGAGCAAGAAGAGTTTATTATAGGTCAAAGACTTGTTCTTGATGTCTTTAGGATTTTGTCATCTTGTCATAAAGATAATTAGAGTCATGTAAATGAAGTCATGTTACAGTTGTAAAAGGACATATTGATTATGTAAAAAGTATACTCCAAGACCTTGTCACTAGGCCTCTCTCAAGTTGGCCTAAACATGATGAATATCCTCCTTGATGAAGTCGGCCTACCCACAAACTTCATGTCGACCTACAAGCTAGAAGAAAGTCACTATATAAAAGGTCATGTGGCCTCCTTGTAGTACATGGATTTCGGTCAAGATTTTAGAGCAAACAGTGCAAAGAAAGGATTGCAATAGGTGCGAAGTAGGCACATCAACGAGGAAGTAAAGGACTATACTTATCTCTGTTTTGGTTCTATCATACCTCACACATTTTAAGAAGTCCAAGACCTATCACAACAAGAGATCAGTTCGGTCTAGGGCTTAAAGTTTCTCATTAAGGAGACAAGGATACAACGAGGAGAAGAGGTGACAAGGTGTGCAAGAAAGACGATAAGTTTGCAAGTATTAAGGGTCTTCTTGTTTCGATCTTGGGTCTGCACATATCTCAGTGAGACTGAGGGTTACTACATCGTATGAACAAGTTCGGTCTTGGGCAGAAGAAGAGATAACAAAGTGATGGAAGAAGGTTGAAGAAGAAGAGGACTCTAGGAGGTTGAGGCTAGGATCGAAGGAAGTCAAGAAGAATCATCTTGTCTAGGGTTGTTGAAATAGAGATCGAGTTTCTCTAAGGTGCAGTGCAGTACAGTGCAGAAAGGGAGGATTCAAGAAGAAGTTGAGAAGAACAAAAAGAGTGAGAGGTTTTGGCTCTAGCTTGCAAGCCTAAATATTATGTCTCTTGTGTATTTGATAATTGACTTGATGAAGAACATAATAATCTAACGAAGACAAGATCTAAGAGAAAGAAGCATAAATTAAATCACAAGTAATTATCAAGAAGATAAATTTTAATAAAAGCTATAATTTCTCAACAATTTGTGCAAGTGGTAGGGTGAACCTATCTGAGCCCTCTTTTCTGCAAAATCTAGTAGGCCTTGGAGAGGGGCACCCTACAAGGCTAAAACTAGACCAAGAGACAAGAGTGGGGTGATGGCCCATGGATTTCACCGATGGGAGGAGTCCCGGTATGTGAGAAGGTCACCTAATGGATATTTTAGGGTTAGGGTACAAGGTGACACAATAAGGCTTTCCACAAGAAAGGCACAATTTAGGCTCAAGGCTCCAATAGGAGGCAATTCACTTTCTTTATAGAGACTAATAAGATGAGGCACAAGACCTAAGGCTTGATGGATAAATTGAGTGTTGGGATGGGCAATGGTCAAGCCAAGAAGAAATGGTTTCAAACAATGAATTTCAGCGAGATCAAGGCTCATGAAATCCTCAAATAAGCCCCTAAGTTGAAGCAAGACTAGACTAGGGTTTTACCTTAGGGAAAACAACTAGGGCAAAGAAATTTATGGACAAGATTGAAGTGGATGCCCACCAAAAGGATAGATTTTGTGACGAATGCAATCCTCTTGATGTTTAGGCTCTCCAATCTCACAAATGTACCTTGCCTAGGGATTCACATCAATCCCTAAATAGCAAGCTTGGCCTTGAAGGGGCCGAATTAGGGCAAAATAAAAGAGACAAAAATATGGATTTGTTCATCAACAAGGAAGGCTAGTGTCTAGATCCTTGGGAGAATGGAGTCTATGATTTGATTGATTGACCAAAAGGTTGCTAAGGAGGCAAAATTCTTAATGTCGTAGCATCAAAAACCTTAACAATTACCTATGCAATGGGTCAAGGAGTTCTATGGGAGAGCTATTTAAAGTTCACCACTAGGAAATTCATTTACATGCTTTTCATGAGTAATGCATGCAATAGTTGTTGAGAATTTAGAGGGTTGGTGATTAATTCAAATTCTCTTCATGATAATTACTTGGAGCTTACTTGAGTTACTCATGTCTTCTCTTATTTCTCTGAGTTAAGTCTTTCATCAAGTCAATTATCAAAATACACGAGACACAAAAATTAGGCTCCTAGAGCCAAGGTAAAACCTCTCCCTCTTGGAGAGGAAAACCGGCAAAGAATTATTCTTATAGATCTTCAAATGACAAGTACCATGACCAAGACTTAGACCCTTGACCTATAAATGCTTCCAAGACCTCACCATTGCTTCTTTGACTGCTTTCAATACTGATGCTTCATATTTACACCGTCTTACATTGATCTGCATCAACATTTAGAGAATTCGGTCTCTTCTTCTCTTTTCCTTGGGCTTATCAAAAGCGTTGCTTCTATATGTAGATCACTTTCTTTTAATTGTTGAGAATAGGAAGGTGAATCTCTGATTTACCTTCCTTTCACTTGTACTTGTAGCTGTTGCACCTTCGACATGTATTGCACTTCTTCTTATAATTCGTATTGCACTTCATTGGTGATCGCATTGTGCTCCAGTGATTAACACATTTCATTTCAGGAATGACCGCATTGAAATTTTCGTATTTTCATTTCCGCGATGACTGCATCATACTATAGAAATTTCCGTATCACATTTCAGGAGTGACAACATGTATTATTCGCACTTCTTATTAAATATAATCGCACTGTATATCATGCAGAGATCACCACATTACATTTCATGGATTACAACATTACATTTAAAAATTGATCGCATTATAATTTCAGTTGATAGCATCACAATTTACTGTGTCACTTCTGAGAGATCCGCTTTGTTTTCTCTTACTCACTTATATACATAACATCCACAATTTTCCTTTTAAATTGCATATGATCCACATCACTTAACCAACACTGATCCACATCCAAGGCTGACTCGTATCACTTAATCGCATTACTTAACCAAGACTGATCCGCATCACTTAACCGTCGTATTATCTTGCTCTAAATGGTCCGCAGCACATACATATATATAGTGCTCATGTCTCGCTGTTTAGGCCGACCTACCAACATGATAGAGGGCCGACTTCGTAGCTGATTATAGGCGGACATGAAGAACAATTAATTCAACATTTACAAGGGTATCTTCTTGTATATTTCAGTAGCCATTTCTTCATGATATATTGCCAAGGTCTTGGAGCATATTTTGTTGACTGGAATCTTCATGAACATGACTCTTAAATACATTTATATCTAGAAGACATCCTAATAGACATCAAGTAGAAGTCTATAAACCTATAGTAAAATCTTGCTCATGAAACCCATGAAGCAAGTAAAACAAAAATACATTATATTATCTTTGTCTTCTACTTTACATAAATTCATTATTACATATTCAATATGAAGACCGACCTAGTTACACTTTTCAACACTCCCTCTTAACTAGGGAGGTATTCATACATGTACATGGTTACTTTCAAATTGAAGAATCTCATAAGAAGAATCGTATTGGTAATCACATCTGTATAACATCATATCAACCAACATTGTCCTAGTGCAAGGCCTTGACTAACAACCCCATCCCTCAATGAGACAGTGGGCTACAATGCTGGCGAGACACTTGACTTATAGACACCAAAGACATTGTCTCTCCAAGGTACATACCCCACCTAGGTTTTCCCAGAGTATGACCTTCTTGGACTATTCTTTTCTTGGGTAGCCAACCCTCAAAGAATATCGGTCCACGACTACTCTTATCTTGAATGCCCTATCTCATTCTCAAAGAGTATCAAATGTCAGATGATTACCCAATCCTCCATTCTGTCTTCTAGGTGAATACCAGAATGATGTGTCTATCCATTCTCTTCACATGGCCTTCACTAAGACTTATGGCTGTTAGTCCTGGTCTAGTGCATGACACATTTAATAGAGAATCACATACATCACTCCCTCTTAACACAGGAAGGACATACTTCAAGTTTCTTCCAAGCAAGAAAACTTACCACCAGGGTCCCTCTCAACCAGGGTCCTACAGCAGCAATTCAGCTACTCATGAAGAATTCCTCCCCTCGATGTCATGGATTTCGATATTGAGGAATCTTCAACTTTTGGCTTGATAGAGCACAAATCATCCATCACTTTCATTCACGAGTCATGTCCACTATCAGAAAGTGATTCAACAGTCTTTTTCATCTAGTCCACCGTTATGCCATGCTGCTTTCATTCGAACCATCTTCAAGGATCATACATCCTTACTCAGGATTAGCAGCCCTGCACAAATTCATCCAGATATACATATGAACTTTTGAAACAAAAGTTACCTCAGTGATGATCTTTCACCATGACATCTTATTGTTGTCATCAACATCCTCTATTCAGATTGACACATATCCTAGTGATATGTTTTTTTAAGGGTCTTCTTCTTTACCATACTTTTGTCAGAGTCTACATATCCTCCCAGGAGATTTCCTAGTCACATCTTCTTGGCTTTCGAATGATAACTGCCTCTTGACATGGTTGCTTTTCATTATCTCTTCCTTTCTACACATTCTTCATTCCCAGGAACTTACACATTTTACAGTTCCTCGTTCATATACAACCACCTCATATTCCATGAGGATATATATAATGTTGAGTTCATTTGTTGGTGTACCGAGAGATCCTCCTCCATAGATTAAAGTCTATTACCTGCAACCATATGACACGACTTCACAGTATCTAGTGTCAGCATATAAACATACCTCATACCTTTTTCATTTAAGTCATCCTTCAACAATTTTTCTAGAATGAATAGCTTCATTTCCTTGGTCTGCTCCATCAATATGTCATCACATCCCACAATTCTGTTTTCATGATGACCCTTGATCTTGATGACTGCCTTCCATCAGTATTGTTATCAGAGAGGTTTTTCCCGGAGCTCCTACTATGCGTTGATCAAGTTGCTACACTGCTTCCTATCTTACAACCAATAGAAATCACTTAAAGGAGAAGATGATCTCAATCATAGTGAAGATCCCTCACTTCTTCTTTCTGAGATTACTTTGCATCAAGTTCTTCCCTCTTTTCTGAGATATGAGCTTCTTTCTTCTTGTATAAACCTGAAGTGAAGTTTCCCCATTCTTTTGGCAGAGCATTCAACACCATTGTAGTCATCTCGCTGTTAGACATTACTTCTCCTAGTTCCTGCAGTTGATCTCAGATTTCTTCTCCTGCATACTCACAGGAAATAGCTCCACCAATTTCTCATATATTCCCTTTTGATGATCTTAGATTTGATACCTCGGAGATGAGAGAGTCTTTTAAGGATTCTATAAGGATCCTTTGGGCTCTTATATCTCCCTTCATGTATTTGGCATGACTTCATTGTCCTTGTCTTCTATGCAAGAAAGATTGAAACCCTAACCAGTTTGTTTCTTTCTTTGCAAAGAAGACAATTTAATAGATTCATATGAAGTCATAAAGATACTTACTTGAGAGAGTGACTTTCTCCTTCAGCGACTTCCTTGATGGTGTTTGAAGATGAAGTCAAGAGTTTCTTCTAAGATAGAAACCTTCAATGTGGATGTTCTTGAATCCTTGATGATAAAGTATATCTTTAGAAATTGAAGTCCTCCTTTTAACAATGTCTTGAATGTGAATCTTTGATGACACAAGATTACTTTCTTGATTGAGTTGATCCTTTAAATGAGATAGGAGATCTTAAAGTAGCTAGAGGGTCTTCCTTGCAAAATGATTTGACTTTTCAACCCAAACTTTGATCTTTGCTTCCTGTAGTGTCTCCTTTGTCAAGCAACCCTTAAGTTTAGCACCTTAGCTTTGATCCCATGTTGAGAATTTAGAGGGCTGGTGATTAATTCAAATTCTCTTCATGATAATTACTTGTGAGCTTACTTGAGTTACTTATGTCTTCTCTTCTTTCTCTGAGTTAGTCTTTCATCAAGTCCATTATCAAAGTACATGAGACACAAAAATTAGGCTCCTAGAGCCAGGGCAAAACCTCTCCCTCTTGGAGAGGAAAACCCGCAAAGAATTCTTCTTATAGATCTTCAAATGACAAGTACCATGACTAAGGCTTAGACCCTTGACCTATAAATGCTTCCAAGACCTCACTATTGCTTCTTTGACTGCTTTCAATACTGATCCTTCATATTTACACCATCTTACACTGATCTGCTTCAACATTTAGAGAACTCGGTCTCTTCTTCTCTTTTCCTTGGGCTTATCAAAAGCACTTTTTCTATATGTATATCACTTTCTTTTGACTGTTGAGAAGAGGAAGGTGAATCTCTGATTTAACTTCCTTTCACTTGTACTTGTAGCTATTGCACCTTTGGCATGCATTGCACTTCTTCTTATAATTCGTATTGCACTTCATCGGTGACCGCATTGTGCTCCAGTGATTAATGCATTTCATTTTAGGAATGACTGCATAGAAATTTTTGTATTTTCATTTCTGCGATGACCGCATCATACTATAGAATTTTTTCTTGTTCTTTTAGCCACATCAACCTCCCATGGCCAAGTTCCAGGTCCTACCCAGGTATGAGGATGTATGGTGCCAAACTCGAAAGAACCATTGGTCAGTTTAACTCGAAGAAGGGAGGTGGAATATAGGGCTTGTAATGTAAGATGGAAAGTGGTAAGTTTGAAATAGGGAAAAATGGGACTACACTATCTCAATTAGGTTTCCCAAGTAGGCCCCCCTCCTATAACCATTGGGCCATTAGAGGAGGGCCCATTGGACTAGGATGAAATATTAACCCCCCATTTAAGGTGAGGGAACAAGATCATGGTCAAAACCCTTCTTCTTTCTAGGTTACCTCATAATCCATGTCAAATGCCTAAAATACAAATAATCATAAACACCCGATTGCAAAATGAATAAAGTACCTTTTGATCAGATGCCCACCTTACAACATGTGCTCTTGCCAAATGGGTGAGGAAACATACGACTACGACAGGTGGCAGAGATATGAATGTCACATTGTGATCGACTACTAATCGCTGTTAGGGGATGCTGGTTGTCCCACTGGAAGACATGATGGGAGAAAAATTTCTCCTATGTGGCCACTCACTTTTGGTGGGTAACAAGCGCTAAGGCATAATAATGATAGCTTGTGTGAGTTGTGGCACAAGAGGATGTGGCATCAACATCACATGGAATTGCTTATTTTTGAGGGAGATAGTTGTAGGTCTTCTAGAGTTCGATATTTGAGCAACACAATGTTTGAAGAGGGTACAAGTTTGGCAAACATGCCAAGCCCACTTTCCCAAATAGTGAGCACGTGTCCAAGGATATTTTAGATATAGTGACAAAGGATGGGGAGATTAAAGCTTTGAAGGTTGAGCACAAAGCAATACAACAACATTTAGGTGGAGAAGAGGAGACAATAGCTCCTTGCACTTCTCTTAAAAGACCTCGATAGTTCACTCAAACATCAAGGGAATGCTCAAGAGCATGTTGAGACTCCTAGGACTACATTCAGGGAGAGCAGACCTCTGACTAATTTTTTAAACTATATGGCGTTGATGAGTGACATTCTAGTTTCGAAGACTTCCAGTTTTCAAGAGGCAACAAAATAGCAAGTATGGCAGGATGCCATGCTGGGAGTAGTACACCTCTATTATGAAGAATGATGTTTGGGACCTAGCGCCAAGATTGGAGGGGAAATCAATTGCAAGTTCTAGGTGGCTCTACAAGTTTAAGCATGTTGCAAACAACAATATTGAGAAATTAAAAGTGAGGTTTGTGGTGAGAGTTCTCCTAGAGAAGAGTGGACTATGTGGAGACATTTGTTCTAGTCACTAGGCACACTTTCATTAGAGTAATTGTTTCCTTGCCATTTATGGCATGGTGGATATATCAAGTGGATGTGAAGACAACTTTCCTTAATGGGACCATTGAAGAAGAAATGTACATAGTGCATCCCCACGGCTTTGAGATAGATGGAAGGGGTCCCATGTGGGTAGGATTAATAAAGCTTTGTATGGACTTAAGTATGCTAAATCTCTTAATACCGACCTAGATTTATTTTTTCGTGACAATTATTTATTCACAACAATTTATTTAATTAAAAAAATAAATCTTGAATTATTGAAAAATAAAATCACTGGTATTTTAACATCTAGAAATATATGTTGCAGAAATAAATCGAAGAGGTCAATCACACTTTGCAATAGAAATAATTCACCCACAACAATTTTTCGTCATTTATTAATTTGGAAAATAAGAGTTTCAACCCACAATGAATTTTAAAGAAAAATACAATGTGTCGAACCTATAACTTGGCCCCACTCGAATAATTTGGCCCAAGGAAAATTGGCCAGTTGGAAATCTACCTCTGAAGAAATTCGACCCACCTCTCACCAGAAAATTGGCCTCTATGCCTAGCTCTCACTTGGCCCTACCAAATTGGCCTCCCCAAGAACTGTGCCTCCTTCTCACTTTAACAATTCGACCTCTCTATTCCCAACAAATCAACCTCCTTGAAACACCCCGAAATCATCCCTGTATTCTTTTTCCTTCTCCTCAGTCGAACTAAACCTCATGCTCCAGAGAATTCACTCTCCTTGAGAAAATCACTTTCCCAAAAATACTGTAGGTGCCTCTCTCTCTTGTGTTTTTGTGTCTTCACCTCTTTGCTAGACTTCTTTTGTAATATTCATTAAGCCCAAACCCCTAACTGTAATCTCCCTTCTAGAAGATCTTGGACATCAATGGTTGAGGCTATTTCTAAATCACTTAAATAATTAAATTATTTATCCTTAGAAAATGACTTAATAGTTCACAATAATTAATTGACTTTAATTATTGTATTTTTTCTAAGTTAGACTTAGGAAAGAAGACATAAATTACTTCCTCCTCCAAGCAAGCACCTAAAGAGGCAATAAATCATCTTCCACATCTTAAGACACCAAGCCTATGTAAGAGACCTTCCGAAGCTACCACAAGCTTCAACAAAGTAAGCCCTGAGAGAATGGTATTCCATCAACATTGATGGATATCTGCAGAGTATGGGCTTCACCAAAAGCGCATTGGATTTTCTCTTATATTTTGTTCAAACTCATTTGCTCATTTTAGTGCCATATGTAGGTGACTTGTTTTTGATGGTGTAGAGAAGCTTATTGCAGGGTTCCAAGTAGAGATGGTAGTCAAGTTTGAGATGAAGGACTTTGACATGATGCATTACTTTTTGGGGTTGTAGTTTTGTAGTTGTGGTTAACTCCGGGTCATGGCTCCGGGTTTTATGCGGAGAAAAGGAGCTGGGGCTTATGCCAAAGGGGCTTAAGGCCTTAAAGCAAAAAAATGGAGTTTTTAAAGGATTTTCGAGGATTTTTGAAGTATTTTGAGGGTTCCGAAAAGGGGAAAAAAGGGTTTTTAAACCAAACAGAGGGGAATATAAGGTTTAAAAAGGGTTTTGGAATGGTTTAGAGTTTAGATGAAGGGTTTTTGAGGGATTTTATGGAGGAAAAGGGGATGAAAATGGAGTTTTCTTGTGAGTGAAAGGAGGGGTAAAAATGATGGGAAAATGAGATTTTGAGCAGTCTTCTTTAGGCAAACAACAGATTTTTCAGGATTAATGAGGGAAACAGCAGTGAAGATTAACTAAAGGATTAGTTATCTTCACAAGACTTTAAGAACCAACAATTTGGCCATAAAATTGTTTCTTGAAGGCTACAAATTTTTTTTTAGCCACCATTTGATATGACAAATTTTTATAGGTGGCTAATAGATATATATATAGTGAACGTTGGAGAGCATTTCACTCACTCACTCATTACACACATCTCCTCCTCTGATTGGATAAGAGCATCTGAGAAATAGTTCTCACATGGAAAAAAAAAAAATGGACGAAGTTGCTGAAGCTGAAAAAGGACGAAATTTCTGAAGTTAGGGTTTCTAGGAAAGTTTGACCAGCGTTGACTTTGGTCAACGCATGGTCCGAATTGGCTGAAATTTGGTGGAGGGTTCGATTTTTGAAGGCCGTACTCATTGGCACAAAAATCGAGGTCAAAAGGTTGACCGAAGTTGGAGATGCGTTGACTTTATTGCCGCTGCCTTGCGTTGAATTTTCTGGATTGCATTGACTTTTCTGGGGTTGACTTTGAGTTGACTGGGTGACTGATTTGAGGACTATTGTGACACATTCTGGGTTGGACGACCAAGAAGACTTTGCTGGTTGAAGCATCTTGCTGACCACTGTAACGCACCAACACATTCGTGTTTCTGGTTTGTCTTCTATAGATCCACTGGTATGTTCTATCAACATTTTACTTAGCTGTTTATATGATTGCTGTAATAAAAGTAAAGTTGCATCAAGCATAGAACATCTACATAAATTTACATGGTATTAGAGTTGAGGTGAAGACAAGCCCTATTTGTAGCAATCACCGGAAATGATAATGGGTTCCACAAGCTATAGCTTCAAGGAGGAAGACAAATTGACTGGGAAGGATGACTTCCATGCTTGGAAAATGATATTGGATCTCAAATTGGAAGACCAAGATGTCATGGACTATGTGTAGGGTAAAATCCAAGAACCTCCATCCACTGCTACTGCTGCTGCCAAAACAAAGTACAAGAAGGGGGAGATCAAAGCAAAGCTGATGATCAGGGAATCCATTCATAAAAGCCTAGTGGCCTACATCTCTGAGTTGGGCACATCCAAAGAGATGTATGATAAATTGATCCTCATGTTTAAGGCCAACAATGCAAATCAAGTACTATTCTTCAAGAATCAATTGAAGAATCTGAAGAAAGGCAGGGATGAGTCTGTCCAATCATACTTTCTGAAGCTGATTGAAATCAGGAACAATCTGCTAGCTATTGGGGAGACAATAGCTGATCAAGAAATGGTACTCATCGCACTTGGAGGGCTCTCATCTAAATGGCATGTTTTTAACACTACCATTCTAAATAATAATGTGATACCTGACTTTGACGAAGTACTATCAAGATGCGTTCAAGAAGAATCAAGAATGAAGGAGTATGGAAATGGAGGAAATGCTGCATACGTTGCTCATTCTAGAAAGAAGAACTCTGGTGGTCCGAAGAATAAGGGAAAAGCACGGGCCCAAAGAAAGAAGGGAAAATGTTTCACTTGTCATAGGCCTTGTCACTATGCTAGAGAATGTCCTTTCAAGAAGGATTCTCCCGATAGTGATGACAACAACAACAACCGAAGGAATGACAATCAAAGGAACAATAGGTTCAAGGGAAGAAGGAAGGCTTCCTCCGGCGGAAATGATCAACCTTTCAAAAGGTCAAGAAACTCCAAGTATGAGGAATCACATGTTTTTTATAAAAGAAATGAATACATTCTTGTATCTTCCCTCTCTGTTACATCCCCACCCGACACTATGGATGTCTGGTTGATAGATACTGGTGCCTCAAGGCATATCACTGGGTTCAAGGAAGCACTTTCTGATATGATTGAGAAGGATACTAATCTGGAAATTATCCTTGGAGATAATGCCACATATCCCGTGAAAGGGACAAGGATTGTGACCCTCCACTTGTCTCAAGGTCAAGTCCTTCACTTTCAGGATGTACTCTATGTACCAAATTTGAAGAAGAACCTTGTGTCTATATCGACCATGGAAGACAAAGGTTTCAATGTGGCATTCACTGATGGAAAGGTGCTCATGTAGAAGAAGAGCTTTAAGGAAGTTATCTCAATTGGGTTTAGAGTTGATACACTCTACCAGGTTGGAGGAAGTCCGCTGGGAGCAATGACATGTGATACTATTCGACAGACTGAACTATGGCACCGAAGGTTTGGACACCTTCACTACAAAGCCCTTCCCGAAGCAAGGAATGTGGTGACAGGGATGCCCGAGTTTCCAAATAATCATGAAGGTGTATGTAAGGGTTGTGCCGAAGGATAACATACAAGGGGACCTTTCCTCTCTAGTGTCACAAAGACATCTGATATCTTGGAATTGATCCTTTCTGATCTATCTGGTATGCTGCCTGTGACATCCTTGGGAGGATGTTCATATTCTATGACGTTCATAGATGACTTCTCTCGCAAAACCTGGATATACTTCTTAAAGAAGAAGGATGAGGCTTTCATGTGGTTTTGTACATTCAAAGCCTTCGTGGAAAATATGACAAGGAAAAAGATCAAGATTTTGAGATCTGATAATGGCACTGAATATGAGTCAAATGAGTTCAAGACTTTTGCAGAGAAGCTGGCATTAAGAGGGAGACCAAAACTGTCTATACTCCCGAACAAAATGGTGTTGCTGAACGAAGGAATCAGATTATTGTGGAAGCTGTCTGTGCCATGCTATGTGACCAAGGTCTGTCGAAGTTTCTATGGGGAGAAGCTGTGAACACTGCCGTGTACATACAAAACCGATGCCTGCATTCCGCTCTAGAATCCAAAACTCCCGAAGAGGTTTTCTCTGGTAAGAAACCCGATGTCTCACATTTTAGAGTTTTTGGATGTACTGTCTACTTTCATGTGCCGAAAGGAAAGAGGAGCAAGTTGGATGCTTCTGGGAATAAAGGAATGTTTCTGGGCTATAGTGAAACTTCGAAGGCCTATAGAGTCTATGTGCCTGGTCAAAAGGAAGTGGAGATATGCCACGATGTCACCTTTGATGAAGATACTTCCCTGAGGAAAGTAGTCAATCTTCCGAGATCTGAGGAAGATAATGAAGCAAGGCCTGGAAATCAAGAGGAATTGAAGGATGAAACAATGCCTGATGTTGAAGGACCGATGGACCTGATTGATCCACCTCCTTCACTAGGAAATAGACCATCATGGCTCAGGGACACTCTCGAGGATGTTGAGGGACATGCTGCCCCAAGGGGGACATTCCATGAAAGCAAGAAGCCGAATAGATAACAAGGGTATCTAGAAGCCATGAGTACTATTGTACAATCCAAGCCTGGATCCTTTGAGGAAGCCGTAAAGCATCAAGTCTGGAAGGATGCTATGCACGAAGAGTATGAGTCCATTATGAAGAATGATGTCTGGGATGTGGTTCCAAGACCAAAGGACAAAGCAATTGTCACCTCGAAATGGCTCTACAAGATCAAGCATGGATCTGATGGAAGTGCTGAAAAGTTCAAGGCAAGATTCGTTGCCCGTGGCTTCTCTCAAAAGGAAGGCATAGACTATGATGATATATTTGCACCTATGGCCCGATATACCACCATCCGATCTATCATAGCCCTTGCTGCTACGCAAGGATGGAATCTTCATCAGATGGATGTAAAGACCGCATTTCTGCATGGTGCGATAAAGGAAGAGGTATATGTGGAGCAACCTCTGGGGTTCGAAGTCCAGGATCGGGACACCCATGTCTGCAGGTTGAAGAAGGCCCTCTATGGGCTGAAGCAAGCACCTAGAGCTTAGTATGAGAGGATAGATAGCTACTTGATGAAGCTGAGCTTCACTCGAAGTAATGCTGATCCGAATCTTTACTTGAAGGTTGTCAAGGGAAAGCCTCTCATCCTGGTGCTGTATGTGGATGACCTCTTCCTGACAGGTGCTGACCCTCTCATTCATCAGTGCAAGAGGGAGCTCGTTGCTGAGTTAGAGATGAAGGACCTAGGATTGATGCACTACTTCCTAGGCCTGGAGGTCTGGAAGAGACCTGGCGAGATTTTCCTTTCTCAAGGAAAATACATTGTGAAGCTTCTGGAAAGGTTTGGTATGGTGGACTGCAAGTCTGTGTCAATACCAATGGAACTCAACTTCAAGAAGTTGAGTGGCAGCGTTGCTGGGCCCATATTGTTAAATCCTACCGAGTATCGTCAACTTGTAGGGGCCCTGAGGTTCTTAGTGAACACCCATCCAAATATATGTTTTGTAGTGAACACTTTGAGTCAACAGATGGTTGAACCTCATCACTTTCACTGGGTTGGTGCTAGGAATCTTCTGAGATACCTTCGAGGCATGATAAACCATGCGCTGAGATACACTGCCGGGAGCGTGACACTCCTTGGATATACTGATGCCGATTGGGCTGGCAGTGTGGTGGATCGTAAGAGCACATCGGGATGCTGCTTCAATCTTGGTTCTGCTTCAATCTCATGGATGAGCAGGAAGTAGAAGTCGGTGGCTTTGAGCACCGCCGAGGCCGAATAAATTGCAGAAAGTATGGCCTGTTGTGAAGCAGTTTGGATGCGAAAGCTCTTTAGTGAGCTATTTGGACATGTGCTAGATACCACCATGATGCTCTGTGATAACCAGAGTGGGATTCGCTTGTCTGAAAATCCAGTGTTCCATGATCGATCCAAGCATATTGATATCAGGTACCACTATATTCGGGATATGGTACAGCGAGGCGCCGTAAGGCTCGATCATATAGGAACTGATGAGCAGGTCGCGGATATTCTCACAAAGCCCCTGGGGAAGGTCCAATTCCTAACCTTCTGTGAGAGTCTTGGTATCGTGGAACGACCCTATGATGTGGGTCCTGTTGGACGCTGAGCTCTGGGAGCTTTGGGGGGCTTTGGGGATAGCTTCTCAGAGCTATAAGCACTCACGGGGCTAGGCTTGCCGAACCTTGTAGTGCTTCTGCCCCACCGTTATGATGTTTGAGTTGGTTCACCTCTCATTATCTGTGCCTCGTATGCATCCTACCCATTGAGTTCAGGGCTCATGGGAAGTACCTCTCATTTGGCCAATGAGGTGGGAAAAGCTAGAGACTAGTAGCAAAGACTGATGGACTCATCAGAGATTTCCGTACTCTCTATCTAGGATGGCACGGTCCAACCACTTGATCTGGGATCAAGTATAGTGAGGTTTCAGACCTCCAACTGACTTCGGGTCAAGTAAACCAACTTCGGGTTGGTATGAGACTCTTTGAGTCTGATAGAGGTTTCAGACCTCTGGGATGAATCTGTCAGTCGGGGGATGATGTCTTTGTGACTGACCCACTTCTGTTCTGAAATAAAGAGGCCAACAAAGCAAGTTATGGCGGGATGACGCATGATGTTTGTTTGCATAGGTGGATGGAGTTCTCCCTAGTTGAGAGGTAGTGTTAAAATTGGACAACTAGGTCCAAAATCCATGTTGTGATGCTCAGATGAAGATACCAATATTTTTATTGGGTTCCTCTTTCAGAGAGGTGTAAGATCGATCTAAAATTGATCTTAATCTGATGAGCAGAACATTTATTTTGAATTTATTTTTAATAATTTTAAATATGTGCAAGTCGACCTTAAGGCTTTACACCCCCAGCAGATGTGTCACACACCTCAATGATGGATATATATACAGTCAACGTTGGAGAGCATTTCACTCACTCACTCATCATACACATCTCCTCCTCTGATTGGATACGAGCATCTGAGAAATAGTTCTCATGTGGAAAAAAAAAGGGACGAAGTTGCTGAAGCTGAAAAAGGACAAAATTTTTGCAGTTAGGGTTTCTAGGAAAGTTTGACCAGCGTTGACTTTGGTCAACGCATGATCCGAATTGGCTGAAATTTGGTGGAGGGTTTGATTTTTGAAGGTCGTACTCATTGGCACAAAAATCGAGGTCAAAAGGTTGACCGAAGTTGGAGATGCGTTGACATTATTGCTGTTGCCCTGCGTTGACTTTTCTGGACTGCGTGGACTTTTCTGGGGTTGACTTTGAGTTGACTAGGTGACTGATTTGAGGACTATTGTGACACATTCTGGGTTGGCCGACCAAGAAGAATTTGCTGGTTGAAGCATCCTGCTGACTGCCATAACGCACCAACACATTCTCGTGTTTTTGGTTTGTCTTCTATAGATCCACTGGTATGTTCTATCAGCATTTTACTTAACTGTTTATGTGATTGCTGTAATAAAAGTAAAGTTGCATCAAGCATAGAACATCTACATAAATTTACACCAGTGTTAGGGTCCCGTGATTTAGCAGATTGGTAGACCAAATGCACATGGTAACATGAAATCAGTCTTTGGAGTCCTAGGACCTAGCCTTCCTGGACTCAGAGAGGGCTCTCTCTATTGTATGTAAAGGATGTGAACTTTTTTGCTTTAGATGGTTGATTTTAGGCTAGTTGTGAAGTTTAGGGTTTTGTTTGTTTGGTTGGGTTGGGTAAAATGATCAAGTGGAATAGTTGGAATATGAGGTCATTAAATCATTGGGCTATGGAGTCTATGAAAGTCATGGATATCTCAATAATGAGTTAGAGTGCATCACAGGGAAAATCTAGTGTAGTCAATGGGTCTTTTAAGGTTGTGTGTGAAGTGAGGTGGACATTAAGTTGGGAAAACAAGGTAGGGCAAAGGGCAGTTAATAATCCTTTGTCATAAACCCATAAACAAGAAGGTCTCAAATACTGATAAGCAAAAGATAATAATCATGAGGTAGGGCAAACCATTTACTCAATGACAATACTTTAAATAAATAGACATCCAAGATGAACAATTTAGTGAAACACAGAAAGCAAGAAATCCTATCTGACTTTAGTGATTTCACCTAGAAAGTTTGAAAACATATAAGATAACAAATAACATTAACCGATGAAGAGGGAACTCCTAGACATCATCAATCAAGCTATAAAGAACTTTGAGGCAAATTGATAATCATGGGCAAAGGGCAAGATCAGAACAAGACCTCTTTGGCTTAACCTAACAAGTAATACTTTCAAAGAGAAATTTCAAAACAGAGTTTAGATAGCATCAAATAAGCAAGGCTTGCCATAAAACATATTTGGAAACTAGCATATTAATCCATTGATGAAATAAACAAGCATAAAGAGGCCTAAGGAGCAACTAACAATTCCTTAAACACATCCAGTAGAGGAAAACATAAAGACAGTAGCAAACATGAGGACTAAGGTGCCTCAAACAACATTTCTTAGCCTATACTTTTCTGATCTACTGCAACATAGAAAGATGGACATAATGATAAACAAGAAAACATGAACAAATTAGAGACACATCACCATTCACCAAGCTCAGGGATCCTGCAAGCAAGCTTTCATCATCATCAATCAAAGCATATCATTCACAAACTCCATAACACCAAATTTCTCTTCAACCTCAAAGAACCATGTATTGCTCTCAAAACTCATCAAAAGCCAACCTTTACAATGAGTCCTCAATGCTCTATTTAACTAGCAAGGAGGAGAAAAACCTAATAGAGTATCTAGAAGCTTATTGGCTAATCAGAAATGTCTCTATTGTCCTTGAGACCTTGCAAGTCCCAAGGCACAAAATATCTAAAAAAAATATCTTTCCGGGCATTTTTAGCAAATAAATTGATGTTTGAGGTCTGAAAAGCCTCCTATGACTTTCCAAGCGTACATTGTTGACTCTCCCTCTGATAAGGGCGCAACACTGTGTTTTAGGAGGAATTTCCATGCCAAGGGCGTAGCACAGGAGCAGGAAAATTTGGTCATCTTGCAGTAGTGTTTTGAAGGCCTTCCCGATGTCGGAAAAGGCTCCGCGATGGCTCGTTGAAAATCCCTTGAAGTCTACTTTCCAGATCTACCCTTGGTTCTCTGATCTGACCTTTGCAACTTGTTCAAAAAGTAAAAATTCCAAGGCTGGTAAAGGCGCAACACATGTCCTGAAAAGCAAGCTGAAAGGTGAAAATTAGGGTGTTTTTGACCCTTTTGGAGGACCAAAACAACTCCAATTGATCTTAAACTTTGTGAGCATGCTATATTTGTGATGAGGATCCTAAAAATGTAAGCTTTTCCTCTTGAAGATGCTCTGAAAAAGAGCGTAGCACCATGTGTGCTACCCCTTTGGCCTCAAAATTAGCAAAAAACAAAAACTTGTCAAAATTCTCCTGAATTTGGTGGATGAGTACCTCATGGGTTTTGGGAGACCTGTAGAGAAGCTTGTGCCAAGATTCCAAGCCTAGATTGGCCCTTTTCTTCTATTAGTGCTTGAATTTCCATGAGGGCTTCCTTCAGTTTGGCACTAGCAAGTTTGTTTTTCATGGCATAATGTTTGGTCATCTTTTTCTAGAGAGAAAGGCCCCTCTTTATCTTCTTGAAGTTCTTGTGTTCATTCTTGTAGTATTGAATGATATATTGTGCCATCACAAAATCCCTCTCCCACTCCCTGATTTGGGCATCCTTGCTTTGGAGTAGTAATCTAGTGGCCATCTCCTCATCTTCATTATCACTATCTAGGTCAATGAATTGTGTCTTTTGAGTAGTTTGCTTGTCTCCCTTACTTTTCTTATCCTTTTTCATCTTCTCTTTGCCTTTGTCAAGCCTTTGAACTAATGCAGATGGCAAGGTCCCTTGCCTTTTGGAGGCAACAAACACTTGCCTTGATCCTCTTTGATATGTGAGAGGGAGGAAATCAAATTTGTTTAATAGAATGCTCTCACGATGACTGACTTCAAGATTGCCTTTCCTTTCATCAATGACCTCTACATTTATGTTTTCTTTTATCTTTGGGCACATGTAAAATAGTGAGTTTAGAAAACCAAAATAATGAATAACCTAGGAGACCCTACATGACATATTAGGAGGCCTTTTGGACTTGGCCTTTGGTTGAACACTTAACTTGGGGTTTGTAGGTGTAAAACAGAGCATTGACAAACCTTTATGCATTGAAATCCTAGAAACTGATAACTTTTATTTATCTAAAGAGCCTAGAAAGGTAGCTTAAAACCACTAATGCTTGAGGCATTTGGTGAATAGGGGAAAAGGTTAGGTTACTTGGCAATCCAAGGTGTAAGTAGAAGGGTTAGGCAAACATAAACAGAGTGGTAAGGTCAAAGGTGGCAAACATATTGAGAATGAGTGGCATAAGTCCATGATTTGGTCTTTTGGGAGTGACAGGCTGGCCATGCCTTGATAGAATAGTGAAAAATTTATCCTAAGGATAATGAAGGCAGTGAGATTTCTAGAACTCACAATATTCATCAATTTTGTTTCTAGAAATCTAGGATAAGAATTTAGTCATCTACAAAGGAAAAAATTACTGATGAATAAAATCCAAGACCGATGAGAATTTCTCTCCCGAACAAGAGTATCCTTGACAACATCAAAATGATTATTTCTTATATATCGCCGTGGCTCAAACGACCATTGCAATGGTATTGGTCAAAGTAGAAGATGGAATTGAACATCCGGTCTATTATTTGAGTCGTAATCTCAATGATATGGAAGTTAAGTATTCATATGTAGATATTCATCAAATATTCAAAATGGATTGTCATTTTGCAGGAATTTGATTTGGAATCCATCAAATCCAAGTCAAAGAAGTCTTTAGTTCTGGCTGAGCTTCTCTGCGACCTTCCCTCTGATAGTACTGCAACTACATCGGAACCATAAATTCCTGACGAGTCTCTATTTCTGATCGGATCATATGATCCTTGGTATGGGGATTTCATCATTTATCTCAAAACTCAAACTTTTCGACTTGATATCTCTCGCTCTGAACAACGACGTATACGATACCAAGCCAAATATTATCTGATCGTCGGCGATACACTTTATCGTTGTGGTGTCGATATCGTTTTAAGGAGGTGCCTCACTCATCAGAAGGCCGAAAAAGTGTTAAATTATTGTCATGCTGGGGCTTGTGGTGGACATTTAGCTGGATATGCTACCGCGCAGAAGATACTCCTCCGCGCCAGTTACTTTTGGCCTACAATTTTTCGAGACTGCATCCTCGGGGTCAGAGGTTGTCATGCGTGCTAGATTTTTGACCGAAAATTCCGCAAATCTCCAGCGCCAATGCATCCTGTTGTCTCCGTGGGACCATTTTCGAAATGGGGTATTGATTTCATGACCTGTAACCCTCATTCGTCTGGGGGGCATGGTTATATTATTGTCGCAGTCGACTATTTTACCAAATGGGCCGAAGCGATGCCTACATTCAACAACACAGGACAAACAATTGCATTGTTTTTCTTTAATCATGTTATTGAATGGTTTGTTGTACCATAGGCTATAGTTATAGATCATGGGAAGCATTTTCTTAATCACATGATGGCTGAATTAACTGTCAAGTTAGGATTGTCACATGATAATTCTACTCCTTATTATCCATAATCAAATGGACAAGTTGAAGCTATCAACAATATTCTTAAACGTATGCTTCAACGAATGATAGGAGTTCGTAAAAGAAATTGGCATTTGATCCTGTACTCCGCCTTGTGGGCGTATCGAACCTCGGTGAGAAATGCAACTGGATTTACTCCTTTTCAATTGGTGTATGGTCTGGAGGCTATCTTACCAATCCAATGTGAAATACCATCGTTAAAACTCGAAATCGACTTGTTACCTGAAACCTCAGAAGAAGAAGCGCGTCTCCTTAACCTCATCCATCTACATGAAACGCGTCGTGAAGCCCAATTGGCAAACGAAGCGCATAAGAGAGGTATAAAGGCGCAATACGACAAAAATGTCCAGCCTCGCATTTTCTCAGAGGGCGACTTGGTCCTTCTTTACGATCAAGAAGCTGATGTAATAGGTACAAGAAAGTTTGAGCCATTGTGGCATGGCCCCTATATTGTCAAAAGAGTTCTTGCTAAGGGTGCCTATGAGTCAGTTGATTACGATGGAATTCCGTTGGCGTAGCCTAGAAATGGGTTGTATTTGAAATGTTACTATGCTTAATCATGAGCTTAGTAATTTTTTGTATTATATTGTATATATATGCTGTTGATTTGCATTCACTATCTTAATTTGTTTTTAGAGTTTTCTTGACGTTAGTAATCCGCTTTACATTTCATCGTAGATGTCTTAATCTTCAGAACCCTTTGTTGGATATGCTGATGGTGCTAGTCGTAGTACACAAAATCTATCCTCTGCAGCGTGGGCCATTTTCGCTCTAAACGACGAGTTAGTGAGTTTTCAAGGGATTTGTATTGGTAGATCAACGAACAATATCACTGAGTATAGCGCGTTGATCGAACTTCTCTCTGATGCCATTTCATTTGGTATTAACTGTATCATCATAAGGTTAGACTCACAACTTGTGGTATTACAACTTACTAGTGTTTATACTGTTAGAAATCCAACATTGTATAGATTGTTCCTAAGAGTTCGACTTTTGGAAAGACACTTTGATTTTATTCAATATCAACACATTTCCATAAATTTGAACACATTGACTGATTCTTTAGCTAATCAAGTTTTAGACAGACATTTGCAACATATGTAAAAAAAAATTTACATCATTGAATAGGATTGCACCATAAACATAGGAAAACACTGAAATCATATAGATAGATAGTTATAGGTTTTTATAAAAATTTGTGCCCAAGACACATTGGTCATCTGACCTAAAAATGTATGCAAAATGTCAAAATTAAACTAGTGGTGCTTGTGGTAACATGCTATAGATCTAGCTATCCTACATAGTAATCGCATCCAGCGGTTAGGAACCCCAATAGTGTGTTGTTGCAGTTACGTGGGTAACTCTTTGACCCGAAAATCTAGAATCCCGAAAGTTAAACCCTATATGTGCTGCCGAATCTCAGTCAGAGTCTCAACCATATCAAGATCTTGAAGGACTGCTCTCCCGACAACCCTCTCTGCTGGCGCTTCTAATTCACACTCTGGTTCCTCCATTGGTTGAACACGACCAACATCTGCATTACATAAAAAATTTAGTTTAGTCTTGGGAAAACATCAAAAATACAAAAACATTATATAAAACTTAGGAAAATCAGAAACATGGTCAAAAAATTCTTACCCATTGCACCCCACTTAACGCCTTCTGGTAATGCTAAATCTGGATCTCCTCGGAAATCATTGCCTGCATATGCATACTCATTGATGGCGACAATCTGTCGCTGGAACCAGGCGAAGAACACAGTCGAGAACATAATGGTAGATTGGCCTGCATGCCTACCCTTGATTTCTACCCATATCTGCATCCGCGGATCTCTAAGATTAGATAGATCTAGTGTCACATGTTGTGGCTGCATCAGTGGAATCCGTTTTAAGGCAAAGAATATAAGGATAGAACCATAACTGAAATTATTCTTCCCTTCTCCCTTTGCTTTGTTCAGTTGTTCCTTTATCTGAGAAAGAACAACTTCAGACCAGTTGAAGACTTTTGGCTCGATGCACTCTAGTGCATACTGCATATATGATCTATTCGCTACATGTAGTGTAACGGTACCAGCAAGTTTTGCGATCGTGAAAAGGATAGTTCTCAAAGGCAAATCTCTAACATCCTGGATGTTTATCTTTCCATCTTTGGTTGGCTGCACCCCTGGATAACAATGTTACAAAACATAATCTCTCACTCTCTCCTCCAATGTTAGGTTCCTATATTACTAGTATAGTCCCTTGTTGTTGTTAGTGTAAGCCCCTTATTGTTATTATTGTACCCTTGCAACTCCCATATTGTTATTATTGTGCCCTTAAATTATTATTGTTAGGTCGGCTAGGATTACATTGTGGCCCCATGGACTCCTATATATAGAACAAAGATTTTGTGAGTTGTATCATCCAAGAATTGTTCATTAATATAATGTATTGGAGGTTTCCCTCTCGAAGTGGCTTATTTCTAAGGCGTCGATATCTCTTTTCTTCTATTTTTGGAGCTGGTTTCACAACATTTGGTATCAGAGCTTTGGATTCTAGGGTTTCGCTGCTCCAAACAGGTCATCGTGGAATTTTCGCTATAATTTTTTTTCTACGAAGGTTCAAACGCTGAGATTGTTAGAGTTCGAAGCTGAAATCCTGAGGAACATCTTCGCAAAATTTCAGAGGTTGGTTTGCAATATTTTCGGAGATATGATCTGTGGAAGTTAGGGCTTTTTGCAGGCTCCTGAATTTCACTTAAAAAGGTCATTGCAGAATTTTCGTTTTAAATTTTTCTCTACGAAGGGTAAAAAGCTGAAATTTTTAGAGGGCGAAGCCAACATCCCGAGGAAAATCGTTGCAAAATTTCAGAGCTTGGTTTGCAATATTTTCATAGATATGATCTCTGGATGTTAGGTCTTTTTCAGGCTCTCGAATTTCATCTCAAAGAGGTGATCGTGGGAAAATATTCATAACTCTCTGTCAGAGCATCAGATTGGAATTCTGTAAAAAGTGACTGGAAGCACACAGAATTTAGTTTCCTGTCTATAAATTTCAGAGCCAAAGGAGCAAACAGTGACATGTGGCAAGTCGTACAAGTTCGCTCTACTGAACTAGTCCATAATTAGGTCATTGTGGGATATTTGACATAAATTTGCCTTGAAGAATCCAAATCAAGTTAGACTTGTGGCATTTGAAAAAAGCTTAAGAGAACTACTACAGTGCCGAATTTTACATATTGAGGATTTGCAAGTATAGAGATAAGTCAATTTCAACATCGAGCTCCTCAAAAGCAAGTAAAATGTGTGTATTTTTTTTTTCTTCCAATTTTCATAAGTCTTGTTTGAATAATCAAGTTGAATTGATTCGAAGGGCATATTGTAGAATAGATATCAGTATTGGATTCTAAAATGGCCCCTAAAAAGAATTCAACACCCATTAAGCCTTTAGAAGGCTCTACTATGACTCATGAAGACGAAGAATGGCAACATGACATATCAAAATTATAAGAGCAAGTGCAACAAATTTCGCTCTCGCAAAGAGCAACAAAAAAAGACATGGAAGTTTTGAAGAAAGGCATGGAAACTAAGATGGATGTTTTGAAGAAAGGCGTGGAATCTAAGATGGATGGTTTGAAGAATGGCATGGAAGCTAAGATGGATGGCATGGAAGCTGACATGGAATCTAAAATGGATGACATGGAAGCTAAGATGGAAAACATGAAGAATGATCTAAAAGCAGACATGGAAGGTTTGACAAAGTTGATACAAGAAATGTTTCTTAGCTTCACTTCATAGGTAAGAACAAAACAAATGTTAATCGTGATCTTATAAACTCTAATGTTGGAGGGAAGAACCACCATATTCCAAAAATGGATATGAGGAAGTTTTATGAAAAGGATCCTGTAACATGGATACCACAGATGGAGCAATATTTTGATCTCAATAATGTGCAAAACACACAAAAGGTACGCATTGCAACTTTACATTTAGAACAAAATACATTTGTATGGTATCGATGGCTTTGCTCCCATAAAAAAATGTCACTTGGTCAATTTTTACAGAAGAAATGATAGCACATTATGATGATACAAAGAGCAACACTTTTTTTAGCCAATTGATAAATCTCAAACGAAAGTGTTTAGTGGGGGAGCACATTGAGGACTTCCAAAAATTGAATATAAGGGTAACTGATATTCTAGAGGAACACAAGATTGATCACTTCATAGGTACTTTAAAGGATAACATCCAACATGAAGTTTGAGTTTTGGAACCTGATTCATTGGAGAAGGCATTCAGGTTGGCAAGAAAAATTGAATGTAAAATTATGGCGACAAGGAAGCCTACCACTCACTTCTATAAAGAGGGAAGTGTTGCTACTCCTAGATTTCCACAACCTACAAGGTTGACACCACAACAATTGGAAGAGAAAAGAGAAAAAGGGCTTTGCTACAGTTGTGATAGCAAATACACTAAAGGTCATAAGTGTGTTGAGAAGAAATTATTTTACATAGATTGTGAAGAGGAAGAAGAAAATGAACAAGAAGAGGATATACACTAGGAACTAGCCCTAGAAGAGGAAGAAATGAGTCCGACCATATCGTGTAATGCATTGGCAGGAATTACCACTCCTCAAACTCTCAAGATAGAAGGACATATCAAGAAGAAAAATGTAATAGTGTTGATTGATTCATGTAGTACCCATAATTTTATTCATTGTAAGGTAGCCAAGGAATTGAATTGTTTCCGATACCCAACACCAGAATGTCAAGTGATGGTTGCAAATGGAGGAACTATAAATTACTCTGGAAAATGTCATAATATCAAGGTAACCATGGGGGAATATGTATTGAATAGCCCAATGCTTTCCATTCCTATGGGAGGTGCTGATGTTGTACTAGGAGTACAATGGTTACAATCTTTGGGGACAGTAGATTTTAATTTTCAAGAAATTTTCTTGAATTTTTTTCAGAAGGAAAGGAAGTCGAATTATGGGGTATTGCAGGGAAGCTGAGAAAGATAATAAGCTCTAATGTCATGACAAAGCTTCTAAAGAAAGAACAACGAGGCATAATTACACAATTATGCTCACTAGAAGTTCCAACATCAAAATCATCTATTTCTACATATCTCCAAAAAGTCTTGGACAATCATTCCAAGGTGTTTGAAACTCCCGAAGGACTCCCACCTATTCATGATCATGATCATGCTATTCATTTGATTCCAGGAAGTTTTCCTCTAAACATCAGGCTTTATAGATATCCTTATGTTCAAAAGAGCAAAATTGAACATATGATTGCAGAAATGTTAGAGGCGGGTATAATTCAACCTAGTCAAAGTTCTTTCTTTGTCTTGTAGTATTGGTACACAAGAAGGATGGATCATGGCGCATGTGTTTGGATTATAGGGAGCTCAATAAGCTCACCATTAAAGATAAATTTCCCATACCTGTGATTAATAAATGATTGGATGAATTACATGGAGCAATTTATTTTACCAAGTTGGATCTTCGTTTAGGATATCATCAAATTAGAATGAAGACTGAAGATATTCCGAAAACAACATTTCGAACTCATGAGGGTCATTATGAATTTTTGGTCATGCATTTTGGCCTTACCAATGCACCTTCTACATTTCAAGGGTTGATGCATTCCATTTTCAAACCCTTCCTTAGAAAATTTGTGCTAGTATTTTTGGATGATATACAAATCTACAGCAGGTCTTGGAAGGATCATGTTCAACATGTTGATAGGGTGCTCAAACTATTGCAGGAGAAACAATTATATGAAAAAACATCCAAATATTTCTTTGGAGTACAAGAGGTGGAATATCAGAGTCATATTATATCTCATGAGGGTGTTAAGGTAGACCCTAACAAAATTAAAGCCATTAAGGAATAGAAAGTCCCCACAACCATAAAGCAATTGCGAGGATTTCTCGGGTTAACAGGGAATTATCGCAAGTTTGTTAAGAATTATGGGATAATAACAGCACCTTTAACAACATGATTGAAGAAAGATGCATTTTCATGGACTCCTGAAGCAACTAAAGCCTTTGAACATCTTAAAGAGGCAATGTGCCTAGCACCGGTCTTAGATACAACGGACTTGAAAAAAACCTTTATTGTGGAATGTGATGCCTCAGGAAATGGAATTGGTGCTGTTTTAATGCAAGAAGGAAGACCCATTGCTTTTGAAAGTCGTCCAATCAAAGGAAAGTATTTACAAAAACCTATTTATGAGAAGGAAATGTTAGCAATACTGCATGCACTAAAGAGATGGCGAACTTACCTAATGGGAAGAAACTTCAAGGTAAAAACTGATCATGATAGTCTTAAACACTTTTTGGAACAAAGACTATCTTCAAAAGAGCAGCAAAAATGGGTCACAAAAATGTTGGGTTATGACTTTGAAATAATCTACAAAAAATGCAAGCTAAATGTTGTTGTAGATGCACTCTCAAGAAAGAATGAAGAGGTGGAAGCATTTCTTTGTGCCATTTCTATTATCCAACCAGATTGGATAACCGAAGCAAGAGATGAATGGAAGAAGGACGAAGAAGTGTGGACACTCATTCAAAATTTGCAACAAGATCCTAGTACATTTGATACATTTAGTTGGAAAAATGATTCCTTATGGTACAAAGATCGCTTATATCTTTGTAAGAATTCCGAACTAAAACAAAAGATTCTTTTGGAACTGCACAATTCTCCTTTAAGAGGACACTCAGGATTTTTAAAAACTTACCATAAGGTGAAGAAAGAATTTTTTTGGGATGGCCTTAAATATGATATTCAAAAGTTTGTGTTGGAATGTTTGGTTTTCTAGCAGAATAAAGTTGAGACAATTAAGACCCCGAGTCTTCTACAACCTTTATTCATTCCAAGTCAACGTTGGGAGGAGATTTCAATGGATTTTATCATAGGTTTACCTAAGTCCGAAGAAAGAGTGTCATCATGGTGGTAGTTGATAGAGTTACCAAGTATGCACACTTTTGTGCATTATATCATCTATTTAAAGAAGTACAGTTTCTACTACATTTATGGACACAATTCAAAAACTACATGGAAACCCAAGGGTTATTGTGAGCGACAAAGATCCAATTTTTACTGGAAATTTTTGGAAGGAGTTATTTTCTTGTTTGGGTACTCAATTAACTCATAACTCATCTTATCATCCTCAATTCGATGGTCAAACTAAGATAGTAAATAAATGTTTGGAAGGATATCTTCGTTGCTTTGTATCTGATAAACAAACACAATGGGTCAAGTGGTTACCTCTCGCTGAATGGTGGTATAACACTCCCTTCCATACTGCAGCAAAAATGACCCCATTTATGGCACTTTATGGATATCATCCACCATCCATCACATCATCTTTAAGGGAAAATTTGAAGGTTCAAACAGTGGAAGATCACATCGAGCATCAGCAAGAAGTTCTCCAACTCTTAAAGGATAACCTGAATTTGGCACAAAATCGAATGAAACAACAGGCAGATCAACATCGTAGCGAAAGAAGTTTTGATGTAGGAGATTGGGTATTTTTACGGCTACAACCATACAAACAAATGTCCCTCAAGCAAGCAAAGAAGGATAATAAATTATCGCCAAAGTACTATAGTCCTTACAAGGTGTTGCAAAAGATTGGTACTATGGCATACAAATTGGAGCTTCCTGCTTCTTCGCGAGTACATCCAGTTTTCCATGTTTCATGCTTAAAGAAGGTTATAGGTGAAAATCTTCCAGTTCAAACAGTATTGCCAGAACTTGATGGGGAAGGGAAAATCATATTGGAACCTGAAGCAGTCATGGAAACAAGAACTCGACAACTACGAAATCGATCAATTTCAGAGTATCTCATTAAGTGGAAGAACTTACCCACTGAAGATTCTACATGGGAGGATGATAATTTTATACAGAAGCACCCAGAGCTACTCAAGCGTTGAGGACAACGCTTTTTTGAAGGAGAAGGGCATGTTAGGTCCCTATATTAATAGTATAGTCCCTTATTGTTGTTAGTGTAACCCCCTTATTGTTATTATTGTACCCTTGTAACCCTCATATTGTTATTATTGTGCCCTTAAATTATTATTCTTAGGTCGGTTAGGATTACATTGTGGCCCCATGGACTCCTATATATAGAAAGGATGTTTTTTAATTTGTATCATCCATGAATTATTCATTCATGTAATGTATTGGAGGTTTCCCCCTTGAAGTGGCTTATTTCTAAGGCGTTGATATCTCTTTTCTTCAATTTTTGGAGCTGGTTTCACAACATCTAACAACAGACCCTGAGAGAAAAATAGGCAAGCCTCTCCTCGACAAACTTGTAAGAAATTATACATCCTCCAATGTTATGGGAACCACTTGGTTCTTAATATGAAATGCCTTGATAGCTGGATCCCATGCTCGAACTAAGAACTCCAAGAGTTCTATTTGTTGCCTCATCCCTGACAACCTGAAGTTCTTTAGCAATCCACACTCTCTTAGGGCTCTTACTGTACCCGAATCATTTAGGGAAATCATATCCTGTTCTTCATGTTCTCTTTCTCTCCATGTAATCGTCATTGTAATTCGATGGAAACCTGAAATACAACCATAAGAACCATTAGATTCCATTCATTGCAAAAAATTGAGCAAATTTTGGGTATAATGCAAAAACCAAAAATCTAGATTGCGCCCAACGCACTCCCTAACAAGAGACAGTGTGTTGTGTATGCAAGTAGCCTTCAATATGCTTTCTATGCAACGTAGGTTTCGACATCCAAGGGTGCGTTGCCCTCTTTTTGGATAGAATTTACCCTAGGGACTCCAAAACCCTAAAAAATTGTAGAAATTGGAAATGAAATGATTACTGAAAGAAAGAGGAGGTTCATATCACTAACTTGGATCAAACGGAAACGAAATCCGTCCACAGAAAGAATCGCAATCAGCAGCTGATGTTCGGGGGAAAAATCAGGTTCAAAGCTCCAAAATGCAAATGGTAACTATGGAATGGTAAAAATGAATAGTAAAACTATTTTTAACAGTCATTTAATTATTTGAAAATTAAATTTATTACTATGACTATGGTTTTATTATGTGTTTTATCATGAAACATGCATTTTTAATCTATTTGATGTTGTTCTGAACAGGTCTTACAACTGATGAACAAATTAGTCATGCAGATTTGTTAAAAGAATGATTTGGCCACAAAGCACACTTTTTCTCCTTATTTTTGAGCTTTGTTAAAAACGAAAAAGGATTTTAAGCACACATTTATCTTTTTTTCGAGTTTCGATAACATCGAAAAAGGATTTGAAGTGCACTTTTATCTTTTTTTCGAGCTTCGATAACAGTGAAAAAGGAACCCCTGGAGTCTTCTTTTAGCTCTTTTCAGACTCCGATAATGTGAAAATATTGCCGAGCACTTGTCTTTTCAAGCTCGTAAAAGTAAATGAATTGATATTTACTCAGTATAAGTTTAACCCTTTTCTGGACTATGATAGATTATTTACGAAAAATGAATACCTTGGTCGAACATGACTAAAGAGGTTCTCTTAGATATTATTTTACACTTTTTCGGATCTGAGCGACAACTTTACGAAAAAGTACTTTTGGAGTTTTATTTCATCCTCTTTTTCAAACTCTCTAAATCTGAAAAAGGACCGGGCTATCACTGCCGTTAAGCTTGTTAAAACATAAAATAGGGACGAGCTTGTCGATCATGGTAAGAGTCGAGTTTCATTCATCACTAGATTCGTTAAATTATTAAATAGCGATAATTTATTCACCCGATGGGTTGAATTATAGATCAAGCAAATGTTATCTTCCTCAAGCTTGTTAAAACATAAAGAGGTACTGGTCAATAAATGATCGGGGAAAATTTGGGAAAAGTGAGAAGAATTATTTATGGTAGCAAGTTGCTCTTGAACATGACTCTTCACTCCATGTCTGACTGTTTGGGTTGGGTAATATTCTTGACGGTTCATTCATACCTATGGTTCATCATACCTTCACTTCGGTTTTGGGTCAATGCTGCTAACTCATCTCAGTGTCGCCGATATGTTCAAGAGAAATAATCCAGTGAATACTCATCCTTCTGCAATACTCATAAACCTTCATTTTCATGACCGTCATCCCTGAACATTTCTATATCAAGTCATACCTTTGTCTCCGAAATCAGTGACTCCCGTTTCGCAATAAGGTGGCTTCTTGTCGACGACAAATCATTATCTAGGAAGTTCACTTAGAAACATCAGATTCTAGTACCATGAGGCTTGTTACAGCATCAACAAGATCCTCGCTTCCGGACTTTTGAACGATAGATTTTGTTTTGCGTTCAACATCAAATCATCTATTCACGCCTTATGAAATGTACTTCAGTACCTTGAGAGCCATTGAAATCAATGGTGGTTTTTTCGCATTTGTTAACAACTCACATCATTGGATGGTAATAAAATGATGTCTTTCCATGTTCGACTACAAATCATATATTCGCATGGCTAGACTTGTACCCAAATGATTGAGTGAACAAGATAAGAAGACCTCGGATCTAGTTTCAGCCATCTGGTTTGCGATTTCAGGATTGTTGTACACAACATCTGTACGATGACCTTACATACATATCGTCATATGAACATGGGCCTATATCTGTAGGCATGTTTGTATTGGCCAACATTCCAATATAGACGAATTTCTGAATTATGTACATGTTATTAGATTGTTTATGTGATGAACATGGGAATGCCTACCCTCAGCAATTATGATCAAGAGGATATATCATGATGTAATGTATTGTAATATTGATGCAGGTTGCCACTCCGCTTTATCTCCAGCCCATCACAGTGTAAAGCATCTCAATCAAAATATTGTTATTATTATTCTGACTTCATGCTTTAGGGGGCAATTGTTATAGGTCAATTTGGGCACCATTCCCAATGACCTCGTTAAATGGGCATCATCCCCAGAACCAATGAATAGGATCTATCATCCCCTATCATTTCAGTTGCTATATGCCCTAAGATAAAGAATAAGACAACTCATTCAAGACTTTCATTTGCAAAGGTTTCCAAGGTTTGAATTTTATAATATATCAATGAGAGCTCATCAACGCTACCTCTAAAGGGACTAAGTGCGTTGCATATGCAGGTAGCCCTATGCAAGACTGCTCTGCAAAACACTTTCCAACATCCAAGGATGTGTTGGTCACATTGGGAGCAAAATTCTCATTGTTCCGGAATCTCCTCTTGGCCAGTGCCTTCTAGAAGAGTTCACATGTGTCAAACTTCGAATCCATGTGTCCATTTGACATATACAAGATTGGGAAAATGTCTTGCCTATTATTGGAAAGTAATTGATTGTAAAACTACCTTCAGCTCCTCTATAAATTGAGCACATATCTTAGTGTTTGATAAGGAATAATTTGTGTAGAAAAATGCTGGTGGAATTTCAATTGAGGAGTTGATTTGAGTGACATATTGCTGGAGATATTTGCATTGTGATGAGGCTGGGATGCTGCTTGAGATGGTGACACTAAATCAATCACTGGGTTGTAACCTGCCCTTCTATCATTAATAAATATTACTGCTTATTGTTCCCTATATGCATCTGTATAAGCTTTGATTTTCCATATCATGATTTCTTATTTGATGCATATGGTTTGTGCTTTATTGATTTAGCTAAATAACTTGAATAGACATATGTATTATTGCTATCTCTTGCTGTTTAGTGTTCATTCTTGTAGGAAATATTTTGCACAGCCGGCTGGAATTTGAAGCTACAACAAAAGCGATAGAAGGAGATTTTGGAAGTGCTTGGACTCTAAGTAAGCTTCTTATTTCATTTTGTGTGTTTTTTTATAGTTAGGAAAGATAGTCGTAAAGTCTTTGACCTGTTGTTCTAGATTAGCACATGTCTAGGGAAGAATGATTTATCCACTACTGGTTGAACATGGCCAACATCTGCATTACATCAAACATTTAGTTTAGTCTTGGGAAAACATTAAAAATACAAAAACATTGTATAAGCCTTAGGAAAATAAAAAACATGGTGAAAAAATTCTTACCCATTGCACACCACTGAGCGCCTTCTGGTAATGCTAAATCTGTATTTCCTCGGAAATCAACGCCTACGTATGCATACTCATCGATGGTAACAACCTATCGCCGAAACCAGGCAAAGAACGTAGTCGAGAAAACAATGGTATATTGGCCAGAATGCCTACCCATGAGTTCTACCCATCTATGCATCTGTGGATCTCTAGGATTAGATAAATCCGGTGTCACATGTTGTGGCTGCATCAGTGGAATACGTTCCAAGGCGAAGGATATAAGGATAGAACCATAACTGAAATTCTTCTTCCTTCCTCCCTTTTCTTTGTTCAGTTGTTCCTTTATCTGAGAAAGAATAGCTTTAGACGAGTTGAAGACTGTTGGCTCCATGCACTTTCATATTGCATATATGATCTATTCACTACATGTAGTGTAACGGTACCAGCAAGTTTTGCGATCGTGAAAAGGATAGTTCTCAAAGGCAAATATCTAACATCTCGAATGCTTATCTTTCCATCTTTGCTTGGTTTTGCCACTGGATAACAATGTTACAAAACATAATCTCTCACTGTCTCTCCTCCAACAACAGACCCTGAGAGCGAAATAGGCAAGCCTCTCCTCGACAAACCTGTAAGAAAGTATACATCCTCGATTTTTATGGGAACCACTTGGTTCTTAATATGAAATTCCTCGATAGCTTGATCCCATGCTCGAACTGAGAACTCCAAGAGTTCTATTTGTTGCCTCATCCCTGACAATTTTAAGTACTTAAGCAATCCACAATCTCTTAGGGCTCTTACTGTACCCAGATCATTTAAGGCAATCATATCCTGTTCTTCATGTTCTCTTTTCCTCCATGTAATCGTCATTGTAATCAGATGGAAACTTGAAATACAACCATAAGAACCATTGGATTCCATTCATTGCAAAAAATTGGGCAAATTTTGGGCATAATGCAAAAACCAAAAATCTAGATTGCACCCAACGCACTCCCTAACAAGAGACAATGCATTGTGTATGCAAGTAGCCTTCAATATGCTTGCTATGCAACGTAGGTTTTGACGTCCAAGGGTGCATTGCCCTCTTTTGTTGAGATTGCAACAAGATGATGAGCTTAGTGGAAAGAAGTCGCCTTCATTAAGTGGGCCCGCAGGCTATTTTTGGCGCAAAGTCTATTTTTAGACATATGGATCATATTCTATGAGTTGCAGGATGCTATTTGTGGATGGTTGGTCAAGTTGGAAAATAGATGGACTTCTATTTTTAGACATATTGGGCGGAATCTGTTTTTAGATTGCCAGTCTAAAAATAGATATGTCGAATATTATTATCTCTTAATAATATTTGGACTATAAACATTATCTTATTCTCTTGGAGCACTTCGGTTAAGTGCACAGATGTGGCACAGGAGCTGACAGAAGGAATTACGCTATTCCTGAGGGTTAAGTGGAGCTATTGCATGGATACTTCAGTTAGAACTCATGTGACAGAGTTTGGTGGAGTTATTGAGGTAGTTGATGGAGTTGTGTTTAGTTTAACTAAGTTAAACATAGTTGAGCTAGTTGTATCTAGTCTAACTGATTGATACACTAGTGAGAGTGGTGTGAATTAATTATTAATTAATTCACTGATTATTAACTCATAAATCAACTAAAGAATACATCAGTTAACTTCAGTGCATGGACAGTTTCAGTGGAGACCAGTGAAGAGGTAGGTGAAAGAGCAGTGTGACTATCAGTTGTGACTATATTGTTGCATGATTTGCAACAACCAGTGATTGGAGATGCCAATGAGGATTGCGCAGTACAAGCCAGGTGGTTCGAAGTTATTTATGAGCCATTCTTCAGCATTGATTACGCAATAGAGGCAGGCTATCAGGTGGCAGAGATTGGAGCATGTGTTTTGCTAGATCTAGCTTGATTAGTGTGTAGCAATTGGAGATTGTACTGAGAGCTTGTGAGGAGCTTTGTATGATGATTGTTACATGATCTCTATGACATATAATATACAAATAGTTGGGGGTTTTCAGCTTTAAGCTTTCCCATGAAATACTGTGTTCATATGTGTGATTGTTTATGGTTTTAATGTGCGCATGCGATTGATTTTATTTCCGCAATTAATGATCAATGGTAGAAGAGATTCTGTATTGTGCATGAAGTTAAAATAGTGTGTGATCAGGAGAATCTCGATGGATAACATATCAGTTATTCAAATTTCTACATCTTTTTGGGCAGAATTTACCCTAGGGACCCCAAAACCCTTAAAAATTGCAGAAATTGGAATTGAAATGATTACTGAAAGAAAGAGGAGGTTCATATCACTAACCTGGATCAAACAACAACAAAATCCATCCACATAGACGATCGTAATCAACAGCTGAAGTTCGGGGGAAAAATCAGGTTCAGAGCTCCAAAATGCAAATGGTAACTATGGAATGGTAAAAATGAATAGTAAAAATATTTTTAATAGTCATTTAATTATTTGCAAATTAAATTTATTACTATGACTATGGTTTTATTATGTGTTTTATCATGAAATAGGTATTTTTAATCAGTTTGATGTTGTTCTGAACAGGTCTTACAACTGATGAACATATTAGTCGTGCAGATTTATTAAAAGAATGATTTGACCACAAAGCATACTTTTTCTCTTTATTTTTCGAGCTTTGTTAAAAAGGAAAAAGGATTTGAAGCACACTTTTATCTTTTTTTCGAGCTTCGATAACAGCGAAAAATGGACCCCTGAAGTCTTCTTTCAGCTCTTTTTAGACTCCGATAATCTGAAAATATTGCTGAGCACTTGTCTTTTCGAGCTCGTAAAAGTAAATGAATTGATATCTACTTAGTATAAGTTTAACCCTTTTCCAGACTGAGATAGATTATTTACGAAAAAAGGAATACCTTGGTCGAATATGACTAAAGAGGTTCTCTCAGATATTATTTTACACTTTTTCGGATCCGAGCGACAACTTTACCAAAAAGTACTTTTGGAGTTTTATTTGGTCCTCTTTTTCAAACTCTCTAAATTTGAAAAAGGACCGGGCTACCACTGTCGTTAAGCTCGTTAAAACATAAAATAACGACAGGCTTGTCGATCATGGCAAGAATCTAATTTCATTCATCGCTAGACTCGTTAAATTATTAAATAGCGATACTTTATTCACCCGAAGGGTTGAATTATAAATCAAGCAAATGTTATCCTCCTCAAGCTTGTTAAAAAATAAAGAGGAACTGGTCGACAAATGATCGGGGAAAATTTGGGAAAAATGAGCAGAATTATTTATGGTAGCAAGTCGCTCTTGAACATGACACTTCACTCCATGTTCGTGACTGTTTGTGTTGGGTAATATTTTTGACGGTTCATCATACCTTCACTTCGGTTTTGGGTTAATGCTCTTAAATCATCTCAGTGTTGACGATACGTTCAAGAGAAGTCATCCAGTGAATACTCATCCTTCTGCAATACTCATAAACCTTTATTCTCATAGTAGTCATCCCTGAATATTTCCATATCAAGTCATACCTTTTTTTTTGAAATTAGTAACTCCCATTTTGCAATAAGGTGGCTTCCTGTCAACGAAAAATCATTATCCAGGAAGTTCACTTCGAAACATCAGATTCTAGTACCATGAGGCTTGTTACAGCATCAACAAGATCCTCGATTCCGAACTTTTGACCGAAAGATTTTGTTTGGCATTCGACATCAAATCATCTATTCACGCCTTACGAAATGTACTGCAGTACCTTGTGGGCCATACTTTGATGTTGTCAAGGATACTCTTGTCCATCATTAGTCGTGCAGATTTATTAAAAGAATGATTTGACCACAAAGCATACTTTTTCTCCTTATTTTTCTAGCTTTGCTAAAAGTGAAAGAGGATTTGAAGCACACTTTTATCTTTTTTTCGAGCTTCGATAACAGCGAAAAAGGAATCCCTGGATTTTTCTTTCAGCTCTTTTCAGACTCCGATAATGTGAAAATTTTGCCGAGCACTTGTCTTTTCGAGCTCGTAAAAGTAAATTATTTGATATCTACTCAGTACAAGTTTAACCCTTTTCCGGACTGAGATAGATTATTTACGAAAAAGGAATACCTTGGTCGAACATGACTAAAGAGGTTCTCTCAGATATTATTTTACACTTTTTTGAATCGCCTTTCCACATAAAGGTGCTATCATAGTTATTAATCGACTATCCTTCTTTGCCTCTGCGTCGTAGGTAACTGGAAGTGTTCCATTCATTCACATACCCCAACTAGAACTTCAGAACATTTGTATAGGACTCTTAAGGGATTCCACTCTCATGGGAAACTTTGCATTACCACTGCCTGTGACGTCGACAGAAATTGTAAGAATAACATTAGGGGAATTTTGAGGTCTAAAATGGGCCTCCTAAGGGAATTATAAAATAATAGTTGAAATCATAAAATAAGATTTGATGACATCATCATATTTTAGAGGGAAAAAAGAAAAAACTACTTTTTCAACTTGTATTTTCAACTTATCTCCCAATGTTTTTACTCAAATTTCGAGTGGGAGTACTCTTTGAATGAAAAATTTAATTCCTTATCCAAGGAGTACCTATGTTTCATACTTTTGATGGACTCTGCTATACGAAAAATGATAAATACATGAAAAAAATGATTGCAATCACGTTTTTCATGTATTTCTCATTTTTCATGTAGTATGGTCCATCGAAAGTATGCAACATGGGTACTCCTTGGATGAGGAATTAAATTTTTCATCCAACGAGTACTTTCCCCGAAATTTGAGTAAAAAATTTGGGAGATAAGTTGAAAATACGAGTTGAACAAGTAGTTTTATTATTTTTTAATCTTTTTACCCTTTTACTTAAAAAATGGTGAATCATCCCCCATGGTTGACATCATCATCTTGAATCCTATTGGTTCTTATAAGGTTTATTTTGGTTGTACATTTTTCTTAGGAGGCCAATTTTAGACCTCAAAGTTCCCCTAATGAGACCTGCTACATGATCTCTTCCACTCTATTTGGCTTAAGGGAGAGTACGGGTGATTCTGAAATTACTACGTTGGATGAGTTTATGCCGCCTAGCCCTATTGAGCTGGCATAGCAATCAATCTATCTGGTTTGGGCGGCAAATCCGAAATCAGCGTCGCTGAGTGTTTGGTTTAATCGTTCCTTAGATTTTGGTACTTCCTCTGATCCTTTTTCCTCAACATTCTTGACAGATGAGAATATTTTGGAAGCCATGATGTCAGAAGGAGAACCATGGGAAGATTATCATCATCATTCCCATCTTCCTAATTATGAAGAAAACTATCTTAGCGAACTATATCACCCATCAATCAAAAATTTCTTTTCGAATTATTTACCCATTAATGCAATCGATTCCGAGTGAAATCTATAAAATTTTGAAGTAACCATTTCTATTGATATTTCGACCAAACCTCGAATTGTAGAAAATATTCATGTTGGTGTATCTTATTCTCCATCAGAACTTGAAAAATATCTCTCTCTGTTTCATGAATTCTGTGATGTATTTGCTTGTTCTTACGAGGAAATTCCAGGCATAGATACTAGTATTGTTGAGTACACTATTAATATGTATCTTGATGTCAAACTGGTGTGTCAACGACTTCGTCCTGTTCATTCGAAGAAATCCTTTGCCATCAAAGCAGAAGTTGAAAAAATTTTGCTTGCTAGGTTTCATATACCCTATTCCACTATCTGAGTGGGTTTCCAATATCGTTCCTGTCATGAAAAAATAAGGAACTGTTAGAGTGTGTGTCGATTATAGGGATGTCAATCTTGCTTGTCCAAAAGACAAATATCCAACTCCCTTTATCGACCAGATTATTGACAATTGTGCTGGATGCAAAATATTTTCATTCATGGATCGATTTTCCGGCTACAATCAAATCAATATCTGCCCAGAGGATCAACATAAGACAACATTCATCTATCCCTGGGGCACATTCTCTTATAGGAAACTAGAATTTGGTTTAGAGAACGCTGTGGAAGCTTTTCAGAGAGCAATAGACTATGCTTGTAATGACATCAAGCACATTGTTCAACCATATCTAATGATTTACCGTCGCATTCACGAAATCAAACTGATCACCCGATGCATTTGAGAGCCATTTTCTTACATTGCTGACACTACAAAATACACCTCAATCTACATAAATGTGTGTTTTGTTTTGGTTTAGGTCATGTGCTTGGATTCGTAGTCTCAAAAGAGGGAATTCGAATTGATCCATTAAAGGTTCAGGCCATTCTTGATTTTCCTGTCCCATCAAATTTACTTCAGATACAAAAACTTCAAGGAAAGGCTAACTTCCTAAGAAGGTTCATTCCAAACTACGCTGAAATGGCTAAAGGATTTACTCGACTCCTGAAAAAGGGGGTTCCCTTCCATTGGGACCAAGTTGCGCAAGATTCTTTTAATACTGTCAAGGATACTCTTGTTCGAGTGTCATTAATGTATCTCCCTAATTATCAAAATTATTATTTCCTGTATATCTTCGCCGCTGAAACGACCATTGCAATGGTATTGGTCCAAGTAGAAGATGGAATTGAACATCCGATCTATTATTTGAGTCGTAATCTCAATTATACGGAAGTTAATTATTCATACGCAGAGAATATTGCCTTGGAAGCTGTTCAAGCTGTCCAAAGATTTCGCCATTATACCCTGCTCCGAAAAACCACTATCGTTTCAGATTGCAACCCCATGAATTATATCTTATCATGTCAATTTCTGGGGGGCAAATACTCAAAATGGATTGTCAGTTTGTAGGAATTTGATTTGGAATTCATCAAATCCAAGTCAAAGAAGTCTTTAGTTCTGGCTGAGCTTCTCTGCGACCTTCCCTCTGATAGTACTGCAACTACGTCGGAACCATCAATTCCTGACGAGTCTCTGTTTCTGATCGGATCATCTCATCTTTGTATGGGGATTTTATCATTGATCTCCAAAATCAAACTTTTCAACCTGATACATCTCGCTCTGAACAATGACATATTCGATACCAAGCCAAAGATTATCTGATCGTTAGCGATACACTTTATCGTCGTGGTGTCGATACCATTTTAAGGAGGTGCCTCACTCATGAGGAGGCTGAAAAAGTGTTAAATGATTGTCATGCTGGGGCTTATGGTGGACATTTATCTGGATATGCTATCACACAGAAGATACTCCGCGTCGGTTACTTTTGGCCTACAATTTTTCGAGATTGCATCCTCGCGGTCAGAAGTTGTCATGCGTGCCAAATTTTTGACTAAAAAATCTGCAAATCGCCAGCGCTAATGCATCCTGTTGTCTCTATGGGACCATTTTCAATATTGTCGTAGCGGACTATTTTACCAAATGGGCCGAAGCGATGGCTACATTCAACAACACAGGATAGACAACTGCATTGTTTTTCTTTAATCATGTTATTGCACGGTTTGGGGTCCCACAGGCTATAGTTACAGATCATGTGAAGCATTTTTGCAATCACATGATGGTTGAATTGACTGCCAAGTTAGGATTGTCACATGATAATTCTACTCCTTATTATCCACAATAAAATGGACAATTTGAAGCTATCAACAAGATTCTTAAACGTATGCTTCAACAAATGATAGGAGTTCATAAAAGAAATTGGCATTTGATCCTGTACTTCGCCTTGTGGGCGTATGGAACCTCGGTGAGAAATGCAACTGGATTTACTCCTTTTCAATTGGTGTATGGTATGGAAGCTATCTTACCAATCCAATGTCAAATATTGTCGTTAAAACTTACAATCGAATTGCTACCTGGCACCTCAGAAGAATAAGCGAATCTCCTTAACCTCATCCATCTAGATGAAACGTGTCGTGAAGCCCAATTGGCCAACGAAGTGCATAAGAGACATATAAAGGCGCAATACGACAAAAATGTCCAGCCTCACATTTTCTCAGAGGGCGACTTGGTCCTTCTTTATGATCAAGAAGTTGATGTAATAGGTACAAGAAAGTTTGAGCCATTGTGGCATGGCCCCTATATTTTCAAAAGAGTTCTTGCTAAGGGCGCCTATGAGTTGGTTGATTACGATGGAATTCCGTTGGCGCAACCTAGAAATGGGTTGTATTTGAAACATTACTATGATTAATCATGAGCGTAGTAATTTTTTGTATTATATTGTATATATATGCTGTTGATTTGCATTCATTATCTTAATTTGTTTTTAGAGTTTTCTTGACGTTAGTAATCCGCTTTACATTTCATCACAGATGTCTGAATCTTCAGAACCCTTTGTTGGATATGCTGATGGTGCTAGTTGTAGTACACAGAATCTATCCTCTGTAGCGTGGGCCATTTTCGCTCCAAACAACGAGTTAGTGAGTTTTCAAGGGATTTGTATTGGTAGATCAACGAACAATATCGCTGAGTATAGCGCGTTGATCGAACTTCTCTCTGATTCCATTTCATTTGGTATTAACCGTATCATCATAAGGTTAGACTCACAACTTGTGGTATTACAACTTACTAGTGTTTATATTGTTAGAAATCCAACATTGCATAGATTGTTCCTAAGAGTTCGACTTTTGGAAAGACATTTTGATTTTATTCAATATAAACACATTTCCAGAAATTTGAACACATTGACTGATTCTTTAGCTAATCAAGTTTTAGACAGACATTTGCAACATATGTAAAAAAAAACATTTACATCATTGAATAGGATTGCACAATAAACATAGGAAAACACTGAAATCATATAGATAGATAGTTATAGTTTTTTACAAAAATTTGTGCCCAAGACACATTGGTCATCTGACCTCAAAATGTATGCAAAATGTCAAAAGTAAACTAGTGGTGCTCGATCTAGCTATCCTACGTAGTAATCACATCCAACGGTTAGGAACCCAATAGCGTGTCCCTGTAGTCGCATGGGTAACTCTTTGATCTGGCAATCTGTAATCCTGAAAGTTAAACCCTCTATGTGCTGCCGAAGCTCAGCCAGAGTATTAGCCATATCAAGATCCTGAAGGACTGTGCTCCCGACAACCCTCTCTGCTGGCGCTTCTGCTTCACGATCCGGTTCCTCCACTGGTTGAACACGACCAAGGTCTGCATTACATCAAACATTTAGTTTAGTCTTCGGAAAACATCAAAAATACAAAAACATTGTATAAACCTTAGGAAAATCAGAAACATGGTCAAAACATTCTTACACATTTCACCCCACTGAGCGCCTTCTGGTAATGTTAAATCTGGATCTCCTCGGAAATTAACGCTTGCATATGCATATTCATTGATGGCGACAATCTGTCGCCAGAACCAGGTGAAGAATGCAGTCGAGAACACAATGGTAGATTGGACTGCATGCCTACCCATGAGTTCTACCCATCTTTGCATCCGTGGATCTCTAAGATTAGACACATTGAGTGTCACATGTTGTGGCTGCATCAGTGGAATCCGTTCTAAGGAAACGCATATAAGGATAGAACCATAAATGAAATTCTTCTTCCTTCCTCCCTTTGCTTTGTTCATTTGTTCCTTTATCTGAGAAAGAACAGCTTCATACCAGTTGAAAACTGTTGCTTCCATGCACTCTAGCGCATACTGCATATATGATCTATTCGCTACATGAAGTGTAATGGTACTAGCAAGTTTTGCGATCATGAAAAGAATAGTTCTCAAAGGCAAATCTATAACATCCCGGATGTTTATCTTTCCATCTTTGCTTGGCTCTGCCTCTGGATAACAATGTTGCAAAACATAATTTCTCACTGTCTCTCCTCCAACAACAGACCCTGAGAGCGAAATAGGAAAACCTCTCCTCGACAATCCTGTAAGAAAGTATACATCATCGACTGTTATGGGAACCACTTGGTTCTTAATATGAAATGCCTCGATAGCTGGATCCCGTGCTCGAACTAAGAACTCCAAGAGTTCTAGTTGTTGCCTCATCCCTGACAACCTGAAGTACTTTAGTAGTCCACACTCTTTTAGGGCTCTTACTGTACCTGGATCATTTAGGGCAATCCTATCCTATTCTTCATGTTCTCTTTCCGTCCATGTAATCGTCATTGTAATATGATGGAAACCTGAAATACAACCATAAGAACCATTAGATTCCATTCATTGTAAACAATTGGGAAAATTTTGGGCATAATGCAAAAACCAAAAATCTAGATTGTGCCCAACGCACTCCCTAACAAGAGACAATGTGTTGTGTATGCAAGTAGACTTGAAATTACTTGCTATGCAATGCAGGTTTCAACATCCAAGGGTGTGTTGCCCTCTTTTTGGGCATAATTTACCCTAGGGACCCCAAAACCCTAAAAAATTATAGAAATTGTAAATGAAATGATTACTGAAGGAAAGGGGAGGTTCATATCACTAACCTGGATCAAACAACAACGAAATCCATCCACAAAAATGATCGCAATCAACAGCTGAATTTTGGAGGCAAAATCAGGTTCAGAGCTCCAAAATGCAAATGGTAACTATGGAATGGTAAAAATGAGTAGTAAAACTACTTTCAATAGTCATTTAATTATTTGAAAATTAAATTTATTGCTATGACTATGGTTTTATTATGTTTTTTTTATCATGAAACAAGTATTTTTAATCCATTTGATGTTGTTATGAACAAATCTTACAACTGATGAACATATTAGTCATGTAGATTTATTTCAAGAATGATTTGACCAAAAAACATAGTTTTTCTCCTTATTTTTCGAGCTTTGTTAAAAAATAAAAATGATTTGAAGCGCACTTTTATCTCTTTTTCGAGCTTCAATAACAGCGAAAAAGGAACCCCTGGATCCTTCTTTCAGCTCTTTTCAAAATCCGATAATGTGAAAATATTTTCGAGCACTTGTCTTTTCGAGCTCATAAATGTAAATGAATTGATATCTACTCAATTTAAGTTTAACCCTTTTCCAGATTGAGCTAGATTATTTACGAAAAAGGAATACCTTAGTCGAACATGACTAAAGAGGTTCTCTCAGATATTATTTTACACTTTTTCGGATTTGAGCGACAACTTTACGAAAAAATACTTTTGGAGTTTTCTTTCGTTTTCTTTTCCAAACTCTCTAAATATGAAGAAGGACCGGGCTATCACTGTCTTTAAGCTCGTTAAAACATAAAATAACGACGAGCTTATCGATCATGGCAAGAGTTGAGTTTCAATCATCGCTAGACTCGTTAAATTATTAAATAGCGATACTTTATTCGCCTGAAGGGTTGAATTATAGATCAAACAAATGTTATCCTCCATGCTTGTTAAAAAATAAAGAGGTATTGGTCGACAAATGACTGGGAAAAATTTGGGAAAACTGAGCAAAATTATTTATGGTAGCAAGTCGCGCTTGAACATGACACTTCACTCATGTTCGTGACTATTTGGGTTGAGTAATCTTCTTGACGGTTCATTCATACCTATAGTTCATCATACATTCACTTCAGTTTTGGGTCAATGATGCCAACTCACCTCAGTGTCGCCGATATGTTCAAGAGAAGTCATGCAATGAATACTCATCCTTCTGCAATACTCATAAACCTTCATTCTCATGACCGTCATCCCTGAACATTGCTATATCAAGTCATACCTTTGTCTCCGAAATTAGTAACTCTCATTTCGCAATAAGGTGGCTTCTAATCGACAACAAATAATTATCCAGGAAGTTCACTTAGAAGCATCAGATTCCAGTAGCATGAGGCTTGTTATAGCATCAACAAGATCCTCGCTGTTGGACTTTTGACCGAAATATTTTGTTTGGCGTTCGACATCAAATCATCTATTCATGCCTTATGAAATGTACTGTAGTACCTTGAGGGCCATTGACATCAATGGTGGTTCTCTCACGTTTGTTAACAATTCACATCATTGTCTTGGTAATCAAAAGATGTATTTCCATGTTCGACTACAAATCATATATTCGCATGGCTAGACTTGTACCCGAATGATCGAGTGAACGAGATAAGAAGACCCCAGATCTAGTTTCAGCCATCCAGGCTACGATTTTAGGATTGTTGTACAAAACATCTGTACAGTGACTTTACATACAAATAGTCATCTGAACATGGGCCTATATCTGTAGGTATGTCTGTATTGGGAAACATTTCAATATAGACGACTTTCTGAATTATGTACATGTTATTAGATTGTTTATGTGCTGAATGCCTACCCTCAGCAATTATGATCAAGAGGATATATCATGATGTAATGTATTGTAAGGTTGATGCAGGTCGCCACTCTGCTTCATCTCCAACCCATCACAGTGTAAAGCATCTCAATAAAAATATTGTTATTATTGTTCTGACTTCATGGTTTAGGGCACAATTGTTATAGGTCAATTTGGGCACCTTTTCCAATGACTTGGTTAACTAGGCATCATCTCCATGACCAATGAACAGGATCTATCATCCTTTATCATTTCAGTTGCTATATGCCCTAAGACAAAGAACAAGACAAATCATTCAAGACTTTCATCTACAAAGGTTTCCATGATTTCAAGTTTATAATATATCATATGAGAGCTCATCAACGTTGCCTCTAAAGGGACTAAGTGCGTTTCATATGCAGGTAGCCCCATGCAAGGCTGCTCTGCAAAGCAATTCCTGACATCCAAGGGTGCGTTGGTCACATTGTTCTGGAATCTCCACTTGGCCAGTGCCTTCTAGAAGATTTCACATGTGTCAAACTTCGAATCCATGTGTCCATTTGACATCTACAATATTGGGATCATGTATTTCCTATTATTGGAAAGTCACTGATTGTAAAACTACCTTCAGCTCCTCTATAAATTGAGCACAGATCTTAGTGTTTGATAAGGAAGAATTTTTGTAGAGAAATGCCGGTGGAATTTCAATTGAGGAGTTGATTTGAGTGACATATTGCTGGAGATATCTGCATTGTGATGAGGCTGGGATGCTACTGGATTTGGTGACCCTAAATCAATCACTAGGTTGTAACCTCCCCTTCTATCATTAATAAATATTACTGCTTATTTTTCCCTATATGCATCTGTATAAGCTTTGATTTTCCATATCATGATTTCTTATTTGATGTATATGGTTTATGCTTTATTGATTTAGCTAAATAACTTGAATAGACATATGTATTATTGCTATCTCTTGCTGTTTAGTGTTCATTCTTGCAGGAAATATTTTGCACAGCCGGCTGGAATTTGAAGCTACAACAAAAGCGACAAAATGATATTTTGGAAGCGCTTGGACTCCAAGTAGGTTTCTTATTTCTTTCTGTGTGTCTGTTTACAATTAGGAAAGATAGTTGTAAAGTCTTTGACCTGTTGTTCTATATTAGCACTTGTCTAGGGAATAATGATTTATCCATAATTCATAATTCTGCTTAATAGGCTCCCTCCAACTTATCTTGATCTCTAAGCCCAACTGTGGCCATATCTGAAACTGGAACAAAAATCTCCCTCTTTCTTTGGCTCGACTATTGAATCTGCTATTCACACTCCCTTCTGGAATGAGAAAATCTACTTGCAGCTATTGCCAGCTGCAACCGAAAATTTGGATTTCTAAACTAGAAACTCTTTGAGAGAAATTCCCTCTGTGTGTGTGTTTCCTCTTCGACCCAATGTTGATTTTACCGCTACAAACTGCTGCAAAATCCTCTTGCACCCAAACAAGGAATTTTCTCAGTGAAAATATGAGCTATTGATGCTCCCTTTTCCTAATGAAATCACTCAATTTTGCAAGCCAATTTTTTTTGCAACCCTGCACTAAAAAATTGAAATGGCGAAAAATTCGTGCTGCTTGGCTATGATTTGTGCAACCCTCAAAAATTCATCCTATTGCTCCCTATAAAAATCAAATTTTCTACTTTCGCTTTTGAGCTTCGTTGTCTGATCAAAATTGCTTTGATGCCATGTGAAAATTTCACTACTGAAATTCTACTGCAACAACATGAATTTATTCTTCTAATTGTAATTTAATTAAGAAATTTATTTCTACGAAAACTATGAATTAATCACATTGCAATTTTCACAAATAAAAATATTGCTAAAGAAAAGCTGGAAACTGAGAAAATACTGACACAAAAAAATATAACACTGTTATTTTTGGACAAAAGTCCTTGGAAAACTGAATGTGGGAAAATTGGTGCAACAATTGAGGTTTTTTATTATTAAACAACAGTGAGAAAATTTTGAGTACAATAAATGTTGTGAAACTGGCAAATATATCCAAGATAAATACTGGGAAAAACTTACTGAGGTATTTTACCATCTCTTCAAGAAATCCTGGTACTGTTTGACCTCTGAAAAGATATCTGTCCAAGTTTGTGCACGATTTGCGTCTCCCTAGTGCTTCTTTCCACATGCATTGCTTGAAACAATTGCCAATCTAGCCATCTTGCCTGTTGCTGATTGCAAATATGCTTCTCCGACCCTTTGGAAAAAAATTCAAGCCTCTAGAACTGAAAATGTCTTCCTCTTCAGCTAAATCGAATTTCCCACTTGAGGCTCTCAGCTACCTCTGCGCAACCTCCTAAAGAAAAATTTTGGCGTCGTCTTTCTAACTCTCCAGAAATGAAAAAATTCCTCCAGACTCACTGTCTCTGCCCCTTTGTCTCTGCGTCCCCTCTCTTTCTTGAACTCTTCTGGTAGAATTCTATTGCTCTTTGGAAAATCTAACTGCCCAAGGAAATCGATCTAGAGTATTTTCCTCCATCTACCCATCAACTTCTTCTTATAATCTCACTGTGGGAATCCAACGACCAAGATTAAAACTTAATCAATGGATGAGATTATTTTCTAGTGGATCTGTGTGAGTTTCTAGAGAAATATCACCTTTCTCAATTAATTTTTGTTAATTAATCATTTTACTTAAGTTATACTTGAGAAAAAATTAATTACTTATTAATTAACTTAATTAAGACATCTCTAGGTAGATTTTCCTGAAACCTTTTCTGGGTTATGGAGTTCTGGTGTTTCTTAGCCTCTCTGACAATTGTTGAGACTAGAATGCCATTCGATGCTACAAAAACTAACACTCTCTCCAACTCTCTCTCAAGTTCGAATTCTTCTTTCACAATGCACAAGTAGTGAGGGGAGAAATAATGAGACACACACACACACACACACACACACATGGGAGTAAATCGCATGCCAAGAGGGAGAGTAACATAATTTATTTTAGGAAATGTAACTCATGCCATTATGAAGGTACACATGCCTTTGTAACTTATGCCATTAATAAGGAGAGTGTAACATATGCATTAAAGAGTGCGTAAGAGGAATCTTTCATGACATGCTTTAATGAGAGCGTAAAAGAGGGTAAGAGGAATCTTTTATGACGAGCTTTTATTGGGTGTAAGAAAATTCATGAGAGTGTAGGAGGAATATGCCATGCTAATAATAAGAGTGTAAGAGAACATTATTGATATCCATGACTGAGTGACTTGAATTGATTGTTAATAATAATATACTAGTGTAATAATAATAATAATAATAATAATATGGATGATTAAGTCGAAATTGAACTATTAGGATTGATTAATGATTAGAAGGTATTTTCCATCAACAATACTTGATTACCAATTGATACTTATACTTTCTATTTTTAGAATTTCTAATTTTTAGAAATTTTATTTTTTAGACTTTCTATTTTTAGAAATTCATCCCCGAGCTACCAAATTTTCAACACTCCCTCTCAGTTATGGAGGAATTTCTTTCTCAAAAAAAGATCTCTGCTTTGTCTGCTCATCTCTGTTCATCTCTGCTTTGTATCATCTAGAACAATGATGTCTGACAATAATGAAGAAGAATCATCATAAGGGAATTCCGACTACCACCTTATATCCATAGAAAATAGGGGAGATTAATCTACCACCCTAAATATATGCCCGATTTGAAATAGGAAGGATACCACTTACCATGAGAGGTAGGTCTCACACTATATCCTATTGTCCGTAGATATTCCCACCTTGACCCTCAAGAATCAAGTGGTAAAACACCTAGATATATAGGCCTTAGGGGGGGGGGGTACCAAACTTACCAAAGGTAAGGATCACACATGCCCAAGTATTTCCTCATCCATTGGCCAGATGGATGGAAATCCTAACAAGCCCAACATGTGGGTATAATGCATATTGGGGTATACTCTGACAAGTCCCAAACTAGATGGTAGGGGGGGATTACCACTTGCCAACAGATGACCAGGATCACACACAGACTACATTTAAGAGTTCCCTCAACCCCATGAGATATCCTGGCTCCATTCCCAACCTAGGAGCTCAACCAGGGGGGAAGAGCATAGCTCAATTTTCTCGATCAACTGTGACCACCCCTCTCATAAGTGCCTTCACTAGGCTTACAACAGTTAGTCCTAGCCATAGTGCATGACATCAATATAATATTGGGTCACATTTTTCAGTCCAAGTTGCTCTTTGAATACCAAGAACTTCCCTTTCGGAAATGGCTTGGTAAGTATGTGAGCTATCTGATCATCAATCAAAATATGATGGAGCCTCACGGCTCCTCTCTGCACCATATCCCAGATATAGAGATATTTGATCTCAATGTGTTTGGAATTGTCATGGAACATGAGATTTTCTACAAGTCAAATCCCACTCTTTTTGTTACATTATGTTACTATCGTATCTAGCACATGCTCAAACAACTTTCCAATGAGCTTCCTCAGCCATACTGCTTCACAAATAGCCATGCTAGCTATTAGCCACCTATAAATTTTGTTATACCAAGAGGTGGCTAATTTTGTTCTTCAAAACTCCAAGAGATAATTCCCCTTTGAGAACCTATCATCCTTGAAGTTTTTATGAAGATAATTAATACTTTAGTTAATTTTCACTGCCGTTTCCCTTTTAAAACTGAAAATCTGTTGTTTTCCTGAAGAAAAGACTGCTGCAAAAACTCCATTTTTTCCCCTCATTTTACCCCTTCTCCCACTCACATTAACCTCCTTTTTTATCCCCTTTAACCTCATAAAATTCCTCTATTTTTCCTTCTTTCCCTGCTTCCCTTCATAAAAACCCCTCTAATAAGGTTTAAAACTCCTTTTTTGCCTTATCGGAAGCCTTCAATCCCTTTGAAAGTCCTTGAAAAATCATAAAAAATAGTCTTTTTTTAACTATAGACCTAAGCCCCTTTGGGCTAAGCTCTCAGCGACTTCCCCACCATATACCCACGCCCAGGACCAAGAGTTAAAGTCCCGAGTGCTTATCGCAATCGGAGTTATGCGATGGGCGCGTTTCTTTATTTTAAAGAAAAGTCCCGATGCGATTGGCCCCTTTGTTATAACTCCTGATCCCTTCATCTTTCATATGAACCAAAGGCCCCGCAATCGGGCGCTAAACCTTATATAAAACCCCTCCCCGATACAATTTTCCCTTTATATTTTTATAAAATCTGATTTTCTTATGTTTCAAAGGGTCCCAACGGTTCATTGGTTGAAGCAAACCTCCACCGTTGATCTTAAACCAATCAACGACCTGTGCAATCTCGCATCGGATATTTCCATTGGGTGCGTTTAAATATTTTATTTGCCCCCTTCGATTGGCCCCTTCCGATGGATTCTCAATCATCGATCTTCCCTGCGAGGCCCAGATCTGACGGCCCACATCGCTCCATCCCAAAGCCCATCCCTCCGCCTTTGGACCTCTGCAGAAAAATCTCCGCCGTCGATCTGATCCTCAGATCAATGGCCCTCATTCAATTGCATCGGAGATTTTCATTGCGCCTTTCCTCTCTCCTCCGATTGCAAATCTTCCGATTGGATCTGGGCCGTCCATACAATAAGATCCGACGGTCTAGATCTTTCCTCCCTTCCCTTTGTTATTTTTCATGAGCCCGCTGTATAAAGTTTTAAATGAAATCTCTGCCGTTGATCTTTGTAGATAAACGGCCCTCATTAACCCTTTCTCCACCTGGCCCCTACCTATTATTTTATTTTATTACAAAGATCAACGACCCTCATTAACCCTTTCTCCGCCTGGCCCCTACCTATTATTTTATTTTATTAACCCCGAGATTAAATCTCCGCCGTTGATATGTTTCATCCAATGGTCCATAATAATCCCAATAGGCCCACTCGTTTGGGTCCTACTTTTCTTTAGATCCAATCTCCACCGTCCATCCCTGATCAGACGGTCCCGATTAAAACCACCCTACCTCTTTCCGCCCGTGCATCTTGTCTTATCGCGCTCTCCTCTCGACCGTTCGATCTGACGCCCTAGATATGACGGTTAGCGCGCAGTTTCGCGTAAATTTATGCCCAAAGGTTAATGATTTAAATTTACGCGATGAAGGCGGTTTCAAAAGGCCACGTGTCGGCCAATGACGCATATCACGTTCGAAAAGTTAAAACAACCCTTCCTCCATTTTGCAGCGGGAAAACAGTGGTTTCTACGGCCGAAACCGCTTTCCCCCATTTGTATTACATTCCATCACGTTTAATCTCCGCCGTTGATCTCTGCAGATCAACGGTCCCAGTTTAATCTTGCGTTAGTTCATTTCCCTCCACCCAATCTCCAAGGGACTTCTTAAAATATTCTCAGCCGTCGATCTCTGTGGCCGATCTCATCCAACGGCCCAGGTTATTTCCGAACCCCAAAATTCATTTAACTTCATTTTTCCTCCGCCAAAGGTTTTTTCACCCATTTCTTCGCATTTTCGTCTATTTCATTATAACGTAGCTCCTCCGCATTATGTATCCACGATTGATCTTGACCGTTGATCTTTGCAGATCAACGATCCAGACTTAATATCTTGCACCGTTTGTTCCAACCGCCTCCTATTTGACCCCCTGTGAGCAATCTCCACCATTGGATGCTTTCATCCAACAGTCACGATCCAAACCTAAACCTCTGAAGTAATTTTACCCAGCCACGCAGGATTTTTATAACTTTTTGTGTATTTTTCAGGTTTTAATGGTTTTTCAATTGTTTTAAAGGAAAATTGAAGGCCGGGGATGACGATCCCTCAGGCCATTATTCATCAAGGAGATCATTCTGCAGGGTTTTCCCATTATGTTTTATCAGTCCCTCATGAGCACTGATGCCTTTATATAACCTCTGCGCGCCTGCAACCACAATGGAAACATAACAAATACCACAGTCGAAGAGTATCAATATCCAGGGAAAAAATCAAAAGCAGAGAACCTGTTTGAAGACTGTTAACACAGTTTTTGAAGGATTAAAGCATTAATTCGATTAATTAAGGACTTGATCCACAATTGAAGACATTTTTAAAACCAGAAGACGGAAATTAGGCTTCATTAAGCTTAAAACACGGAACTCAAGAAAATTAAAGGTGTTTTAGGTTAAAACAATAATATCTATCAGTCCGAGAAGCCTCCACTGCCACATCAGAGGCTAATTGAATCCTCTGCAGCTACCAGAAGACATCTGCAGTTTCAAAGCAATCAAAGAAGGCCTAGTTATTGCAAGAACAGAAGATATTTATCAAAATATAGCTGAACAGTTATTAGCAAAGAAAGAACAAATTATCAAACTGTCAGCAGAGTTATTACAAAGATAAGAAATAGGCCTCGAAGTCAATATTTTCCCCTTTGAGTTTAAAAAGACAAAAACAGAGTAAATAAATAGAATCATAATTCAATGCTCTCCTGCCTTAAACCTTACATGGTTTTCGAGGTTTGGAGCTGCATTTAGTATAGAATTTATTGCACTTTAAACCTAAAGCTCCTCCACCTCCTCATTTATTCTATAAATACTTCTGAAGAAGATGAGATACAGGTTGGTTGATCACTAGTTGCAATACTGAAACTCTCTGAAACAATATATAGTTTGTTGAAGTTGAGGAAGAAATTGAACTCTTGGAAGTCTTGATGATGTGCTTGGCTGTTGGTGAAGTATTCTAAACTGTTTAATGTTTTCTCCTATTTTCATTTTGTTCCATAATTTATTACTACAGTAGGATGAAAGATTTAGGCTAAGAAATGACTCCTGGAAGCACCTTAGACCTGTTTATCCTTCACTGTTTTATGTTTGCTTCTGTTGAGGTATTTTAGAGTTTTTAATCTCTCTCTTTATTCCTCATTCTTGTTTATTTCTATAATAGTTCGAAAAGTTGGTTTCAGCATGATTTATGGTTTTCCCTGCTTGTCTGCTACCACTTAAAGGCTGTTATTGAAGTCTCCCTTTGAAGTATCTTTGTTTATAGTAAGCCAAGGAGGTCTGTTTTGATCATGCCCTTTGTCCTTGCTTAAACAGTTGTCTTAAAGGTCTTTATAGTTGTGATCATAGATGTGTTAGGTGTTCCCTCTTCTATGACTGCAATTATCAGTGAATCTTTTATGTTTTCTAAGTCATTTGAAATAAAATCTTTGAGGAAATAGGGTATTCCGCGAATCTTAGATTTCATTTTGAAAGTTGTCTTGAAGTCATTATTTGCTTAAAGAATGTTTGTAGAATTTATGGTTAGCCCTGTCTATCAAATATCTCTTTATTGTTCAAGTTATGCTTTCAAATTCCCTTTGTTGAGAATTAAACTTCTATTTTCTAAACCATTAATGTCCATCTCATTCATAAACTAAAGGATCCTATGGCCAAGTTAGATTTGCCCTTTGATATCCCATATCCATTGATAAGTTTGTCATAACCTATTTTTGACTCCATTGCCCAATGAATCAATTTTTTCTCCGTTCTACATATATTTCCTAGACCTTTCATATTCTGCTGTATCAATTCAACCAAACAAACAAACAAACACTTGCACTTAATAACTAGTCTAAAACCAATACCCAAAGCACACAAGATAAACCTTTGCAAAACAAATAATTTGAGAGATCCCTCTCTGAGAACAGGAGGACTAGATCCTGTAACTCTAAAGATTGGTTTGATGTTGCCTTGTATTTTGATTTGCCAAACTATCAAAACATAGGAGTTTAACACTAGCAACAATGTACTCAACTTCAGCCGTGCTAAGGGCTGCAGAATTTTGTTTTCTGATAATTTAATATATCATGAAAGATCCCAGGCTAAAGCAACATCCATATGTGCTTTTTTCTGTCAGCAGAGTTACTAACCTAATCAAAATCAAAGTACCCATGTAGTCTTACATCTCCAAAAATATATCTCAGTCCAAGATTAATGGTCCCATGTAGGTATCTCAACACATTATTTGCAGCAATTTAGTGTGCATGTGATGTCTTAATCATATATTGGCTCAAAGTATTGACCGTAAAACATATGTCCGGTCATGTGTTAACTAAAAATATTAGAGCCCCAATCAGTTGTTGGTACTCAGAAAGATTTGGCCAAATCAGGGCCTGCAACTTCACAACATAACTTCTTGAAATTCATTTCCATTGGAGAATTCGTGGACTTGCATTATGTCATACCAAATATTTTCAGTAGTCTGAAAACATATTTTCCTTGAAAAAGGAAAATCTCAATAGGTGTCTTGCCATATCACTAGGCCCATAATGTAGTGCATAAAATGGAGATATTTCCTTTTTAACTCAGAAGTTAACTCCCTCTTACTCTGGAGGGTAAGAAGGTCTCCACTCGTTAAGAATAAGTCTTCAATATACAATACCAAAATCAAAGGCATACCTTGGACTGTTTTTATGTAGATATTTGGATCAACATTGCTTCGGGTAAAACCAAGTTTCATCAAGAAGATATCAATGCGGGTATACCAAGCTCTTTGGGGCTTACTTCAATTCATAGAGAAATTTCTTCAATATTTGGGTCTTGGAACTACTTCCCATACATCATTATGTATGATGGAATCATGATATTCAACCATTACATCTTTCCATACTTTATCTTTCATTGCTTCTTCAAAAGTGTATGGCTCAACTTGAATAATTTTGCTTATGGATACCTCGTATCCCTAGAACCATCATGGTTTCTTGCTTTATCTAAAGGTTCCTTAGGGAGAAACATGTATATCAAAATCCTATAAAGTGTCACGAAGCCATAATAGTCTATTTGTAGCACATGGAGAAGGATCCAAGGAGTCCTTGGGATCCATGGTTTCATCAGTAAAATCAAGCTTAGGCTCAGGATCTTGTGCATCCAAGGCATTATCCTGTCTTTCAACATTAGAAACAAGAGTGTCTATGGATTTTCAAAGAGTTGCATCTTCATCATATGTTAGATCTTTGCTCAAATCTATATTTCTTTTACCAGACACATATTATGTAAGCTTTAGAATTTTCACAATAACCAACAATCATACCTTTCTTACCTGAAACTTCCATCTTGGTACTCATTTACTTTGGCACATGAAAGTAGACATGGAAATTGAAGATCCTAAAGTTCCCATTTTGTTCTGGGTTATATGGTACAATGGTATCTTTCTTGATTCCAACTTCCTTGCAGAAGTCTTAAGCTCTTGCCCACTTCATGTCCATTCAAGTCATGGGATGACTCGACATCTTCCTCAATCTCGATACAAAGGACTTTGTTCTCACATTCTTCAAATGTAGCTGTTGATCCAAGAGCAAAAGTACGAAAAATAGTAACAAAGTAAATAAACATAATGAAAGTACACCTGGTGACGAGGCAAGTATTTCTTTCATTTCTAGATGTCAGAGTGGCTCCTTCATTATCCTTGCACCAACTTTCACTTGGAGTTTACTCTTCCTGCACTATTCTGCACCCTGATAATCTTCAGGATTTGATTTTCTTGATCACATCATCATCAAGAAGTTAGTGAAAGAATCATTTAAATACTCATGTAGGAAGAATAACCAATGATCTATACATAGAAATCTAAACAAGAGCAACGACACAAAGAAACAACATAAGACTTGAAAATACTTATTTTTTAATGGGGATTTAAGGAAGATGTTAACTTACTCTTGATTCGACCTTTATAAGTTACCAATGTCCGTCAACCATATTTCATTGGTAAAATAAATGCATATTCTTGGACACCACTTGAAAATCCACCATGATCCACTCTAATCTTAGGCATTTCAGAAACCATATTTCTCACATGAGGTTATGCTTTATAATGAAGATGCGTGAACTTTCAGTGCCACAATTTATATTTATGGTTACTTATCACAAATCAATGCATGGATAGGTCTTCCATTGTTTTGATAAATATCTTCAAATACTGATCCCATAGTGAATGCATGTAATAATAATTATATATATTGACTATTTCTTACCGCATGATATTAGTTATAATCCATCTTTGATCACTGCAAAAGAGGTTAGTTTAGAAAACTATCATTCCATATTTTGCAAAAGTCATGTTTTTTATCTTCACCCATTATCTTTAGTAAAATCTAATATCAAAATGACCAAAACCCATAAGATTATGATACTTCTCATAAAATGTTAGACAGTCAAAATCCCCTTATCTTCAACATTCAATTTCTATTGTTATTCTTTTATAACCTTCTATGCATTATATTTATTTTAAGACAACACTTTCTTGTACATGCATAAAAATAAGTAAAACTACTCCTTACTTTTGTATGCATTATCAAGTACCAAAATCACAACTATTAAACACATGCACCACCTTACTTACTATCTGCAAAATTACTATCATATCTTAGTTTCCCTGAAATCTTGGAAGAAATCCTAGAAGAATGGTAGTAGTAATATTTCAGCAGCAAAATTTCAATAGTAAAATTTAGTAATTAAATTTCAGTAGTAAAATTTCAACAGTAAATTTCAGCAATAAAATATCAGTACTAAATTTCAACAGTAAAATTCAACAAAATTTCGGCAGTAAGGAGAAACAAATAACATTTCAGCATCAAGGAATGAGTGACAACTCTTATCTTCTTGGACTATTTCTTCACCAAAGCTCTGATACCATGTTGAAATTATGATGTTGTATGTTGTAAAAATCACTTATTACAAAACTTCTTTTTGTTGAAATATTCGATAAACAATTGTAGATAGAACATAAATCAAATGCACAATAGAAGACAACCAAGAGGAAAATGAAACACAAAGAATTTAGGTCCAATGACCAGGGAAAAACCCAACTAGATTATTCTTCAATTAGAAATTAATTGTTCAACAAATATATATAATACAATGGGAGATCAAGAGAATAAGTAATTTCACCCAAATATAAACAAGTTGTAGCATGAAGATCACTGGTAGTAACAAAATATGCACACAATGAATCAACCTTCCCTTTAACTGATTCAAGACTGAAACACTGCAACACTGAATCAACCTTGGCTCACAAAGTTCTGCTCTTACTCTCCAAGTTTGTCTCGCACAATCTTCTTCAACTCTCTCTAACTTTCTCTCAAGTTCGAATTCTTCCTTCACACTGCACAAGTAGCGAGGGGAGAAATAATGCAATACACACACACACACACACACACACATAGGGGGAGCAACAAATCCATGCCATAAAGGAGGAGTAACTCACATGCCAAAAGGGAGATTAACATGTGCCCATTTGAAAAATGTAACAAATGTAACTCATGCCATTAAGAAGGTACACATGCCTTTAACTTATGGCATTAAGAAGAAGAGTGTAACATATGCCTTAAAGAGTGCGTAAGAGGAGTCTTTCATGACATGCTTTAATGAGAGCGTGAGAGGAATATTTTGTTAGGTCCCTGTAATTTGTCAGATTAGTAAGACCAAATAAACAAGGGTAACATCAAACCAACTTTGGAGTCCATGGACCTAGCCTTTCTAGACTCAGAGAGGGCTCTCTCTATATGAGTGTTTGTGAATGATATGTCTTTATGCTTTTGTTTTATGATCTTAGGCTAGTTATGAAGTTCTAAGGACTTGTTTGTTTTGATTGACTTGATTGATAGGATGATACATCAGTGGTGTGATTAATTGAGGGAGTGCTTTAGCTGAATAGATAGACCATGAGAAAAATGATGCAGGGGCATTAGGCCCAAGACAATATTTTGTATATAGATAGACATAGGGGGTCTTATATTTTACTTGCTCATGTAATTATTGAATAAATTGAGTGATTTTTAGTTAAATTTGGAGAAAAATGTAACTGCCCGAATGATTAGTGGGCACATGAAGAGGTAGTCAGTTTCAGTTGTCTAGGGACTAGGCCAAATTTAGAATTGTAGGAGTTCAATAGTTCTGTCGAGTCACTAAAGAATCTGAATCGATTCTTTAGCAGTTTTGTATAAAAATAAGTCTCTGTGGTAGAGTCCGGAGACCTGCATAGAGTTAGAGAGCCGGAGAGGCAGAGTAGGAGAATGGGAGGCCGACATATTGAAGATCTGGCCTGTGTAAAGGAATTTATGTAAGTAACCTCATGCATATGTTATGGAAGAATTGGTTTCAATACTATCTGTGCATTTGTTGATTAATTCGATGTGAATATGTGTATGGTTTGATTGGATTCTATGTGTTAAGTATTCAAGAGTCATGAATAATGTGTGAAAAGACTCTGTAATTGGGGATTTTGAAATGAAAGACTGCGTGTAAGAGAGTGATCTCTGTTCAATAAATTTACAAAGTTACTTTATTCGTATGGAATTGTCAAAACCCCCGAAGGGTTCACCCCTTCGGTCTCGGGAAATCTGTGTACTGATTTGATTGCATTAATATATTAGCCTTTGCGTGAATGAAACCATTTTGGTCCTTGGAGATTTGTTGGAATCATACGTTGCTATATAACTCAGGTCAAAGGGTTCAATAGAGTTTGATAAGGTTTGATCCTTTTCATAAAGGACGCAGGGGAAGCTCGCATCCGATTCCTGAGGGTGTTCAACCTCTGTTTAAGCTGAGTTAAATCAGATTGAAGTCGACCATAATAGTGGTTGAATCGAAGCTGGACGGAGAGAGGTGGCGTAATGCAGAGTTTGATTGGGCGGAACCATAAGAAGTGGCTTGTGGAATCGTGCGGGAACAGTAAACGCTGTTTTGGAGTGAAAGGTGGGTTTCACACAAGTTATAAGGCGGTAAGTTGTTTTTACAAAAATAACGCGATATCATAAACTGGAGGACATGTGTCCCAAAGTGGTATTCGATTACCACTTTCATCGCGTGAATTCGACGTGTTAAAGCTCGGGAGAAATAAAAACACGATATTTGTTTTTATTCATCGGATCATCCAAAACGATCTGATGTCATCGCAGCTGTTGGATGGGCATGCGGGTCTAACAAAGGTATGGTCAGTGTTGTTTACATTGACATACGTTTATTTATTTTATATGTGATCGAGAATTATATGAAGTCCCGGGTTATAAAGTGAACAATGTATGTCGCGTGGGTAGAATAAGGGTTTCAATGTATGAAGGTTAATGTTAGAAGTCTATGGTCGGGCTTTTAATTAAACCAAATGAAAGGTGTGGATCTGTGGTCGGAGGCGGAAGGCTGATATGTTCCATTATATCACGATTAAACCTTAGGGAAGTATTAAAGAGTTGAAGTCAGATTTTATTGGTTATGTGCATCATATGTTGGACGTGATGATTGTATTATGAAATTGTTGGTAAAGGAATCTTGAATGAGTAGACAGGGACTGTGGGTTTTACCCAACGTCAAAGAGAATGAGTAATTTCACCCAAATATAAACACGTTGTAGCATGAAGATCACTGGTAGTAACAAAATATGCACACACTGAATCAAACTTCCCTTTAACTGATTCAAGATTAAAACACTGCAACACTGAATCAACCTTGGCTCACAAAGTTCTGCTCTTACTTTCCAAGTTTGTCTCACACAATCTTCTTCAACTCTCTCTAACTTTCTCTCAAGTTCGAATTCTTCCTTCACAATGCACAAGTAGCGAGGGGAGAAAGAATGCGACACACACACACACACACATAGGAGGAGCAAAAAATCCATGCCATAAAGGAGGAGTAACTCACATGCCAAAAGGGAGATTAACATGTGCCCATTTGAAAAATGTAACAAATGTAACTCATGCCATTAAGAAGGTACACATGCCTTTAACTTATGGCATTAAGAAGAAGAGTGTAACATATGCCTTAAAGAGTGCGTAAGAGGAGTCTTTCACGACATGCTTTAATAAGAGCGTAAGAGGAATATTTGTTAGGTCCCTGTAATTTGTCAGATTGGTAAGATCAAATAAACAAGGGTAACATCAAACCAACTTTGGAGTCCATGGACCTGGCCTTCCTAGACTCAGAGAGGGCTCTCTCTATATGAGTGTTTGTGAATGATATGTCTTTATGCTTTTGTTTTATGATCTTAGGCTAGTTATGAAGTTCTAAGGACTTATTTGTTTTGATTGACTTGATTGATAGGATGATACATCAGTGATGTGATTAATTGAGGGAGTGCTTCAGCTGAATAGATAGACCATGAGAAAAATCAATCCATTGGGCTATGGAGTCATAAAAGGATTTAATAGTTCATCAACTCAGCAAGGGTTTTCATAGGGCAAGCTAACTATATCAAATGGATTTCTTAGATTAGATGGCATATGAAATGAGAATAAGTAAGGAAAATAGTAAAACTAAAGGGAAATTAAGAATCCTTTAACTCTACTTCAACAAGAAAAACTTTTTAGGTAACTATTTAAGAAAAACCAAAGGAGAGGGCATACCATAGACTTCTTTGGCCAAACTTTAATAAACAAACCTTTAAGACAACAATCAAACATTCCTAACATTACTTTCAGACAAAGAAAACATTTAAGATAATAATGAGTACAACTAAAGAGTGAGCTAAACCTATATTCTTTAACCAAACACTCTAAAGACCTTCAAAGCAACATTTTAAGACATACCAGAGGACAAGGCATACCATAGACTTCTTTGGCTTGACTCCGTTAAATTATTTTCAAGACAACAAGCTAAGTGGAACCAAAGAGCAATTAAGAATTCTCCAATCAGACCTTGCAGAGGAAAACATTATGACAGAATGCAAACAGAAATAGGGTGCCAAGACAACATATCCTACTCTAAAATTTCTGTTCCTTTATCAGAGAAATAATGAACATAATGGAAAACAGAAGGAAAACATTGACAAAGAAGGAAAACTTCACCATTAACATAGCTCAAGAATCCTGTGAACGTGCTTGTATTACTGATTTTCAAAACAATTACATTACTCCATGTACAAGAGATCTCTGCAACTCAGAGTTTTCTTGAATCGAGCCTAGCAATCCATCAACTAGCTCAACAACTAATCAGTCCAACAACTACTCAACCAACCAACAAAAAACATGAAGCATCCATGTAGTATTTATCTGCAAAATGAGGAGGTGGTCCTCAGCTAGAGTTTCAAATGTTATTTATTACAAAGTTAATGCATTTTGACCTTTGAGACCATGTAAGGCCCAAGGCAAAATATCTGAGACTCATTCATTGTATTAATAACTCCTGACATAACTTCTGAGCTAACTTTGGATTATGTTTGACTTTAAGGCTTCTAAATAACTTTTGCAATAACTCCTGGTAAGGGTGCAACTCCAAGGTACAAGGGTGCAACGCCAAGGCAGAAAAAAATGGCCTGTGTTGCAGCCAACTTTTGGAGGCCTTCCCGATGTCCAAATGAGCTCCATGATAGCTCATTGGAAATCTCTCGAGTCTATTTTCCAAATATTCTTTCAATTTCCAAAATGGTTCCCATATTCTCTGTAAAAAATCACTTCTCCCAAGATTGGTAAACGCACAATACCAAGGTTAAAAAGAGGGCAGAAAGGTGATTTCTTGGTGGTTTTTTGCCTTTTTGAGGGAATAGTTTTGCTCCAAATCCTTTAAAACTTTCTGAGGTTGATGTACTTGTCATTAGGAACATGAATATGCTAACCTTTTTCCATTTGGATGGCCCAAAAAAGAGCGCAGCGCCAGTGGCGCTGCGCATTTGGCCAATTTTTTGCATTTCAGACTGTCAAAAATTCAAAATGTGCACAAAAGTGCCAAAATTAGAATTTGCTTGCTGATCAAGGTTTATAGGCTTGTAGGGACACCTCAGCAAGGATATTGAGCTTCTCTTTTTCTTCTGCCTCGATCAAAGCCCGAATCTTTGCATGGGCTCATTTGAGCTTAGCCCTTGCAATCCTGTTTCTCATGGCATAATGTATTGCCATCTTCCTATGAACATTAGTGTCTCTCTTTGCCTTCTCTAGTAGGCCCTCTAGATGTAAATTTTCCCTCTCAAGCCAAGAATCTGTCTCTGTCAATCTCTATGGCAAGAATCTCACTTGGAGTGAGCTACTCTGCGAATTCTGCCTCTTTTTTCCTTTCCTGAGCTAAAGCCATCTTTAGTCCAATGGTCTTTGGCCTCTATCTAGGAAGCTGATCTTCCTCATCATCACTGCCATAAAAAATTCCCAAGGTCCCATCTAGCAAAGCCTTGGCCTTTTCGGCCTCTCTTTGAGCTCTGATTTCCCTGACCTCACTGATGGTTTGATTTGTCTCCAACTACTGATTCTCTAGCTCAAGAAAGTTAATCATATTCTTTGCTCTACCAAGATTAGATTGAAGCTCACTAATCTTGTCATCCTTGCTTTTGATCAACATATTGGTGATTCTGACCTCATCCTCATCATCAAGGTCGATCAACTGAAACTCCTGCTCAGTTTCATGTTTATCCTCCTCCTCAACAATGATATGCTATGTAACCTTTTCCTTGCCTTATCAACCTATTTTGCTGATGAAGAAGGCATGGCCCTTTTCACCTCAAGTGAAGCAAACACATGCCTGTGGCCTCTCCGATAGGTCAAAGGAAATGACTTTATATCATTCATTTTAGTGCTAGCTGTCCCAATATCTCTTTCACTACATGAGGCTCTGGTATTATGATGTGATGGTGAAGGGTGGTGGAAAGGTGATGAGGAAGGATCATCATGAGGTGAATGGATACGAGTGGGTGGAGATGTTTGAGCAGCAGTATGTGATGGAGGAATGGATTCGGGAGGATGGGATGATTAAGATACATTCTGCTCATGATGAACATGTGCGGAAGTGACATTAGGGGGAATTTTGAGGTCTAAAATGGGCCTCCTAAGGAAATAATAAAATAATATCTAAACCAATAAAATAATATTTATGAATTTTCAATTCACTTTTTGCATCACAATCCATGTAACCATAGTTAAATTCAATTCAAAAGTTGTACCAAAATAAAATTAATAAAAAAATTGTATTGATGTGACTATGAATAAGAATGAGATTTTCAAGAAAAAGTCATTATCATTGAACAACTAATGCATTTGTCCTTTGTACTTAAATAACTTAAAATAAAATATAATTTTATAAATTCCTAATTATATTATATCTTATTAATTAAAATTTATATTATTTTAATTGTATAATAACATGTAATTAATATACTATATAAAAATAATATAATAAATATAATATAATATAATAAATTTATAGTGATATGCATTGTTTCTTTCAAGAAATATGAAATGAAAATAATATATTTTTATTCAAAAGTGTGAAATGACATTTATTATGAGTATTTTACTTTGAATTTAAAAGTACTTAAAGCACTACCATGGTTAAACATGAGTTTTTATCCACCATTGAGAATGTGACAAGTAAGTACCTTTAACTCAAGAAATGCCACCTCAACCATTAGGGATGATGGCATTCCCTAAAATGTGATTGGTTCTCATAAAGTGAATTTTGATTGTACATTTTACTTAGGAGGACTATTTTAGACCTCAAAATTCCCCTAATGAAACCTCATTGGCAATGAATGTATCCCATGGAATGTTTTTCTGCTGTAGCTGATGCATGACCACCATCTTGATGGGTGAATGATGAAATAGGATCTACATTTGTTGATTATAATCTCTCTTTTGCACAATGTAGGCCATTTTGTTAATGCTACGGAAAAGATAATATGGTATATGCAACATCCTAACTCTAGTGAAATGCATAAGAAGACGTATATGATATGAGTAGAGGCGGGAAAACGTTCCCTCACAAGTGAAATACTTCATTATTATCTTCATCATGGGTGCATATCTATCAAGAAGATGAGAAAAAGAGAAGATGTACTTGTTGTGATCTTTATACCTAGGTTTGAGGTACGGTTCATAATAGCTCATGTCCAAGTTTTCTTATTTGAACCACCTCTCTCCCACACTAGGTATCCCTGTAGCAGCTGCAATGGCATTGGCAGACATCTCAAAGGTGACCCCGACATGATTGAACTGCTTGTCATGTAGATTTATGATGAACAATCTTGTTAACTCTGGGTGATTTTGGACTTGCTGCACTCTTTCACAAAACTCAAAGTAACCCACATGCTTAAAGCGAGAAACAATGAGAGGAGAGGCCATGAGTTCCCTTGTATTGATGGGTTCAAACCTGTTTATTTTTCCTCCCTTATGATCATGTCTCCTTGGAATTTGTGCCTCACCAACCATGCCATTGTCTTCTTCCTCTGACATCTTTAAACTATGTTTTGTGAAACCCTAGTGTGTAAGTGAAATGAATGAAGGGAAGGAGATGAGATGACTGGCTTAAAAAAGTGTAGGGAATGAGTGTGCATAAAGGGAATGGATGTAGGGACAAGCTTAGATGAATGAAAACCCTCAATCAATGTAATTAACCTTGTTTATGACTGATTTTCTTTATAGGAGGATGAAATAAGGGTAAAACAATGATTACAAGCTTAAAACTAGGGTTTTTTTAGGGTTACACCAATTGATTAATAATGACAAAAATAACTTAAAAATGGGTTATGGTATGCACTTACCACTTAACAGTGCTTTGGAGGACTTTGGAAAATATTTGAAGGATATTTGAAGTGATTTGGACTGATGGATCACTTCACAGTATTCTCTGGCTAGGCACGCAACACCAGTGGTAAGTGCACAATGCCTCTGCAAGGGCCCAATGCCAAGCTCCAGGCACGCAACGCCTTCAGAAAATGCGTTGAGGAAATCGGTCAAGGGTGCAACGCCACCTCCTAGTCACGCATCGCCAAGGCAAACGTGCAACGCCAAGAGCTGAACGCGCAGCGCCAAGGAATTTTGACCAAATTCGCTCAAAACTTCACAAATTTTTCCTTTGTTGAATGACTCTTACTTTTTGAAAGGCAACAATGACTCCTTTGAGGTGTTTGATGAGCTTTTATAGACAAGTGGAATTTGATTTAATTTGAAAAACCCACTTTCTTATGTTTTTGAAGTCTTCTTCCTTTTCTCACTAATACTCTTTGATACTTTTTTGCTTGCAGGTTGCTGAAGTCATTGAGTTGGCTTTTATTTTGCTCATTTAGGCTTGACATGTTCACTTTGACAACTTTGAGACTTAATTATTATATATAGTAGCATCTTCAAAATCTCATGTAGTTTCCACCATAAAATTCAACTCATCTTTTCCACCCTCTCTGGCCACCTTTTTCAAATCTCTAAGTGCTTGCAGTTCTTTACAACGATCATATGTGTTGTCTTCTAATTTCTCTATAGCCCTTTCAAGTTCATTAATTTTTGTCCAGTTCACCTTACCCTTTTTCCATATTCCATCAATATTTTAAGATAGACTTTCTACATATTTGGCCTTGTGTGCTTCCTCCATGTTATTTTCCTACAAGTAATCACTACTTTGGCACTCAAATGTATCAAGTTTATAGCCCTTGTCATCTACAAGACCAAGTTTTTCCCCTTTCCCTTGCTGTAAGTTGTTTTCATTCAGGAGTAGACAGTTTACATAATCAGTAATTTTTGCTGATAAATCTTCCAAAACCTCTATAGAAGTGCCAAACTCTGTCTTTTTTTTTCTCACTTGCAGGTTCTGAACTGAGAAGATAATCCTCTTTGGATTTTTTAGGTCCTTCTTGAATAACCATGTCTTGACATTCTATTACATTTGAGCCCGATTCTAACAAAGGAAAAGCGGTGTCTGAAACATCCAAGGATTTTGGGGAGCCAGAAGAATGCTTGTCATAATCAATCCTTCTCATATGTGTGCTGACCTCATTGGAATGAAAGGATGACCTTGAAAAATGAAAAACCCTAATGACCTAATGGGAGTGCTTTTTGACCTGATTTTGAATGAAATTTGACTTAGAAACTTTCAAGTGAAAAGAGCATTTCCAGAAGTGCTATTGTGCTCAAGGGGACATGGGAAAGTGTTAGCAACAAGAAATATTAGAGGGAGGATAGAGTTTATTGACAGGGGAAAATGGGGGAAATGAGGTTTTGGGTAGGAAAGAAGGATGAAAATGAGAGGTATAAGCCGATAATGAGTTTTTTAAATAACAATAGGGTGACCTTGAGATGGGAAACTGATAGATAGGGAAAGGTTTTATGAAGATAATGAAGGAAGTGAGATTTCTTGAAACTCAAGATATTCAAGGAATATGGTTTTCAAAAAACTATAACCATTCTATAGTCATCCAAAGATAGTGAAAAATACTGATGACTAACAGTGGCTCCACTTGGGGAGGGAAACTCCTTTAGGAGATATTAAGAACCTTAGAGTTCAGAGCTCTAGAATTTGTAAATCAGTGCCTTGATTATTCTTAACAGATTTCCTCCTACTTCAATTGCTGATTTGCTGCTATTCCTTGAAGTTGTGATCTTAAAATCTAAAAAACATGATTGCTTCAATATCAACTCTACCTACCCATCATACTTTTCTTAGCATTTTTTCTTCGTTTGGGTGCATTTAGACTGACAAACCCTTGACATCATTTTCTTTTGAAAGAAAAAACTATCTACTTCTAACCTTATATCATCCAAAGGCTCAGATTAGACTGATGAGCTCTTTTATTCTCTACCTAATCTACTTATCTGTCAAGATTAAATGGCTTGACAAATTTTCATTCTCTAATCTATCAACATAAAATTTAAAACATGTACAAATCAAGGTTAAGCAGTTTGATTTGTCATGAGCTGTGGCATTTTGGACAAGCTGCACACAATATTTATTTTTCAAAAGTAAAACTAGAAACTTGAGGGCTATAATTTGGAATTTGTCATTCATCCCTCTCTTTTCTCTTTGGTTCAGATTTGAGCTTTGGGAACCAATATCTTTTCCTAACCTAATCTACTGATAAGCCAAGTTTAAACCATTTGGAAAATCTTCATTTTCTAACTTATCAGCAGAAATTTAAAACATGTTGAATCATGATTAAGATGCATGACTGAACAAGACTTTCCTTTCTCAAAAGTAGTGGCATTTGGACTTGCACACTTTCAGAAACATTATTTTTTTGGTATGGGGCTTTACTTTTTCTTTTATCTGCTCTATTTTTCTTATTTTCTTTGTTTTTGTGCTTCATTTTTCTAATATTTTATTCAAGCAATGTTATGTACAATGAATAAATCTTTAAACTAAGAAATTTAACGAAAATAATGCTTCAACATCCTGCCATTTACAGGATCTCCATATAATTCTGTTCCATCTATTTCTTGTAGAAAGAATGCATTGTTACCTCTAACAGAATGAATGATGTAGGGACCCTTCCATAGATTGTCAAATTTTCCATGCTTGCCTTTGTCCTCTCTTCTTTAATCCCATTTTAGAACTTTGTCTCCAATCTAGAAATCATTGGCTTTAGTCCTCTTATCAAAGATTTTCTTGACATTCTCTTGTACTTATTGTGTCTGTTGTATACTTCTTCCTTTGATTGCTGTAATTGAATGGTTTGGTTTAACCTCATTTGTATATTATTCTCCTCTGATTGTACCTCTTGAATAAGCTTCATCACTAGGACTCCCAAGGATGTTGGAAAAACTGCATCCATGCCATACACTAGTTGATAGTGAGACATGTTAATTGGTGTCATGTTTTTTAATCTGTCTACCCATAGTGCATGCACTAATTTGCTGTGCCATGACTTCTTGTTTTCTTCCAACAAATTCTTGATGATATTTACGAAAATTTTGTTTGAAGACTCAGCCAACCCATTACCTTGAGGGTAATAAGCTGTAGAATGCCCCAATGTGATGTGATACTTGTGGCAAAAGTCCACATTCTCTTGGATTTAAATGCAACAACATTATTAGTGATGATTTTTCTTGGACAACCCGATCTGGACAGAATATTGGTTTCAAGGAATTTAATGATTACTGAGTCAGTGGCAGTCCTTCAAGGGATGGCTTCTATCCATTTGGTGAAATAGTCAGTTGCAATGAGGATCCATTTGTGTTGGGCAGAGGAGGCAAGGTGGATTTCTCTAATGAAATCTAAACCCCATTGTTGAAAAGGAGTTTCAACACTGATAATTTATAAAGGAAAAGACAATAGTTTTCTCTTTTCCTCAAAGATTTGACATTTATGGCAAGTCACTACTAGCTTGTGGATATTATGGAAAAGAGTGGGCCAATAAAAACCAGCTCTAAGGATTTTGTTGGCAGTGGTTTTCCAATAGAGATGACCTCCACATTCTCCTTCATGAAACTCATGCATGATTCTATCCGCGTCTTCTTCAAGTAAACATTTAAGCAGGATACCAATAGAATTTTTCCAATATAAAGCTTTATCTAGAATGCAAAAATTTACAGCTTTTAGTTTCAAGAATCTGGCCTTTGTTTTGGACAAACCAGGAGGAGAATTTAGATTAAAAAGCACATATGATATATCAGCATACCAGAGTGAGTTCATAAATGCTTCTTAAATAGGTGGAGTCACCAGCTCCTCTTGTTCATCCAAGGCATGTAACATGTTTATGTCCAACGCTTGAAATTTAACTTCAGTCATCAGTTTGGCTAGTCCTTGCCCTTTGATTAGCTTGGTCGGCTTGATTTATAGATCATACTCTAAGTTGTCATCAATCCACTTACCTCTTTTACCATTAGGATCCTCAGTTAGTATGTCCTTAACAACTGCATGAGGAATAGAAGCAATGACATGTGAATGCAAGATGTAAACTCTAAAATCTTTTAATGCTTTGATTAAGAAAAAAACTTGTTTTTCCATGATGTTATACTTCAGAGCTGCACTTCTTAGTGCCTTGCTGAAGAAAGCTATGGGCTGCTCTTGTCCTATTATGTTCTTTTGCAGTAATACTATAGCAATTGTGTGTTCTAATGAAAATGAGAATATGTAAAAGTCCTTGGTAAAGTCAGGGCTAATTAGAACTGGTGTTTGGGTAAGTGCTTGTTTTACCTGTTCAAAGGATTTCTTTTCTTCTATGGTCCATTTGACTCCTATTTCTCTTTTCAGCATGTTTGTAATGTTTCTTAGGAGTTCTGCAAGGTTTGGTATGAACCTTCTTAAGAAGTTTATCTTTCCAATGAAAGATTGCAGCTCTTTGATGTTCCTAGGGTGACTGATCTGCAATATCCCTTCAATCCTCTTTGGGTCTATTTGACTCCCTTCTTTAGATATGATATGGCCTAAAATTTTTCCTTCTTGAAGATCAAACAAATTTTTCTTGGGATTTAATGATAAACCATACTTTCTACACTTTTCAAAGACTTTTCTTGAGTGAGCTAGGTGTTCTTCATCAGTTTTTGAGTAGACTGTGATGTCATCAAGATATATCATAATGAAGTAACCTATCTCTTCTGAGAAAGAAATGTCTATGGCTCTTTGGAAGGTGGTGTTAGCCCCCTATGAAATTCTTGACAAGCAAGCTGGGGGCTAGTTTGTTTTAGAGCCTTCAAGGAATGCCTTTCCCCTGAAAACCCATCATCCTTGAAGTCTCTTTGTGCTATGCCTAATACAAATCCCCTCTGATGATTCATTTCTCAAAGCCCCTCTGATTATAAATTTCTGCCCCATGTACCCCTGCAAACCCCCCCTTTTTGACCTTTCTTCTATTTGCCCAAATTCCCTTCGAACCTTCCTAAGTTATACCTTTACCCTCTTAAACCACTCCTACGCCCTTTGTTTGTGCCCAAACCCCCTTATTCCCCTATCGTTAGCCTTTGATGGCCCTAAAATACATTAAAAATGTGCAAAAAATCATATATTTTGTATATTGGGCCCTAGCCCCCTTCGGCCATAGCCCCGTCCCCCGTTCCTCCATGAAACCTCGCGTTGGAACCACCCGCTAGCTCCAAAGGTGCCTTTTCCATATGTCCATTGGGCTCAGCCTCAGCCATCGATCTCAATTGATCGGACGGTGGTCATTAAATCTTCAACGTCCGCGTCGTCCCCGTGTATTCCCTAGATCGCGCCATTGCCGTCCATTTTCACGAAGATCTGACGGTCCACAATTCTCCCGCCGGTGGTCCCTGCCCGTGCACTGTTCCAAACCCGCCGGTTTCCATCGCACCGCTTATGCGCGACAGGCGGTTTCTCTCCAATGCCCAGTGATTCCATACAGCTGCCGACGCGTGTCTTCTGTACGATCCCAAAACCGCCGACCCATCGCGCATTAACTTTCGACCACGGACGCGCAGCGATATTCTTATCAGCCGTTAGATCTTGAGCGCCTCATCCAACGATCGTCATTCGTCTGAGCTGCGCACTGCTTAACCCCCGTTCATCGCACCTGTTGGCCCACCGTCTGTCGCCCTCCGCCTTCGATCTCCACCATGATCGACGGTCCAGATCTGTTTGCCCTCCGTTGACCATCCCCTTGGTCCGTCCTGCCACGTCACTCCCGCCACGTGTGTCCACTGTACACCCATTCATTCTATTGAATGTAACGCTCAAAGTCGGGTTTTTTAAGGTTATTTTGTTTAAACCGTTTGCTGCTGCAGTCCGCCATCTTTCCTGTTTTCCGCTTCACACTGCGTTCTTCCGCCACAGTCCATCGTTATTCCACCATGGCACCATCTACACAATCATGCTCATCATCCACATCATCCGCCACCCCATCCATTGTTTTCTTCACAGTTTTCGTGTTTTGCAGGGTTGTAAATGATAAAAGACCGCCATAATGTGCAGCCTTTGTTACAGTGACAGAGAAATCAAGGAAGATCATCTTCAGCGACTGAATTTATGAGCAAAGACCCGGGAAGGTGAAGACAGGACGTTCATTAAAAAGGATAGGATTTAAACTCTGTGGAAAACCTTCCGGCACCATTAAAGCTCGAGCTAACCTGACAGAAGCAGAGATGGAGCGGAAAAGTGTTTCAGTATAAAGAAAAGAGATTAAGACACGCCAAAGGAAATCTTGAGTCTTAAATCTGCAGTTTAAAGAGGCAAAGCACCAGTTTGAAGACCCCGAGGACCGATCAAAGGTCCTGAACACAAGCAAAAGGTAACATCAGGGTTTATTTGTCAGCAGTATGTTTTTCTTCATTAAGGATAGGGCGCCCATACAACTTTTATTATGCACCATCCCCCTGAAGAAATTTCCACCAGACAGCAGACCGAAACTACCAGAGCATTTGATTCACAACATGGCAGACCCAAGTGTCATTTATTTCCATTTTGTTTACTCACCAGAAGTACTACAAACCACCGCAGCCAAAGTACACCATAGACATGCCTGGAGTAAATGGAGATCTAAACGAGATCATATTTTCGCCCAAAGAATGCCATGGATTAAATGCTCAGAATATTAAACAGAATGGGCCTCTGCCCTCTCTCTTTTCAGAAGTTATAATACGGCATTTAGTTCCTCACCTACCTCTACTACTTCTCTCCAGCTATAAAACTCAGAAAGAAACATTGTAAAGGTTGTTGATGAGATATCAGAGAAATGTAAGCATTTTCCTCTTGAGACAAGTTCTCTGTGTAATATTATAAGATAGGCTAAGATTTGATGTATTCAGACTGAATGTTCAAGCTGTGGGAAATGATGTACCTGATTGGTGTTGTTTTTAATATGACAAGCACATTTCTTTGGATCCTGATCTAAAGCAGCAGGTGATGTTTTCCTATCTCTGTGTTTGATTTCATTTCATTCCATTTCTACTGGCTCGCATCAAAAGTTTGGCATAAGATTTACCTTTGATAGGTACCTTATGCTGCTGCTCTCCCAACCTTTTATGTTTTCTACTTATATGTGTATCTGAATATTTATTTCAATCGATTTAACCAGTGTAGTGGATGTTATTTTCTGCTCTCTGATGTATGAATTAATGAAATATATGTTTAGATGTTCTTGTTAGGATCTAGTTGGATGAGTTGAGAACACTGGGAGGTCTAGAACCCTGTCCCTTCCTCACTAGGATCTTTCCATCTCAATTAAGCCTTTCTAAGATCCCTTGTATTGCCTGTGATTTTGTCCAAGCAGGTTTGGAGTTAAATGACCTCTGACCTGATCTATAGGCAGAATTGGATGGTTCTCCTTCATTCATTTTCAGTCCTTAATGTTCCATTTCGCCAATCATCCTTTAAGATCCAAATGCTCTAGATAACTAGCCCAACTGAAAGCTTGCACATTTATTACAAGTAAATCCTTTCTTGACTCCATTGCCCAATGGCCTTGATGTTCTCTGAGTTATCTACCTTTGCCTAAATTTCCTCTTTGCTCATCCTTGTCTTATATTGGACCCTTCTTTCCTGATTCCCAACAACCAAACACAAACAATCAGACAAACAAACCCTGTGCTTCATACCTAGCCTAATACCTTATTGTGAGCTTCAAAGACATATATACTTTGACAATCATAGAGAGATCCCTCTCTGGACCTAGGAGGGCTAGATCATAAGGTCTAAAAGTGGTTCTATGTTGTCTCATCTTTTGGTCTTGTTAACCTGGCCAAAACATGGGAACCCCAACATAATGGTGACTCCGCTGGGGAATGATTGCATTTCACCCTAAACATTCCTAGGCACTCATAGACCCAAGATCTCTGGTTAGATTGGCATTCACACTGCTGACGGTGGACATCATCATACTTCAAATGTTCATATACATCCACCTGGCGACTCCACACTCCATAACTCCCAAAAGACCAAATGACTCCACTGGTAGACGACTCTGAACTGGTTGAGGAGAAGCATTAGCCTTCTTTGCATAAGCATGAATCCAAACATGGACAGAGATACAAAGTATGATGCTCTGTATAATCAGTTAAATGAATTAACAGAAACGTTTGATAAAGTGCTGGAAATGTACATGGCTAACCTGAATGCAAATGATGATTATTTCGAGCAGCCCATGCATCTTCCAGAACAAAAACAAACTCAGGACCTAGAAGATGAGCAAGACATGTATGATGCTCAAGAATCTGTAGGAGACGAGGAGGAAAGTGATCAGGAATTGCCTGATTTCTCACCCATGTCTTGTGTTACGCTGACTAGGAAATATCAGGACCTAATGGCAAAAGCTAATGGGGAACGCTGCTTGGAGGAAACAAGAGACCATATAGAGGAGGCAGAATCTGGTGTGGAAGAAGAAGCTCAAGTAAACATCCCGCCTCCCAATTAGCTAATACAAGAGGATGAGGACTGCTGTTCTTCTGGCCATGATGAAAGGGAAACCCCTCTTTTGATAGAAGAAGAGATTGATCGGATATTAAACCAACGGTCCACCTCCAAAATATTTTATGGAACTTATGCTCCTTCTCAGTCATCTCTTGAGTTTGATGATACAAATCCAGAAGACTCCTCTGTGGATCAGGATGAAGAAAGACCTGCTAAAAATCCAGAAGGTTTGGTGGGTGACATTACTTACAATTATGATTTTCCTATTTATGATCTGTTTGATGATGAGTGTTTTCAAAGGGAAGCCGAGCTTGCAGGACCATCATCCTTATATTCATGGGAGGAAAATCAGAGCCAACAATTTCAGGGGAGTAATGAAACCAGCCGGCCTATCTATGATACTGATGGGGAGAGCAATGATAGTATAATAGCTGATGAATATTCTTTGAATCTTCATTCTGATTTACTATAGATCATCAGTGAGACTGGAAACCAACAACCTTTCCTTTCAGAAGAAGAGGAGGAAGGCAAAGAAGAGATTCTTGAGCAAAATGAAAGCAATGAGCCTTCTCTTGAAAAAGAGGAAACAATGGAACAAACCACTGCTCAAGAATGCTTAGATCTTTTCACGGAGCTCAGCACATCAGAGCAGAACATATCAAAGCTCCAAGAGGACTCAACTCCAATATATGATGAGTCCTCCAGTTCAGAAGATGAAGGAGACACTCTACTCCAAGAGAGTCTTTTTCTCCGTCCAGTGGAAGAAGAAGAGATCCTAGTTGAAGCCAGCCTGCCAGATATTCATAGACAAGTATCTTTTCACGATCCTTATGCGCATTTCCTGCAAACATTTGAAGAAGGATCAAGGATCTTTTTGAGCAGCATGCTGCAAACAGAGAGGAAATTTTTCAAGGCTGCTGTTATGGAACAAAAGGAGTGTGAGCTGCCCTGCCTATCTAGCCTGCTCAAAGAGTTGAGCAAGAAAGACCAGTCATGGGATCACTTGAAGGACTGGTTGCATTGGAAGACAATGTTTGTAAGCTAGACTGTAAATATTCCAGTTAGAGTAGGGTAGGTAGGAAAAGCTCAATAAAGCTCAGTGTGTGAGCATGTAGTTAGTTGTTTTTAATTTATGCAAAGTCCAGCAAGTCAAACAGTCTAATCTTGGCTTGACTGTTTTCAATTTCTGTCTTAGAATGTAGAGAAGAAGTCTGCTAGACAGTTTAATCCTAGCAGATATTATATTAGGTAGAGAAGCTATGAGGCCAACAGTCTAATCTGGTCTCATGGAGTAATAAGGGTAGAAATAGAATAGGTTTATTTTCCTGTTTGAAAAAATTGATGATGAAAAGGGTCTGCAAGTCCAAACGCACCCCAAAAGAAAAAATGTTAGGACTTTAATGTGGGTAGGTAGCTGTATGGGAGAATGTTACTGCTGATGTAATGTATTCATGGTTTGTGGTAGCTGAGCAAAGAAAGAAAGGGATGTGCCAAGCAGCAGGCATCTGGCCTACTCCAAAGATCATTTCTGGTTTCTTGACTCCTTCAAGAAGAAGCCATCCCCATGTGGAGCCACTGTGAGCCCCCCTATGAAATTCTTGACAAGCAAGCTGGGGGCTAGTTTGTTTTGGAGCCTTCAAGGAATGCCTTTCCCCTGAAAACCCATCCTCCTTGAAGTCTCTTTGTGCTATGCCTAATACAGATCCCCTCTGATGATTCATTTCTCAAAGCCCCTCTGATTATAAATTTCTGCCCTATGTACCCCTGCAAACCCCCCCTTTTTGACCTTTCTTCTATTTGCCCAAATTCCCTTCGAACCTTCCTAAGTTATACCTTTACCCTCTTAAACCACTCCTACGCCCTTTGTTTGTGCCCAAACCCCCTTATTCCCCTATCGTTAGCCTTTGATGGCCCTAAAATACATTAAAAATGTGCAAAAAATCATATATTTTGTATATTGAGCCCTAGCCCCCTTCAACCATAGCCTCGCCCCCCGTTCCTCCATGAAACCTCGCGCTGGAACCAATGTTATCAGAACCGAACCGGTTCTGCAAAACCGGCCGGTCCGACCGGTTTGGAGGCAAAACCGGTCTGAACCGGCCCTCCGAACCGGAAAAGACCGGTTTGGTACCAAACCGGTCCGGACCGGTCCGGTGACCAGTTCAACCGGTTCACATGGGCCCCGCCGTACGGCCAAGGCCAAAAAAAAATCTTTTTTATTTTTAATTTTTTTTTAATTTTAATTTTTTTAAATATTTTATAACTAACCTACCCACCCCCCTAATGCTATTTAAAGAGCCCCACTCCCTCTATTTCACTCACACTATTCATTCAAGTATTTTTCCTAGTTAATAACGCTACCCTAGCCCCCCCTAAAGCTACTCAAACACCCCCACCCCCTCTATTTCCCTCACACTATTCATGGTAATGTTAAATTCTTAAAGTAAAAGTGACATTCTCCTTAATCTTCATTTTCATCCTTTTACTTAAATTTTTAACATTACCATGAAATGACTCAGGATGTTTGAGAGTGGTTCCGACCTCATTCGATTTCATATGGAGAAAGTAGAATTTTAGATCGCATTCAAAATCCAGCAGACTTATCAGTTTTTTCAGGATTTCAGGATTGGGTTATTGCAATGTTTCCATCGAATTTTGTCATGTATTAGGGTATGGAACTCGTATTTAATCAAGAGCACCAATCCCTCTATGTACCTTGATGTTAATGACATTGGCTGTCAAACTCCTCTATCATGACCCTACTAAAAATGTACCCATCACTCAAACAAAACCTTGACTATCGAAGATGATAGATAAATCTATGTTTAAATCAATGAATTAAGTATGAATTTGTGTAAAAAATATCTAATTTTTAATATATATATATATATATAAAATAATATATAATGTATCGTATCCCAGAAGTATCCTGTTCCGGGGTCACCGTACCTGTATCCGATTCTTCGAATCCCCGTATCCCCGTATTAGGTGACTTAGGGATTCTGATGATGATTGATGATTTGATCATATGTAGCTTGTAGTATTGTAGGCTATAGTATAATACTATGATCTAACATGTTATTTTGGACTATAAAGGCCTTTTAGAGCCCGTTTCTTGATGTTTGTTACATTTTTTGTTCAACGATGTTTTGCACTAAGTGCTATTTTGGCTATCTGCACCTATATAATGAAAACTTTTGCATATTTCTGTTTAAATGGTTTGGATTAATATGGATGTACATGAATATATCTGGTTTTTCTTTAAAATATGAATATTTTATGTGTTTTTAGTAAACCGGTTTTTTTTTCCGGTTTTTTTCCGGTTCCGGTCCGGTTCCGATCGGTTCCCGGTCCACAAGGTTTTCCGGTTCGATAACCGGTTCGGTTCCGATAACATTGGCTGGAACCACCCGCTAGCTCCAAAGGTGCCTTTTCCATATGTCCATCGGGCTCAGCCTCAGCCATCGATCTCAATTGATTGGAAGGTGGTCATTAAATCTTCAACGTCCGCGTCGTCCCCGTGTATTCACTAGATCGTGCCATCGCCGTCCATTTTCACGAAGATCTGACGGTCCACAGTTCTCCCACCGGTGGTCCCCGCCCATGCACTGTTCCAAACCCGCCGGTTTCCATCGCACCGCTTATGCGCGGCAGACGGTTTCTCTCCAATGCCCAGCGATTCCATACAACTACCGACGTGTGTCTTCTGTACGATCCCAAAACCGTCGGCCCATCGCGCATTAACTTTCGACCACGGACGCGCAGCGATATTCATATCAGTCGTCAGATCTTGAGCGCCTCATCCAACGGTCGTCATTCGTCTGAGCTGCGCACTGCTTAACCCTCGTTTATCGCACCTGCTGGCCCTCCGTCTGTCGCCCTCCGTCTTCGATCTCCACCATGATCGACGGTCCAGATCTGTTTGCCCTTCGTTGACCATCCTCTTGGTCCGTCTCGCCACATCACTCCCGCTACGTGTGTCCACCGTACACCCATTCATTCTCTTGCATGTAACGCTCAAAGTCAGGTTTTTAAGGTTATTTCGTTTAAAATGTTTGCTGCTGCAGTCCGCCATCTTTCCTGTTTTCCGCTTCGCACTGCGTTCTTCTACCACAGTCCATCGTTATTCCACCATGGCACCATCTGCACAATCATGCTCATCATCCACATCATCCGCCACCCCATCCATTGTTTGCTTCATAGTTTTCGTGTTTTGCAGGGTTGTAAATGATAAAAGACCGCCATAATGTGCAGCCTTTGTTACAGTGACAAAGAAATCAAGGAAGATCATCTTCAGCGGCTGAATTTATGAGCAAAGACCTGGGAAGGTGAAGACAGGACGTTCATTGAAAAGGACAGGATTTAAACTCTGTGGAAAAGCTTCCGGCACCATTAAAGCTCGAGCTAACCTGACAGAAGTAGAGATGGAGCGACACAGTGTTTTAGTACAAAGCAAAGAGATTAAGGCATGCCAAAGGAAATCTTGAGCCTTAAATCTGCAGTTTAAAGAGACAAAGCACCAGTTTGAAGACCCCGAGGACCGATCAAAGGTCCTGAACACAAGCAAAAGGTAACATCAGGGTTTATTTGTCAGCACTATGTTTTTCTTCATTAAGGACAGGGCGCCCATACAACTTTTATTATGCACCGTCCCCCTGAAGAAATTTCCACCAGGCAGCAGACCGAAACTACCAAAGCATTTGATTCACAGCATGGCAGACCCAAGTGTCATTTATTTCCATTTTGTTTACTCACCAGAAGTACTACAAACCACCGCAACCAAAGTACACCATAGACATGCCTGGAGTAAATGGAGATCTAAAGGAGATCATATTTTCTCCCAAAGAATGCCAGGGATTAAATGCTCAGAATATTAAACAGAATGGGCCTCTACCCTCTCTCTTTTCAGAAGTTCTAATACGGCATTTAGTTCCTCACCTACCTCTACTACTTCTCTCCAGCTATAAAACTCAGAAAGAAACATTGTAAAGGTTGTTGATGAGATATCAGAGAAATGTAAGCATTTTCCTCTTGAGACAAGTTCTCTGTGTAATATTGTAAGATAGGCTGAGATTTGATGTATTCAGACTGAATGTTCAAGTTGTGGGCAATGATGTACCTGATTGGTGTTGTTTTTAATATGACAAGCACATTTCTTTGGATCCTGATCTAAAGCAGCTGGTGATGTTTTCCTATCTCTGTGTTTGATTTCATTTCATTCCATTTCTACTGGCTCGCATCAGAAGTTTGGCATAAGATTTACCCTTGATAGGTACCTTATGCTGCTGCTCTCCCAGCCTTTTATGTTTTCTGCTTATATGTGTATCTGAATATTGATTTCAATTGATTTAACCAGTGTAATGGATGTTATTGCCTGCTCTCTGATGTATGAATTAATGAAATCTATGTTTAGATGTTCTTGTTAGGATCTAGTTGGATGAGTTGAGAACACTGGGAGGTCTAGAACCCTGTCCCTGCCTCACTAGGATCTTTCCATCTCAATTAAGACTTTCTAAGATCCCTTGTATTGCCTCTGATTTTGTCCAAGTAGGTCTGGAGTTAAATGATCTCTGACCTGATCTATAGGAAAAATTGGATGGTTCTCCTTCATTCATTTTCAGTCCTTAATGTTCCATTTCACCAATCATCCTTTAAGATCCAAATGCTCTAGATAACTAGCCCAACTGAAAGCTTGCACATTTATTACAAGTAAATCCTTTCTTGACTCCATTGCCCAATGGCCTTGATGTTCTCTGAGTTATCTACCTTTGCCTAAATTTCCTCTTTGCTCATCCTTGTCTTATATTGGACCCTTCTTTCCTGATTCCCAACAACCAAACACAAACAATCAAACAAACAAACAAACCCTGTGCTTCATACCTAGCCTAATACCTTATTGTGAGCTTCAAAGACATATATACTTTGACAATCATAGAGAGATCCCTCTCTGGACCTTGGAGGGCTAGATCCTAAGGTCTGAAAGTGGTTCTATGTTGTCTCATCTTTTGGTCTTGTCAACCTGGCCAAAACATGGGAACCCCAATAGGTGGCATCATCATTAATTAACCCAAAAAACATTTTAACATAAATGAAGGTGCCCGAGGGTGTAGTGAAAGTTATTTTGTGTTGATCATCTGGATGTACTAGTACCTGATTATACCCTGAAAAACCATCAAGCAAAGATATTCTTTTGGAGCCTACTACCCTTTGCAGTATATGATCCATCTTAGGTAAATGGTAGTTGTCTTTCAGGGAGGCTTTGTTTAAATTTCTGAAGTGTATGCATACCATAATTTCCCTTGTTTTCTTCCTCACTGATACAAGATTTGAGACCCATTCCGAGTACTTGAGTGGGACTATTATTCTAGCATCATACATTTTTTTTATTTCTTTCTCAACTAGAGGAATTAGGACATGGTTTATTCTGCACAATTTTTGCTTAAATGGTTTCTGGTTTTCCTTGAGAGGAATATTATGCTGAATGATGTTTGTATCATAGGACTGAATAAATGAATTAAGGTCTGAATGGAAATAATAGAGAGGGGTGTTATTTGGTTTATCTTGGCTGCTTACCATGTATTTCATGTGAGATTATTTGTACAGTCTTCTTGTTTGGTTAAACACTGGAATGGTAGCATATGTCATGTCCATTTGGAGGGTTCCTTGGAGTTTGGCTCCCCATGATTTTGATAAAAGCATGTCATATTTTGGGGGAATGTCAACCACTACAATATCCATTACAAGGCTCTTGGCTGGTATTTGTGCCATATTGACACATAGATCTTTGATTAGGCCCATACATTTAACTCTACTTGAATCAAAAGAGTACAAGTCTTTGTATGGTCTGATTATTTCAAGGCCTAATCTTTTCATCAATACCTTTGGCATGAGGTTATCTGAAGCACCAGAATCTAGCATGGAATTGTGTAGGATTTTATCATGGATTTTCAAACTAACATAGAATGGAGGCACACCTCCCTATTGAAACTTTCCCTCTACCTCTGGTCCAAACAACAATTCTGGCTTTTCATCACTCAGATTTAGAGTATCAGTGTTATCTCCTATGTTTAAAGCCTTCAAAACTTGAGATCTATATACATCTTGAGTCACTAATTCAGTAAGGGGTATGGCTATTTTTATCTTGGAAATTTCACTCTGAATACTGAATGCTGTCTTTGTTTTTGGTGGATTTAAATCAGTTTGATCAGACATTGTTTTTTCAACAAGTTTAGCTTGCTGATTTTTATTTGGAATCTCGGTTAAAATGGTTTTTTCAAGGCCACTAGTTTATGTACTAGGGCAGCTTTGGTTACCATCCCGTTGGTTGATTTTGCTTTTGTTTTGATCAGAATTCTTAGCCAGGGTGTTTGTATTTTCTGTTGTCTTTCTAGGAGTGTTTTTAGGGGTCTTCCTAGTAGAAATTTCTAGTTTTTTCCTCTTGGGGATATCGTGGGCTTTCCTACTTCTAAGGTCATACTACCTATGAACCTCCATGATAGCATTTTCAAATCCTAGTTTGTATTCTTCAGAATCCTCATATGTTGTTTCAGTTTGGTTTGAGGAAAAGAGACCTTGTTCTTTTTCTGTGAGAAAAACAACGTCCTCATTATCGGAGCCTATTAGATTCACATGGTTTTCTTCTGGCTCCTCAGTCTCTCTTTCCTCTTCATCTACATAGTTTTCTTAAAAAAGAGGTCTGATTTGCTGATCATTTTCTCTTTGTATTATCTAAGAAGGATCTCTTCTGAAGTTTTGGTTTTTGTTTCTCTTTTGAGGATCTGTTTGGTTTTCCCTAGGGGGTGCTCTTTCATTCAAGTTAATTTTCTCCATCATCCTTTCCATTGTCCTAACTAGACTGTCAATTTTAGCATCAGATGTGGAGGCCATAATTTCCTCTTTGTATGTAACCCTTTTTGCTGTTCTCATTCTAGCCCTTTTAGCAATTAGATTGGCTTCTACACTTACTGCTCCCCTTTGCATGTCTTCTAGGGTAAGGGGATATATTTCTCTTAATTAGTAAGCCATTTCTGGATCAAATCCATCTAATTTTACTAGGGCTAGGCCTTGTGGAGGTTTCATATGGGGAGGAAGTGCATTATATACACTATTGAACCTAGTGCAATAGTCTTGGACACTCTCTCCAATGTTTCTCTTAAGGTTTTCATACTTTGATAAGATTTGAAGAGGATTTTTTTAGTTTCCCACTTATTTATGAATACTTGATGAAGGGAAGGGAGATCATGAATGCTATTAGGGGCTAAGCTCTTGAACCATTTCTTTGATTTTGCCCCTAAACTTTGGGCAAACATTTTCATTTGTATGGTCTCATCTTCTATTTCTTGGTAGTCAAAAGCATCATTCATCTTGTCTACATGCTGTTGGGCAGTTTTAGAATCAGTTCCATTAAAGTGAGGGATTCTTGATTGATAGTATTGTGGCATAGGGAATAAAGGTTGTGGTAGTACTAGAGGGGCATACCATGCTGCCATGATAGGAGGTAAAGGAATCCAAGGAGGATTTATAAGAGGATGGTTTATGAGTGGAGGTGGAGGATGAAATGGATGGGTTTGAATAGTGGATGTATGAGTGGGGGTAGGAGATGTACTTGGACTAGTTAGATGATATTGAGCAGATTTGGAATGAAAGGAATTGTTAGCCACCTATAAAATTTTGCCATGTCAACTGGTGGCTAAATGATTTGGCCAGCCTTTAAGAAACAATTTTATTGCCAAAATTGTTGGTGCTTAAAGTCTTCTGAAGATATTCTATCCTTAGTTTAATCGTCACTGTTGTTTCCCTTTCAAATCTGAAAGACTGCTATTTTCATAAGGAAAAAGTACTGCTGCAAAAACCCATTTTCCCCCCTCCTTCATTCAAAACTAACCTTCATTTTTTACCCCTTTATTCCCCATAGATTTCCTTTATTTTTATGATTTACCTTCTTCCCTTTGTGAAAATCCCTTTTACAAAGTCTAGAACTCATTTTTAGACTTTACCGAAACCCCCAAATCCATCAAAAAACTCTAAAAAATCATAAAAATACACCTTTTTTTGTGTTACAGACTTGAGACCTCTTGGGCTAAGTCCTAACCACTTCCCCTCCATACGCCTTGGTGCTAGAACCAAGCGCTAACCCCTTTGAGCGCTTATCGCATTGCAAAAGACCGAGTGCACAAGTCTTTGAGCCATGCCAAAGTTCCGATGCGATTAAGCCCTGTGCTTATATCCCCCCGATCATATTGTTGCTCCATATAACCCCTGTGCCCGCAGTCGGGCGCTAAAAATATCAAATAAATCATCTCCGATCCATTACTTCCTTTTGTAAATAAAAAAACCCACTTTCCCGAAGTTTTGTTCTGAATCGCGCCAGAGTCATGTTCTCTAATGTAATGGGTAGATTAAAAAGAACCCGCATCATTTCTCCGACGCAATTGAGCCCCATTTGCATAAACCCCGCCCTCCGCTTTCTACTCCATATAACTTTCACACGGGACCAGGTGTTAAAGATCCCAGGGCACTTAATCACATCGCAAAGATTTCGAATGGTTAGATTGAAAAGCCCGAAGGCCCGACCTTCTGATTCCAATTGGACGTTTTTTCATATGTAAATCCCCAGGCCTATTATCATTCCATACAGATCAAGGCCTTGTAGATGGGCACCAGACCATATCATAAATATATATCCTGCCCATACCATAAAAACTTTGTGTTATATTGAAACTTTGGGTTTTTCCTATGTTACAAAGTTTTCCGCCGGTGCATAAGTTGAAACAATCTCGACCGTTGATCTTGAGCCGATCGATGATCCACGCATCATCGCATCGGCAATATTAAAAAGTGCATTTCGCATATGATATTTCTTTTCTCCGATTGATCATTCCCCAATCAATTGTGAGCCGTCAATCTACCTCCCCGCCTTCCCAGATCTAACGGTCCACATTCACTCCGATAATTAACCTTTCCTCCACCTTTCGAACCCCTCCGATTCATTTCCCACCGTCGATCTAATTTGTAGATCGACGATCAACGCATAATCGCTTCGGCGCCTCCAAGTTTATTTCCCCGCTGATACCTTTACCTCCGATTGAAACTGGACCGTCCACGTGTCCAGATCGGACGATCTAGATTACGTCTCCCGACTTTGGTTTAAAAAGCATGCCACCCTGCTTTATAATGTTTGTTGAGCAGATCCCAACCGTTGATCTCTGCGGATCAACGACCTGTATTAACCCTTTCTCCGCTTTGTTATCGTTTCATCCAAACCCCAGATTCAATCCTGGCCATCAATTTTCTCTATCCGACGGCTCATATTAACCCCGCCGAGCCCGACCCCTGTGGGTCCTGCTTCCCTCCAGAGCTAATCTCCGTTGTTCATCTCAGATCCTACGGCCCAGATTAAAACCACCCACCATCTTACCACTCGCGCATATATCCCATATCGCGCTCAGTTTCCCACCGTTAGATCTAAGGTCCCAGATCTAACGATCCACATCACGAGTCATGTAACTATAAGCACGAGCGATAATCCAAAAAAATTACGCGATATAAGCTGTTTTGGAAATCCACGTGTCGCCTCCGGACGCATATCACGTTCAAAAAGCTAAAACCACCTGCCCACCCTTTTGCCGCGCGAAAACCATTATTTTGCAACTCGAAACCACCTTCCTTCTTTTCCTTTATGTGTTATCGCGTGCGCCCTCCACCGTTGATCTCTGCAGATCAACTGTTCGAATCTAAACCTCCTTTTACATATCGCCCTCCACCCTCGCCAAAGGATATTAACGGATGATCTCCACCGTTGCCGATCTCATCTGATGTCCCACGACTATCTCGAACCCCCGAAGGGTATTTTCCATATATTTGCTTCCTAAATAAAGGTTTTAACCATATTTCTTCATATTTCTCCCATCTTCCAAGCAAAGTGACTCACTCGCTTTATGTAGCCACGACCAATCTTGACCGTCGATCTCTGCGTGATCAACGGTTTCAACCTATTTTCTCCCTTTGATCTCATTTAAAACTCTGCAAACAGATCCCAACCGTTGGATGTTGCCATCCAATGGCCACGCTCCTCCCCACACCCTCTGAAGTAGTTAAAACCCAATAACGCAGGATTTCTTGAAGGATTTAAAGAGGTTTTCAAATGTTTCAAAAAGAAATTGAAAACCGAGGGTGATGATCCTCCAGACTTTCATTTATTAAAAGGAAAGCTAGATACAGGGTTCAATTTCATGTTTCATCGATGACTCATGGGCATTGATGCCATGTGGACTTTGTACATACCTGCACATCAACAAGACACAAAGAATTAAATCAAATCAAAGAGTATCAGTGTCGAAGACCCAAGAAGGATTAAACATGGATTATATAGTTTAATGGATTATGGCCAAAAGTCGATTATTAAAGGACTTATCCATTGAATTAAACATAGTTAAAAACAAATCAAAGATATTTATCAGACAGAGGATGCCTCCACCGCCACATCAGGGGCAAATTGATTCCTCTCAGCTACCAGATTGCCACCTGTAATCTCACGACATTCAAACAAAGGCCGAGAAGCATTAACTGTATTAATTGAACTCAGAAGATATTTTCTCTCTTTCGACCTCCTCATTCCTCTATAAAAACTTGTTGAGGAATCCATTGTAAATGTTGGTTGGTTGGTTGGTTGTTTGATCACTAGTTGTAATACTGAAACTCTCTGAAATAAATACATAGTCTGTTGAAGTTGAAGAAGAAATTGAAGTCTTGGAAGCCCTGATGATGTTGTTGCATGCTTGTTCTTGAGAAGGCTCTATCATTGGATCCATGAGCTTGGCTGTTGGTGAAGTATTCTGAACTGTTTAATGTTTTTCCCTATTTTCATTTTGTTCCATAAATTCTTACTACAGTAGGATGAAATTTTTAGGCTAAGAAATGATTCTTGGAAGCACCTTAGACCTGTTTATCCTTCACTGTTTTATGTTTTCTTCTGCTGAGGTATTTTAGAGTCTTTAATCTCTCTCTTTAGTCCTCATGCTTGTTTATTTACTTAATAGTTTGAATAGTTGGTTTCAGCATGATTTATGGTTCTCCCTGCTTGTCTGCTGCCACTTAAAGGCTGTTATTGAAGTCTCCCTTTGAAGTTCCTTTGTTTATAGTGAACCAAGGAGGTCTGTTCTGATCTTGCCCTTTGTCCTTGCTTGAACAGTTGGCTTAAAGGTCTTTATAGTTGTGATCACAGATGTATTTAGGTGTTCCCTCTTCTATGATCATAATTATCAGTGAATCTTTTATGTTTTCTAAGTCATTTGAAATAAAATATTTGAGGAAATAGGGTGTTCCCTGAATCTTAGATTTCATTTTAAAAGTTGTTTTGAAGTCATATTTGCTTAAAGTGTGATTTGTAGAATTCATGGTTAGCCTTGTCTATCAAATAGCTCTTTATTGTTCAATTTGTGCTTTCAAATTCCCTTAGTTGAGAATTAATCTTTCTCTTTCCAAATCATTGATGTCCGTCTCATTCCAAAACCAAAGGATCCTGCGGCCAAGTTATATTTTCCCTTTGATATCCCATATCCATTGACAAGTTTGTCATGACCTATTTTTGACTCCATTGCCCAATGAAGCTGACATTTCTCCTTTGTATCTATCTTTCCTAGACCTTTTAGGTTCTGCTGTATCATTTCCAACCAAACAAACAAAGAAACCCTTGCACTTAATAACTAGTCTAAAACCTATACTCAAAGCACACAAGATAAATCTTTGAAAAACAAACAATTTGAGAGATCCCTTTCTGAGAGCAGAAGGACTAAATCCTGTAACTCTAAAGATTGGTTCTGATTTTTCCTTGTCTTTTTATTTTCCAAACTATCAAAACACAGGACACCAACATAATGGCGATCATAGTGGGACTCTGAGTAAAATCTTTAAAACTAAACACTCCCTATCCAATATAACACAAGTATCCTTCTTCAAGCACTGCCTAACAAAATGGTAATCATGATAGGACTTAATTGAATCAGTGACAAACTAAGTAACCCTTAGGATTCCTGCAGGACCTTATCAAAACTTGAAGCAATCAGTGACCAATGCATAAGAGTGAACTCTGTCTGTTTAAACACCTTAGCTAAGTGTTAGATCAGATTTAGGACACTCTCTTAACCTATAAGACCGAAATAACTTAGAAAAATCCAAAAAACATTTCAGTTTGGCTTCATAATAAACATGGTGGTGGAACCATCCAATTTTTACCTTCATAGAAGCTAAATAGTTTCCACCTGGCGACTCCACTAGCCCCAGTAGGCCTATTACTCATCTAGGTTCCCAGATCTCTTCAGGACTGTGTTAACCAGCCTTGAGGAAATTTAGAAGCCTAGTCCCATACTATATAAGATATTGTGAGAGGTAAAAATTCCAAAAAACAGTCCCTAAAACTTTAACCTCTCTCATTTTTGGAAAGCAGTCTGGCTTCACATAGGATCAACACTAGATCCCATCTAGACCCAAATCCTCCTTTAATCGTTGACAATCCAGAGAAAATTCTGTGGCAGACTTCCAAGTCTGGAAAATCAGCTGCTAATAGGAGCCTCTTAAGAACAAAATCTGTCCCTGAAAACCTTGTTGACTTAGAGGATTTACACCTTGATTTACATCATACAAAGAACGCCTTTAGAACTAGATCTCAAGGTGATTTAAACCGAACTGATCTTGACATTGCAGATTTGCAACAGAGCTTTAGTAGAGAAGCCTCACCTTCCACTCCTCCCGATTCCCAACTTATCCATCACTTTAGCCTTTTCCATAACAAAACTGCTCAAAACTAGTTTGCTGGCCCAAGTGTTTCTTCCACTCCAATCCATACTACCATTGTGCAAAACACTCATGTTCAACCCACTTTCACTACTGTAAATCCACCTCTTGTAAATCCACCCTTATTTCTAGCCATGGAAACATGGTATGCCCCATTAGTGTTACCACAACCTCTACTTCCCTTACCAAATGATTATCAATCCAAAATCCCTCACTTCACTGCAAAAGAGTCTATAACAGCTCATCATCATGTAGATAGGATGGAATATGCATTCGATTACATGGAGATAGAAGAAGAAACCGTGAAGATGAGGATCTTCGCTCAAAGTTTAGGAGGAGATGTAAAGAAGTGGTTTAAAAACCTACCTCCTAACAACATAAATGATCTCCCTGCTCTGCATCAAACATTCATCAACAAATGGGAGCTCAAAAAGAACCCTCTCCAAATACTAGCAGAATATAGCAGCCTCAAGAGAAATCAAGGAGAGAGGGTTCATGACTACTCCACTAGGTTCAATAGCATTTACAATGCTCTCCCACCTCACATGAAACCTCCTCAAGGCATGGCCTTATTAAGGTATCCTAAAGGCCTTGATGCTGAAATGACTTATCAGTTAAGGGAGAGGGATTACTTAACCTTAGAAGACATGCAGAAAGGAGCTGTGAGCGTAGAAACAAACATAATTGAGAAAAGAAATAGGTTGAGATCAGAGAAGAGGGTAACTTATAAAGATGACCTACTACCCTCAACCTCAACTTCTGACACAAAAATTGACAACCTAGTGAAGGTGATGGAGAGGATGCTTGAAAAGATCAACTTAAATGATAGAGTGCCACCAAGAGAACCTCAAAATAACCAAAACAGAAATAGAAATCAGAATTATAGAAGAGAAAACAATCAAGATAAGCCAAAAGAAAGTGACCAACAGATTAGACCTCCTTTCCAACAGAACTATGTGGATCAATATGAGGAAGACAGGGAGATGGAAAGGTTGGGAGAAGCTCATGTAAACTTGGTTGAATCAGATAGTGGGGATGATGTTTTCGTCACTGAGGAAGAACAAGGTTTCTTTTCTGATCATAGTACAAGCACCTATGAAGATTCTGATGACTATAGATTGGGGTTTGAAAATGCAATCATGGAGGTACACAAACAGTATGATCTTAGGAACAAAGGGAATGTAGACAATTCAAAGGATAAGAACACTAGCACTGCCGTCAAGAAAAACACAGAAAGTCAGCCTAAGAAGACAACAGATAAATCCATCATTTTGGCTAAAAAACCAGATTTAAACAAAGAGAAAAATAGTCAGCCAAAGGTTGAACAAAGTACCCCTAGCACTTCAGCTAGTGGTCCTAACAAAACTATCTCAATTACCAGTCCAAAAAAAGTTCAGCAAATTAAAACTGCTGAAAAGAATTCAATTGAAAAGACAGATGTAAATATCAGCAAATCAATTGTTCCTTTCAGCCTTGAGGGAGAGATTGCCAAGATAAAAATCACCATCCCCCTAGCTGAACTGATGACCCAAGAAATGTACAAAAACCAAGTTTTGAAAGCTTTGAACCTAGGAAGTGATACTGATACCTTAAACTTGACAGATGACAAGCCTGAGTTGTTGTTTGGTCTAGAAGTTGAAGGGAAATACCAGGAAGGTGCTGTCCCTCCCTTCTCTGTTAGTTTGAACATACATGAGAAAATTTTACACAATGCCATGCTAGATTCTGGGGCTTCACACAATCTAATGCCCAAGGTAGTAATGGAAAGCTTAGGCTTGGAAATTAATAAACCATACAAAGATTTGTATTCCTTTGACTTAAGCAGAGTCAAATGTTTGGGTCTAATCAAAGATTTATGCATTAACTTAGCTCAGATTCCTTCTAAGAGTCTAGTAATGGACATATTTTTACCTGACATTCCCCCTAAGTATGGCATGCTCTTATCAAGATCATGGGGAGCCAAACTTCAGGGAAGCCTTCAAATAGACATGTCTTATGCCACCATCCCTGTTTTTAATTAAAAAAAAGACTATACAGGGAATCTCACATGAAGTAAATGGTGAGAAACATAGACAAACCAAACAACTCTCCAATCTATTGTATTCAATCAAGTTTATATTCCTTTATCTTGTGCAACGAAGATGAAATCACTCAACAAGATAAATAAAACATAGACCCCATCAACGTATCAAAACGATCAGAACTTCCCCCAAATCATGTTCAAAACATTGAAAATCAGCAGCAACGAGAGAATGAAAATAAGGATGATGTACTTTGGACAATAAACTTTGATGGATCTTGTAATAAAACAAGTGCAGGAGTAGGTGTGTGGATTCAAAATACAAATCAAAGTTTTTCATATAAATGGGATTTCCCATGCACCAACAATATCGCTGAGTATGAAGCGCTTCTCCTAGGCTTACAATTGCTTAGGCAGTGAGAAGCCCAAAAGATATCAATCTTAGTGTTAGCCCCCCTATGAAATTCTTGGCAAGCAAGCTGGGGGCTAGTTTGTTTTAGAGTCTTCAAGGAATGCCTTTCCCCCTGAAAACCCATCCTCCTTGAAGCCTCTTTGTGCTTTGCCTTGTACAAATCCTATCTACTGATCCATTCCTAAAAGGGCCTACTGTTCCCCTTACACTCCCAAATTCCTCCAAAATCTCCATCAAATCACTCCCTTCCTCTTTGTCTGATTAAAATTCCCTTTCTCCCCTCTATCATTGCCAAATTTCGCCCTCCAATTGCATCAAAATGGCCCAGAAACCATATTTTTCACATAACAGGCCTGAGCCCCCTTCTCTACTAAGCGCCTGCAACCTGTCCGTCCATACGACCCAGCGCTGTGACCAAAGCATTAACCCCGAAGGCGCTAGTCCCATGGGTTTTTCAGGCGAGCTTCCATCCATCGATCTTGTTTAATTGGATGGCCACCCTTTAATCCGCAGTCCCCCGTGTTTCCCGTCCATTTCCTTCACCGTGGCATCACCGTCCATTCACATGTTGATCTAACGGTCCGCGTTCTACCTGCCAGTGGACCCCGCCGCAAACACTGTTTAAAACCCGACTGTTTTTATCGTTTCGCCTTTGGGCAGCAGGCGGTATTTCTAAAATCGCAGCGATTCCACTGGCCGTCTGCCACCTGTCTCCTGTACGATTCCGAAACCACCCATTTTCCGCGCGTTATCGTTCGACTCAAGTCGCCTAGCGAAATCGCCGTCAGCTGTTCGATCTCCAGACGCCCATCCAACGACCACCAATCAACGAAGCAGCGCACGGGTTAAATCACCTCCACCGTGCCCGATGGCCCACCGTATGTCGCCCTCGCCATTGATCTCCCCCGCGATCAACGGCCTGGATCTGTCCACCGTCCAATGACCGAGTCCACTCGCCACGTCACCCCACGTGCATGTTCCGTACCCTTCGACCATTCCGTCGCATATAATGTCCCATTCTCGTGTTCTTTAATGTTTTTCATGCGTTTTTCACTCTGCAGACCGTCAACCACTTACCAGAGCGATTTTTCGCCATTTTCTCTGCAAATTCTTCCGCCATGTCACTGATTGCGCACCTCTCTCATCCTCCACATCATCAGCCACCCCATCCATTGCATCCCTCACAACTTTCGTGTTTTTTGCAGGATTTGCAGCAGTTAATGACTGCCGATCGCCCAGTTTTCTATGCAGCGGCCTAGAAATGCAGAGAAGCCTTGTACCTGGATACATTTAAGGAAAAATGGCCAGGGAAGATGAATACAGGACGTCCATTAAAGAGAACAAGGTTTAACTCTGTGGAAAATCTCCCGGCGCCATTAAAACCTGAGCTAACCTGTCAGAGGCCGAGATGAAGCAGCATAGTGTTTCAGCGCAAAGAAGAGGGATTAAGGCGCGCTAATGATCAACTTAAGCCTTAAATCTGTGGTTTATAGAGGCAAAGCACCAGTTGAAGACCCCAAGGACAATCAAAAGATCCTGAGCGCAGGTAAAGGTAATATCAGGGTTTATTCACTAGCAGAATGTTTTTCTCCATCAAGTACAGGGCGTTCATACAACTTTTATTATGCACTTTGTCCCTGAAGATATTTCCACTGGACGACAGTTCAAGACCACTAGAGCATTATTATGACAAAATTTTCAGTATTTTATTTTACTTTTGTTCAAATCATAAGTACAGCACCGCAGCCAAAGTGTCTAAGTCATACCCAGAGAAGATCACTCCTGTATAAAGAGGTGACAGAAATTAAATATTCAGCAGTGAAGCAGAATGGGTTTCGGCCCTGCATTCATTTCTATGTTTAATATTACATTTGATGTTCACCTACCCCCTCAGTCGATCCTCTGTTCATCTTCTGCTATAAAGCACAGGAAGAAAGTTGTTGTTGGTTGTTGATGAGATATCAGTGAAAACGCAAGCAATTTCCTCTTGAGACAAGTTCCCTATGTAATATTGTAAAATAGGTTGAGAGTTGATTTATCCATACTGAATGTTCAAGCTATGGGCTATGATGTACCTGATTGGTGTTGTTTTTAGTATGACAAGCATGTTTCTTTGGATCCTGATCTAGGGCAGCTGGTGATGTTTTCCTTTCTCTGTATTTGTGATTGACTTGCTTCATTTCGTTACGTTTCTTCAGGCTCGCATCAGCGGTTTGGCATAAGATTTACCCTTGATAGGTACCTTATGTTGCTGCTCTCCCAGCCTTTTATGTTTTCCGCTTTTATGTGTATCTGAATATTGGTTTCAATTGATTTAACCAGCATAGTGGATGTTATTGCCTGCTCTCTGATGTATGAATTGATGAAATCTATGTTTAGATGTTCTTGTTAGGATTTAGTTGGATGAGTCAAGAACACTGGGAGGTCTAGAACCCTGTCTCTGCCTCTCTAGGGTCTCTCCATCCGGATTAAGCCTCTCTAAGATCCCTTGTCCTACCTCTGATTTTGTCCAAGTAGGTCTGGAGTTAAATGACCTCTGGCCTGATCTATTGACAGAGTTGGTTGGTTCTCCTCCTTTCAGTTTCAGTCCTTGATGTTCCACTTCACCCATCATATATTAAGATCCAAATGCTCTAGATGACTAGCCCAACTGAAAGCTTGCACATTGATTACAAATAAATCCTTTCTTGACTCCATAGCCCAATGGCCTTGATGTTCCCTGAGTTGTCTGTTTTAGCCTAATTCCCTCTATACTCATCCTTGCCTTGTATTGGACCTTCCTTTCCTGATTCCCAACAACCAAACACAAACAATTAAACAACCCTGTGCCTATAACTAGCCTAAAATCGCAACTTAGAGCTTCAAATACATACCCTTTGACTCATATAGAGAGATCCCTCTCTGGACCTAGGAGGGCTAGATCCCAAGGTTTGAAAGTGGTTCTATGTTGTCTCATCTTTTGGTCTTGTCAACCTGGCCAAAACATGGGAACCCCAACATAATGGCGACTCCACTGGGGAAAATCTGAGTGCATTTCACCTTGAACATTTTTAAAAACTCAGAAACGTAGAACTCTGGTTAGGTTGACAGTAAGTCACTTCTTTCTTGAATCGACCTCCATTATTGAACATCCACTACACTCTTAGACAGAGCCTGGAAAGGGCCAGGTAGCCTCCGGATCTCACCCTCTTCGGAGGTGACATATCCGGTAAAAGCCCTCCCAGTCAATCTCTGGTTGGAGTTTGCTATCGTGAGGAGATTCCTGAAAGGTAATAGTGCTTGAGCACTGTGGTGGACAGTGTGACCCCTCAGATACACCTAAAAACCCTCCACCTGGCGACTCCATTGTTCCTAAACGAAAAGACTCCACTGGTGATTAGCAGGCCTGCTGATTATCTTGGTTTCACAATAGACTCCACTGGGAGACTAGCCCCTGAGACAACATCAACCACAGTAGGAATAACAAGTAGGGTTAAGCTTCTTGGCTTAGAAATAACATTCTGGATTTCAGAACCATTCACACAAGAGCTTATCCAAACCCAGATCCACCTGAAATAGTTGACAATCCGGAGAGTATCCTCAAGGGAGCTCCTATACCTAAAAGACCAACTATTTCCAGTCACATTCATAGAGCTAATTCTGCACCAGAAAACCTAATAGCTCCAACACCTTTTCTCCTTGACCTAGACCTACCTAACAGTTTATCAAGAACCAGGTCAGTCGATCACCTAGACCAGCCAGACCTTGAACCTCATAGTTCACCATCTCACATTGGTCAACGCACTAGGGATCGAGGAACCCCTCCGTCTACACCACCTGATATTCACTTTATTCAAAACTTGGGGCTCTCCCACCCTAGATCTGCTCAACAGACTTCTGTTGGTCCTAATATCCCTGTCATCCAAATACCAGCTGCTCAAGCCAACCCTCTACCTCATCAGAACGTCGTCATGGCAGCTTGGTATGCACCTTTGCTCTTACCTCAACCCTTGTTACCTTTACCCAACGATTACCAGTCAAAAATCCCACACTTCACTGCTAAAGAATCCATCACAGCTCAACAACATGTAGATAAGATAGAGGATTCTTTTGATTATATGGAAATTGATGATGAAACAATCAAAATGAGAATCTTTGCCCAAAGCTTAGGGGGTGATGTAAAGAAGTGGTTTAAAATCTTACCCCCTGGCAGTATCCAAGATATCCCTGCATTATATCAGAACTTCATAGAAAAATGGGAGGTTAGAGAAAACCCTCGCCAGCTCCTAGCATAATACGTGTCCCTTAAGAGGAACGTAGGAGAGAGTGTCCATGATTACACCACTAGATTCAACAGCATTTACAATGCTCTCCCTCCACACATGAAACCTCCTCAAGGTATGGCCCTGGCTAAATATCCTGATGGATTTGATGCTGACATGGCCTATGAGCTTAGGGATAAAGAATATAACACATTGGAGGACATGCAGAAAGGAGCCATAACCATAGAAGCAAACCTGATAGAAAAAAGGGCAAGATTAAAAGCTGAAAAAAGGGTAACATACAGAGATGACAATGTAGCCTCCACATCTGATCCCAAATATGATAGACTGTCTAAAAACGTGGAAGAGATACAACAAATGATAAAAAGGATGGTTGTCCAAAACAGAATCCAAAATCAGAACCAGAACGTTAGAAGAAACAATGCTGCTCCCAACAAACAAAGAGAGTCAGATCAACAAATTATTCCCCCATTTCAAGAAAAATTTTTAGATGAAGATGAGGGGATCATTGAAGAGTCTGAAGGGAATGCAATAAACATGTTTGAAGCAGAGGACTCAGTCCTTAACTGTGATTTAGAGGAAGATCAGCCCCCACCTTCATACTGGGATGAGGAATGGTTAGAAACCGAGGATTACAGATTAGGATTTGAAAATGCCATGATGCAGGTCAGGGAACAATATGAACTTAGGAGAAAAAAGAACCAAGATACTTCCGAAACCAAAGCTCCTGAGGTTACCATCAAGAAAAGACCTGATAAAACTTCTAAAGAATCTGCTGCAAATAACAAATCAGCAGCTGAAAGTTCTGGAAAAAACAAGGGAAAAGACAACCAAGACACTGAAAAACAAAGCCAACCAACCAGCAGTACTAGCACTTCAGTTAGTGCTCCTAATACGATTGTTCCCAACAATGTACATAGTGATAAATCACGAATTGATTCAGCCACTAAGGTAGTAGCAAATAAAACAGAGTTAAGCACTCCAAAGACCCAGTCCACTTTCAATTTGGAGAGTGAGATTGCCAAAATCAAAATCTCTGTACCATTATCTGAGCTGGCCACTCAGGATGTGTATAAAGGTCAAATTTTGAAAGCATTGAATTTAGGGGAAAAGAATGATACTGTAAATCTGAATGATGATCAACCTGCCCTCCTGTTTGGTCCAAATATTGAGGGAAAATTTCGGGAAGGGGTAGTTCCTACTTTTTATATCAGTCTCAACATTCATGACAAAATACTCCACAATGCCATGCATGATTCTGGAGCATCACACAATTTAATGCCTAAGGTAGTGATGGAAAATCTAGGCCTAGAGATAACACGACCTTACAAAGACCTATATTCGTTTGACTCTAGCAGAGTGAAATTCCTAGGCCTAATCAAAGACTTATGTGTGAGCCTGACCCAGATTCCTGCTAAATGTATGGTCATGGATGTTGTGGTGGCAGATGTGCCAGCCAAATATGGCATGCTATTGTCAAGATCATGGGGAGCCAAACTGCAAGGAATGATGCAGATGGATGGCTCATATGCCACTATCCCTATATTTGGCCAGCTTAGAAGACTGTATAGAGAATCCCAGATGAAATTCCTAGTCAGTAGCCCCGAGAAGCCTGAAAATTCACCATTATACTCCGTACACACAGACCTGGATTCTTTCATCCTTTATAATGACCAATCCTTAGGAGAGCTAGAATCTGAAAGTAAAAATTTGAGCAAAACACAGAGCCTGTGGACTTTAGCATAATGGCTACCCTAGAAGAATATGATGAAGAGAGCCATGGGCCGAGTACTGAAAACAAATCTCAGAATGAACCAGAAACGCAATGTAGTCAGCCTATTAGTCACACTTCTCAAACTGATACACCGCGTGAAGAACAAGACAACTCATAGCCTAGTACAGGCTCCCCAACGCAACATAATGGCGAACCCCTGTGGGAGATGAATTTCGATGGGTCCTGTACTAGAAACAACGCTGGGGCAAGAGTGTGGCTACGTAGCACAGAAAATGACCATGCAGAGAGCCATGCTGTAAATCTGCGTTTCAAATGCACAAACAATATTGCAGAATACGAGGCTCTCATCCTGGGTCTGAACCTATTAAAAAAATTAGGGGCCCATAGGGTAGCTGTGAAAGGTGACTCTGAGTTAATCATCAAACAGGTAAATGGTGAATATACAGCAAAACACCCCCGACTTAGAGCATACAGGAATGATGCAGTAGATTTATTGAAAACCTTTGTTGAATATGAATTGGTATTTGTGCCTAGGAGTCAAAACATCATTTTAAATGGATTAGCTTGCCTGGCTAGTTCATATCCCAAGACTCCCCTTGACCAACAAATCATCATTCAAACCAAGTTCAGGCTTGCAGTACCAGATAACGAAAAATATTGGCAGGTCTTTGAAGGAGATAAACAGATCGAAGATTTCCTAGTGGGCAGAAATGAGTTTGAATTTTCTGATTCGAACTCAAAATATGATGATAGCAGCCTGAGTGAGGATTCCCCAGATGAACAAGAAACACCCTGCAACGTAGGAATAAACACCTTTTCTAATAAAACTGGAAATTCGTCCATAGGATGTGAAAACGTAGAAAATGAAGAAGTGGAGGTGTTGTAGGCCAAAGATAAGAACATACCCAGAGGCCTGGCACCCCTAGAGGACCTTTTTGACTTTGATGACGTAGCAAAAAAGCCCACTATAGAACATACAAAAACAGACGTAGAAGAGTGCAACATAGGCACTGAAGATAAGCCCAAAATGATTAAATTGGCTAAGTCTATACCTGCAAACATGAAGAAAAAATACATCGACCTGTTTAAGGAATTCATTGATGTGTTTGCATGGAGCTATGAAGACTTAAAGGCCTATGACACCAACATCATACAACACAAGATACCACTAAAGGAAAATCAGAAGCCTTTCAGACAAAAACTCCGTAGGATCAATCCAAAACAATTGCCTGCGGTAGAGAAGGAGATCAAAAAGATGTATAATGCAGGCATTATAGTCCCTGTGAGGTTTTCTGATTGGGTGTCAAACTTAGTGGCTGTGAGAAAGAAAACAGGAGAGATTAGATTGTGCATAGACTTCAAAAACCTCAACAGAGCCTCCCTGAAAGACAACTACCCCTTGCCTAGAATGGAACATATCTTACAGAAGGCAGTGGGCTCTAAAAGGATCTCCCTGTTAGATGGCTTTTCCGGATACAACCAAGTGTTGGTACTCCCAGAAGATCAACTCAAAACTGCTTTTACCACTCCCTGGGGCACCTTCACGTATTTGAAAATTCCCTTTGGACTAATGAATGCTGGAGCTACCTTCCAGAGAGCGATGGATATTGCTTTCTCGGATGAGATTGGACACTTCATAGTTATCTACTTGGATGACTTGACTGTCTTTTCTAAAACTGAAGAAGAACATTTGAAACATCTGAGAAAAGTTTTCAGAAAATGTAGAAGGTATGGTCTGTCCTTAAACCCTAAGAAAACTGTGTTTGGGCTGCACGAAGGTAAACTTCTGGGCCACATTATATCTGAGAAAGGAATTAGGATAGACCCGCAGCGAGTTGAGGGAATACTTAAAATTACACATCCGCGAAACATCAAGGAGGTACAGTCCTTCATCGGGAAGATTAATTTCCTTGGGATATTTATCCCCAATATTGCTGAGCATCTTAGAAAAATGAGCAACATGCTAAAGAAAGATGCAGGAATCAAGTGGACTGTTGAAGCCAAGAAATCTTTTGAGTCAGTAAAGCTTGCACTCACTCAGGCCCCTGTCCTTATCAGCCCAAACTTCGCAAAAGATTTTCTGATCTTTTCATTTGCTTCCCAGCATACAATAGCTGCAGTCTTTCTGCAAAAGAATTCAGAAGGGCATGAATAGCCAATTGCCTTCTTCAGCAAAGACTTGAGGGATGCACCCTTAAAGTACAACATTATGGAAAAGCAGGCCTATGCCCTGGTAAAGGCCTTAAAAGACTTTAGGGTGTACATTTTGAATTCTCACACCATTGCTTATGTGCCAAGTATAGTGGTCAAAGATATCTTGTCCCAAGACCCTGATGGGAAAAGGGGCAAATGTATTGCTACAATCTTGGAATACGACCTCGAAATAAAACCCACCAAACTGATCAAAGGTCAAGGCCTGGCCCAGTTAATGGCTGAATCAAACTTGCAGGCCCTTGGCATTAACATGATAAATGCCTTAGATGAGCAAGAAGGACTACCTCATCCAACTGTTGAGGAGTAGTTTCAGAACTCTCCTTGGTACTCTGATATCCTTTATGTGCTCACCAATCTCAATGCCCCTCCAGAACTGTCCAAAACAAAGGCCAGATTCATAAAAATCAAAGCTAGAAATTACTGCATTTTGAATGAGAATCTATACTGGAAAAATCCAAATGGCCTATTGCTGAAATGTTTGTCTGAAACTGAAGCTGAAAGAATCAAACAAGAATTCCATGCTGGGGAGTGTGGAGGCCACTTGAGCTGGAAAGCCACTGCAAGTAAGATACTCAGGGTTGGTTACTATTGGCCTACACTCTTCAGTGATGTCAATAAAATGATAATTGCCTGTCATAAATGCCAAATCTTTGAGGGCAGAAAAAAGCTCCTTCCCCTCCCTTTACAACCTATCACTGTAGAAGGTCCCTTCATGCAATGGGGCCTAGAATTTATTGGGGAAATTCACCCTTCTTCTTCTGGGCAACACAAATGGATCCTAACTGCTACAGATTACTTCACCAAATGGATAGAAGCCATACCCACTAGGAATGCCACTGATTCTGTCATCATTAGGTTCCTAGAGGACTTCATCTTATCTCGGTTTGGCTGTCCAAGGAGAATAATCACTGACAATGCTGCTGCTTTCAGATTCAAGAGAATGATTGATTTCTGTCACAGGTACGGAATAGCACTTGGCCATTCAACTGCCTATTACCCCCAGGGCAATGGATTGGCTGAATAATCCAACAAAAGCCTGGTCACAATCATCAAAAAGCTGCTGGAAGAGAACAAAAAGTCATGGCATAAAAAGTTGGTACATGCTCTGTGGGCTGACAGGCTCACCACGAAGAAAGCCATCGGCATGTCACCATTCCAGCTGGTTTACGGAACAGAAGCAGTTTTTCCTACAAGCCTTGGAGTTCCAGTAATCAAACTTGTCCAAGAGATCCAATCAGAGGAGAACAGCATGGTGAGAAGGGTCAATGAAACTATCCATCTGCAGCAAACAAGGGAGCAGGTTTATAGCAGAGCTGTCAGAGTTCAGGAGAACATTAAAAGGCTGTTTGACAAAAGAGCCAAAGCTTCAGATTTAAATTTTGGAGATAAAGTTCTGAAATGGGATTCAAGGAGAGAGGACAAAGGTAAACATGGCAAGTTTGACAGCTTGTGGCAGGGCCCATATATCATCCAAGCCACTGTGGGTCCTAATGCATTTTTTTTTACAAGAACTTGATGGTACAGAGCTGTTTGGGGGTCCTCTCAATGGCAGGATGCTCAAGCACTACTTCTGCTAAGTTATAGTTTCCAGTCTCATTCTCCATTGTATATATCATTGCAGTTTTATTTAAAAAGAAGAAGAAGAAGAAGAAGAAGAAGAAGAGAGGTTCAGACATGCTCAAAACTTTAACCTCCGAAAGGAAAAAGGAGTGGCTCAAACATGATCAAAATCTGAGCCAAAAGAAGCAAAACAGATGGTCCTGATATGCTCAAAACCTGGACCAGCAGTAAAAGAAGAATCAGCTCTAACATGTCCAAAACCAGAGCTGAAATGAACAAAGGAAGTGACTCTAATTTGCTCAAAACCTGAGTCACAATAAAAGGAGGGTGTTTCAAAACTGCAGATTTCATGCCTTCACAGTTTTGTCTTAAGTTTTCCACAAGTCTTCACTCCAGCAAGTCAGACAGTCTAATCTTGGCTTAGCTGTTTTCAATTTCCTGTTTTAGAATGTAGGAGAAGAAATCTGTTGGACAGTCTAATCCCATCAGATGTTAGATTAGGTAGAGAAGCATATGAGGCCAACAGTCTAATCTGGTCTCATGGAGAAATAAGGGTAGATTTAGAATAGGTTTGTTTTTGTTTTGAAAATAAAATGTAAAGGGTATGCTAGCTCAAATGCACCCAAAGGGAAATGTTAGAACTATAGTCTGGGTAGTTAGATTGGTTGGGAAATATTTCTGCTGATTTGTGTCTTTAACATATTGTGGCAACTGAAAATTAAAGAAAGAAGGGATGTGCCAAGCAGCAGGCATCTGGCCTACTCCAAAGATCATCTCTGGTTTCTTGACTCCTTCAAGAAGAAGCCATCCCCATGTGGAGCCACTGTTAGCCCCCCTATGAAATTCTTGGCAAGCAAGCTGGGGGCTAGTTTGTTTTAGAGTCTTCAACGAATGCATTTCCCCCTGAAAACTCATCCTCCTTGAAGCCTCTTTGTGCTTTGCCTTGTACAAATCCTATCTACTGATCCATTCCTAAAAGGGCCTACTGTTCCCCTTACACTCTCAAATTCCTCCAAAATCTCTGTCAAATCACTCCCTTCCTCTTTGTCTGATTAAAATTCCCTTTCTCCCCTTTATCCTTGCCAAATTCATCCCTCCAATTGCATCAAAATGGCCCAGAAACCATATTTTTCACATAACAGGCCTGAGCGCCCTTCTCCGCTAAGCACCTGCACCCTGTTCGTCCATACGACCCAGTGCCATGACCAAAGCATTAACCCCGAAGGCACTAGTCCCATGGGTTTTTCAGGCGAGCTTCCATCCGTTGATCTTGTTTAATCGGACGACCACCCTTTAATCCGCAGTCCCCCGTGTTTCCCGTCCATTTCCTTCACCGTGCCATCGCCGTCCATTCACATGTCGATCTAACGGTCCGCGTTCTACCTGCCAGTGGACCCCGCCACAAACACTATTTGAAACCCGACTGTTTTTATCACACCACCTTTGGGCAGCAGGCGGTATTTCTAAAATTGCAACGATTCCACTGGCCGTCTGCCACCTATCTCCTGTACGATTCCGAAACCACCCATTTCCCGCGCATTATCGTTCGACTCAAGTCGCCCAGCGAAATCGTCGTCAGCCGTTCGATCTCCAGACGCCCATCCGACGGCCACCAATCAATGAAGCAGCGCATGGGTTAAATCACCTCCGCCGTGCCTGATGGCCCACCGTATGTCACCCTCGCCATTGATCTCCCCCGCGATCAACGACCTGGATCTATCCACCCTCTGATGACCGAGTCCACCCGCCACGTCACCCCACGTGCATGTTCCGTACCCTTCGACCATTCCGTCGCATATAATGTCCCATTCTCGTGTTCTTTAATGTTTTTCATGCGTTTTTCACTCTGCAGACCATCAACCACTTACCAGAGCAATTTTTCGCCGTTTTCTCTGCAAATTCTTCCGCCATGTCACTGATTGCGCACCTCTCTCATCCTCCACATCATCAGCCACCCCATCCATTGCATCCCTCACAGCTTTCATGTTTTTTGCAGGATTTGCAGCAGTTAATGACCGCCGATCGCCCAGTTTTCTATGCAGCGGCCAAGAAATGCAGAGAAGCCTTGTACCTGGATACATTTAAGGAAAAATGGCCAGGGAAGGTGAAGACAGGACGTCCATTAAAGAGAACATGGTTTAACTCTGTGGAAAATCTCCCGGCGCCATTAAAACCTGAGCTAACCTGTCAGAGGCCGAGATGAAGCAGCATAGTGTTTCAGCGCAAAGAAGAGTGATTAAGGCGCGCTAATGATCAACTTAAGCCTTAAATCTGTGGTTTATAGAGGCAAAGCACCAGTTGAAGACCCCGAGGATCAATCAAAAGATCCCGAGCGCAGGTAAAGGTAATATCAGGGTTTATTCACCAGCAGAATGTTTTTCTCCATCAAGTACAGGGCGTTCATACAAATTTTATTATGCACTTTGTCCCTGAAGATCTTTCCACCGGACGGTAGTTCAAGACCACCAGAGCATTATTATGACAGACTTTTTAGTAGTTTATTTTACTTTTGTTCAAATCATAAGTACATCACCGTAGCCAAAGTGTCCAAGTCATACCCAGAGAAGATCACTCCTGTATAAAGAGGTGACAGAAATTAAATATTCAGCAGTCAAGCAGAATGGGTTTCGGCCCTGCATTCATTTCTGTGTTTAATATTACATTCGATGTTCACCTACCCCCTCAGTTGATCCTCTGTTCATCTTCTGCTATAAAGCACAGGAAGAAAGTTGTTGTTGGTTGTTGATGAGATATCAGTGAAAACGCAAGAAATTCCCTCTTGAGACAAGTTCCCTGTGTAATATTGTAAAATAGGCTGAGAGTTGATGTATCCAGACTGAATGTTCAAGCTATGGGCTATGATGTACCTGATTGGTGTTGTTTTTAGTATGCCAAGCATGTTTCTTTGGATCCTGATCTAAGGCAACTGGTGATGTTTTCCTTTCTCTGTATTTGTGATTGACTTGCTTCATTTCGTTACGTTTCTTCAGGCTCGCATCAGAAGTTTGGCATAAGATTTACCCTTGATAGGTACCTTATGTTGCTGCTCTCCCAGCCTTTTATGTTTTCCACTTTTATGTGTATCTGAATATTGGTTTCAATTGATTTAACCAGCGTAGTGGATGTTATTTCCTGCTCTCTGATGTATGAATTGATGAAATCTATGTTTAGATGTTCTTGTTAGGATTTAGTTGGATGAGTTAAGAACATTGGGAGGTCTAGAACCCTGTCTCTACCTCTCTAGGGTCTCTCCATCCGGATTAAGGCTCTCTAAGATGCCTTGTCCTACCTCTGATTTTGTCCAAGCTGGTCTGGAGTTAAATGACCTCTGGCCTGATCTATTGACAGAGTTGGTTGGTTCTCCTCCTTTCAGTTTCAGTCCTTGATGTTCCACTTCACCCATCATATATGAAGATCCAAATGCTCTAGATGACTAGCCCAACTGAAAGCTTGCACATTGATTATAGATAAATCCTTTCTTGACTCCATAGCCCAATGGCTTTGATGTTCCCTGAGTTCTGTTTTAGCCTAATTCCCTCTATACTCATCCTTGTCTTGTATTGGACCTTCCTTTCCTGATTCCCAACAACCAAACACAAACAATCAAACAACAACCCTGTGCCTATAACTAGTCTAAAATCGCAACTTAGAGCTTCAAAGACATACCCTTTGACTCATATAGAGAGATCCCTCTCTGGACCTAGGAGGGCTAGATCCTAATGTCTGAAAGTGGTTCTATGTTGTCTCATCTTTTGGTCTTGTCAACCTGGGCAAAACATGGGAACCCCAACACTTAGGAGATTCTAAACTTATCATAAGACAAATCAAAGGTGAATACTCAGCTAGAAATCCAAGGCTTAGGGAATATCGTAATGCTGCCCTTGTTTTATTGAAGACCTTTGAAAAGTATGAACTTACTTTCATTCCAAGAGCACTAAATCATCTAGCAAATGAACTCGCTTTTAACACTAGCAATTGCCAAATACCTGAGATAAATGAACAGCTTAGCGTAAAGGTAAAACATAGGCTTGCAGTGCCTGATAACGAAGATCACTGGCAAGTGTATGATTCTGACAAACACATAGATGATTTCTTAAAATCGGAAAACGATTTCGACATAACAATATCAAAAACCAGCCATAAAGAAAACTGTTTGTATATTGAACAAATCCCAGAAGTTGAGATGACATATTCTGCTGATATAAATCATTATGAGAATCCTTTTGAAGCAGAGATGATTGACAAAACAAACCAAGAAGTCTTGGAAGTTTTACAATGCAAGAATGATAAAATTCCAAGAGGTCTCACACCTTTAGAACACCTCTTTGATTTTAACGATGTAGCCAAAGAACCGGGAATCAAGCCTGTGGAAACAAATGTAGAAGAGCACAAAATAGGCAGTGTAGCAGAACCCAAGATGATTAAACTGTCCAGCACTCTCCCAGCTCACATAAAATTCCAATATATGGAGCTGTTCAAAGAGTTTAGAGATGTTTTTGCTTGGGGATACAAAGACTTGAAATCGTATGATACCAGCATCATCCATCATAAAATCGCTCTTAAAGAAAATAAAAAGCCTTTCAAACAAAAGCTAAGGAGAATAAACCCTCTCTTACTACCTTTAGTTAAGGCAGAAATTGAAAAAATGCATGATGCTGGGATCATAGTACCCATTAGATATTCAGAATGGGTATCAAACTTAGTTTCTGTTAGAAAGAAAACAAGGGAAATCAGACTCTGTATTGACTTCAGAAATTTAAATAGAGCCTCTGTAAAAGACAACTACCCCTTACCCAAGATGGACCATATACTTCAAAGGGTAGTTGGGTCAAAAAGGATATCCCACTTAGATGGGTTCTCGGGTTACAACCAGGTGTTAGTGCTCCCAAGTGATCAAATCAAAACTGATTTTACCACACCTTGGGGCACCTTTATGTATGTCAAAATGCCTTTTGGATTAATGAATGCAGGGGCCACCTTCCAAAGAGCCATGGACATAGCATTTTATGAAAATATTGGCTATTTTATAATTATTTACCTTGATGACATGAGCGTATTCTCAAAAATTGATGAAGAACATCTGATTCACTTGAGGAAAGTTTTTGAGAAGTGTAGGAAATTTGGCTTGTCATTGAATCCCAAGAAAACACTCTTTGGTCTCCAAGAAGGTAAAATTATTGGCCATATAATTTCAGAAGAGGGAATCAAAATAGAACCCACAAGGATAGATGGCATATTGCAGATCCGCCATCCAAGAAGCCTCAAAGAATTACAATATTTCATTGGAAATATTAATTTTCTGAGGAGGTTCATCCCCAACCTTGCTGAGCTATTAAAAAACATTACAAACATGCTTAAGAAAGATGTAGGTGTAAAATGGACTTTACCAGCTAAACAATCATTCGAATTGGTTAAACAAGCTCTTACTCAAACAATTGTCCTGATTAGTCTAGATTTTACCAAAGACTTTTATATCTTTTCTTTTGTATCTGAGCATACAATAGCTGCAGTTTTACTTCAAAAGAATGATTTGGGGCAAGAACAACCAATATCCTTCTTTAGTAGGGCCTTAAGATATGCTCCTCTCAAATATAACATCATGGAGAAGTAAGCCTTAGCATTAGTGAAAGCTTTGAAGGACTTTAGAGTCTATATTTTACACTCTCACATAATTGCTTTTGTTCCACATACTGTTGTCAAGGACATTCTAAGTCAGGACCCCGATGGTAAAAGGGGAAAATGGATTGCAAATATTCTTGAGTATGACTTAGAAATTACGCCCACCAAATTAGTTAAAGGGCAAGGATTGGCAAAACTTATGGTGAGTCTAATTTCCAAGCACTAGACATGAATATGGTAGATGTGTTGGAAGAAATAGAAGAATCTACTGCTCTTTTCATTGAAGAAATATTTCTCAATTCTCCTTGGTATGCTGACATTATTTATGTGCTTTTATATTTAACTGCCCCTCCTTCTTTGTCTAAAACTAAAGCTAGATTTTTGAAACAAAAAGCTTTGAGTTATTGCATCTTAGATGGGGTATTATATTGGAAAAATGTTGTTGGAATTTTGCTTAAATGTTTACTTGAAGATGATGCATGGAAAATCATGCATGAATTGCATGATGGAGAATGTGGAGGACACCTCTGTTGGTAGGCCACAACAAAAAAAATTCTTAGATATGGTTACTATTGGCCTACCCTTTTCCTAGACACTCAGAAGTTGGTCATGTCTTGCCATAAGTGTCAAATTTTTGATGGCAAAAGAAAACTTCTTCCCTTACCCTTACATCCTATCAGAGTTGAGGCACCTTTTCAACAATGGAGTTTAGAATTCATTGGGGAAATTCACCCATCCTTCTCAGCTCAACATAAGTGGATCCTCACAGCCACTGACTTCGTTACCAAGTGGATAGAAGCTATACCCTCCAGGAATGCTAATGACTCTGTCATTATCAAGTTTCTTGAAACAAATATCCTATCCAAATTTGGTTGTCCCAGAAAAATCATTCCTATCCAGATTTGGTTGTCCCAGAAAAATCATAACATAAAATGATGCTGCTTTTAAATCTAAGAAAATGGTTGATTTCTGTTACAAATACCACATAACCTTGGGCCATTCCATTGCTTACTATCCCCAAGGAAATGGATTAGCTGAATTTTCCAACAAGAGCCTCATCAATATCATCAAAAAACTGTTGGGACAGAATCAGAAATCATGGCACAGTAAGCTGGTCCATGCCTTTTGGGTTGATAGGTTAACTACAAAGAAATCAATAAATATGTCCCCCTATCAGCTAGTCTATGGCATGGATGCAGTTTTTCCCACCTCATTAGGAGTTCCAGTCATGAAACTCCTTCAAGAAGTGCAGGTTGAAGAGAATGATATACAGAGGAGAATCAATCAAACCATCCATTTACAGCTAACCAGAGAAGAAGTCTATGAAAGGACGCAGTTAGTTCAAGAAAATGTAAAGAAACTATTTGACAAGAGGACTAAGGAAAACAATTTCCAGGTTGGAAATGTTGTTCTTAAATGGGATTCAAGAAGGGAAGAAAAGGGAAAACATGGTAAGTTTGAGAATTTGTGGAAAGGGCCCTATATTATTCATATTGAGAGGGGTCACAATGCATTTTTCTTGAAAGAATTGAATAGAGAAGATCTGTATGGAGGTCCTGTCAATGGCAAGAGGTTAAATCATTACTTCTGCTAGGAATCATGAGTTTCAAAGCATCTTATTTTTGTAAATATCATAGTCTGAACGTTGCATTCAAAGTTATAAAAACAAAAATACAAAAACAGTAAAAGAGAGAAAAGAGGGCAGATTGTAAAAACAATAAAGGTACAACCCCATACCAAAAAAGAGAAGCAAAATCTGAAAGTGTGCAAGCTCAAATCCCACTAATGAAACACACTTCTAGTTAGCCATACAACCTAATCATGGCTAATTAGTTTTAAATTGACTGCTGATAGGTTAGTGAATTTGATTTGCCAAACAGCTTAATCTTGGCTTATCAGTATTTAGATTAAGTTAGAAATTAAAGGTTCAAACATGCTCAAAATCTAAACCTTAGTTCTCAAAGAAAAGAATTACTCTAATCTGTTTCAAATTCTGAGTCAAAACAGAAGTAAAACTGGTTCTAATCAGCTCAAAATCTGAACCAGAAAACAAGAAATGAATAGCTCAGACAGAAGTAAACACAGAGCTGAAAAAAGATGAAGGAAGTCCTTTAACTTTCAGATCTTATGCCTTCCATTTTGATTTAAATTTTTGCAAAATAAGGTCTATATGCAGCTTGTTTTTATGCCATAGATCAGCATCAAGTTAGACTATTCAATCCTGGCTTGTATGCTTTTAAATTTCTGCTTTAGAGATTAGAGAACAAAAATCTGTTAGACTGTTTAATCCTAGCAGATTGGTAGATTAGGTAGAGAATCATATGGACTCAACTGTTTAATCTGAGTTCATGGAGAACTAAGGATAGAAATAGATTAGATTTTATGCTGTCAAAAGAACAAAATGTTGAGAGAGAGTTTGCCAATCCAAGTGCACTCTAAAGAAGACAAAATGTTAGATTAGTAGGATTGGGTAGGTAGAAAGCTTGTGTTGATGAAGATCCATTATGTTTCATGGTTGCTAATATTCTTTCAGAACAAAAGAAGACCATCCAAATTAAGAAAAGGCAGCCCAATGGATTAGGCACTGATCAGCCTCTAGAGGATGCAAGTCTGGAATTCTTGATGCCTTCAAAAATGCACCATCCCTAAGTGGAGCCAATGTTAGCCACCTATAAAATTTTGCCATGTCAACTGGTGGCTAAATGATTTGGCCAGCCTTTAAGAAACAATTTTATTGCCAAAATTGCTGGTGCTTAAAGTCTTTTGAAGATATTCTATCCTTAGTTTAATCGTCACTGCTGTTTCCATTTCAAATCTGAAAGACCGCTATTTTCATAAGGAAAAAGTACTGCTGCAAAAACCCATTTTCCCCCCTCCTTCATTAAAAAATAAACTTCATTTTTTACCCATTTATTCCCCATAGATTTCCTTTATTTTTATGATTTACCTTCTTCCCTTTGTGAAAATCCCTTTTAAAAAGTCTAGAACTCATTTTTAGACTTTACCGAAACCTCCAAATCCATCAAAAAACTCTAAAAAATCATAAAAATACACCTTTTTTTGTATTACAGACTTAAGCCCCCTTGGGCTAAGTCCTAACCACTTCCCCTCCATACGCCTTGGTGCTAGAACCAAGCGCTAACCCCTTTGAGCGCTTATCGCATCGCAAAAGGCAGAGCGCACAAGTCTTTGAGCCATGCCAAAGTTCCGATGCGATTAAGCCCTGTGCTTATATCCCCTCGATCATATTGTTGCTCCATATAACCCTTGTGCCTGCAGTCGGGCGCTAAAAATATTGAATAAATCATCTCCGATCCATTACTTCCTTTTGTAAATAAAAAAAACCACTTTCTCGAAGTTTTGGTCTGAATCGCGTCGGAGTTATGTTCTCTAATGTAATGGGTAGATTAAAAAGCACCCGCATCATTTCTCCGATGCGATTGAGCCCCATTTGCATAAACCCCTCCCTCTTCTTTCTACTTCATATAACTTTCACCTGGGACCAAGTGTTAAAGATCCCAGGGCGCTTAATCGCATCGCAAAGATTTCGAATGGTTAGATTGAAAAGCCCGAAGGTCCGACCTTCCGATTCCGATTGACCCTTTTTTCATATATAAAGCCCCAGGCATATTATCATTCCATACAGACCAAGGCCCTGCAGTCGGGCGCCAGACCATATCATAAATATATATCCCGCGCATACCATAAAAACTTTGTGTTATATTGAAACTTTTGGTTTTTCCTATGTTACAAAGTTTTCCGCCGGTGCATAAGTTGAAACAATCTCGACCGTTGATCTTGAGCCGATCGACGATCCGCGCATCATCGCATCGGCAATATTTAAAAGCGCATTTCGCGTATGATATTTCTCCTCCCCGATTGATCATTCCCCGATCAATCGTGAGCCGTCGATCTACCTCCCCACCTTCCCAGATCTAACGGTCCACATTCACTCCGATCATTAACCTTTCCTCCACCTTTCGAACCCCTCCGATTCATTTCCCACCGTCGATCTAATTTGCAGATCGATGGTCAGCGCTTAATCGCTTTGGCGCCTCCAAGTTTTTTTCCCCGCCAATACCTTTTCCTCCGATTGAATCTGGATTGTCCACGTGTCAAGATCGGACGGTCTAGATTACGTCTCCCGAATTTGGTTTAAAAAGCATGCCACCCGCTTTATAATGTTTGTTGAGCAGATCCCAACCGTTCATATTTACAGATCAACGGCCCGTATTAACCCTTTCTCCGCTTTGTTATCATTTCATCCAAACCCCAGATTCAATCCTGGCCGTCAATTTTCTCTATCCGACAACTCATATTAACCCCACCGAGCTCGACCCCTGTGGGTCCTGCCTCCCTCCAGAGCTAATCTCCGCCGTTCATCTCAGATCCTACGGCCCAGATTAAAACCACCCACCATCTTACCACCCGCGCATATATCCCATATTGCGCTCAGTTTCCCACCGTTAGATCTAAGGTCCTAGATCTAACGGTCCACGTCACAAGTCACGTAACTATAAGCACGAGCGATAATCCGAAAAAATTACGCGATATAAGCTGTTTTGGAAATCCACGTGTCGCCTCTGGACGCATATCGCGTTCAAAAATCTAAAACCGCCTGCGCACCCTTTTCCCGCATGAAAAACCACTGTTTTGCAACCCGAAACCACCTTCCTTCTTTTCCTTTATGTGTTATCGCGTGCGCCCTCCACCGTTGATCTCTGCAGATCAACGTTTCGGATCTAAACCTCCTTTTACATATCGCCCTCCACCCTTGCCAAAGGATATTAACGGATGATCTCCATCGTTGATCTCGTGGGCTGATCTCATCCGACGGCCCACGACTATCCCGAACCCCCGAAGGCTATTTTCCATATATTTTTTTCCTAAATAAAGGTTTTAACCATATTTCTTCGTATTTCTCCCATCTTCCAAGCAAAGTGACTCACTCACTTTATGTAGCCACGACCAATCTTGACCGTCGATCTCTGCGCGATGAATGGTTTCAACCTATTTTCTCCCTCTGCTCTCCTTTAAAACTCTGCAAACAGATCCCAACCGTTGGATGTTGCCATCCAACGGTGACGCTCCTCCCCACATGCTCTTAAGCAGTTAAAACCCAATAACGCAGGATTTATTAATCATTTTTGTATTTTTCAAGATTTAAAGAGGTTTTCAAATGTTTCAAAAAGAAATTGAAAATCGAGGGTGACGATCCTCCAGACTTTCATTTATTAAAAGGAAAGCCAGATACAGGGTTCAATTTCGCATTTCATCGATGACTCATGGGCATTGATGCGATGTGGACTTTGTACATATCTGCACATCAACAAGACACAAAGAATTAAATCAAATCAAAGAGTATCAGTGTCGAAGACCCAAACGCAATAGAAAAGAAGGATTAAACATGGATTATACAGTTTAATGGATTACGACCAAAAGTCGATTATCAAAGGACTTATCCATTGAATTAAACATAGTTAAAAACAAATCAAAGATATTTATCAGACAGAGGATGCCTCCACTGCCACATCAGGGGAAAATTGATTCCTCTCAGCTACCAGATTGCCACCTATAACCTCACAACATTCAAACAAAGGCCGAGAAGCATTAACTGTATTAGTTGAACTCAGAAGATCTTTTCTCTTTTTCGACCTTCTCATTCCTCTGTAAAAAATTGTTGAGGAATCCATTGTAAATGTTGGTTGGTTGATTGGTTGTTTGATCATTGGTTGTAATACTGAAACTCTCTGAAATAAATACATAGTCTGTTGAAGTTGAAGAAGAAATTGAAGTCTTGGAAGCCCTGATGATGTTTTTGCATGCTTGTTCTTGAGAAGGTTCTATCATTGGATCCATGAGCTTGGCTGTTGGTGAAGTATTCTGAATTGTTTAATGTTTTCCCTTGTTTCATTTTGTTCCATAAATTCTTACTACAATAGGATGAAAGTTTTAGGCTAAGAAATGACTCTTGGAAGCACCTTAGACCTGTTTATCCTTCACTGTTTTATGTTTTCTTCTGCTGAGGTATTTTAGAGTCTTTAATCTCTCTCTTTAGTTCTCATGATTATTTATTTCCTTAATAGTTTGAATAGTTGGTTTCAGCATGATTTATGGTTCTCCTTGCTTGTCTGCTGCCACTTAAAGGCTGTTATTGAAGTCTCCCTTTGAAGTTCCTTTGTTTATAGTGAACCAAGGAGGTCTGTTCTGATCTTGCCCCTTGTCCTTGCTTGAATAGTTGGCTTAAAGGTCTTTATAGTTGTGATCACAGATGTATTTAGGTGTTCCCTCTTCTATGATCATAATTATCAGTGAATCTTTTATGTTTTCTAAGCCATTTGAAATAAAATCTTTGAGGAAATAGGGTGTTCCCTGAATCTTAGATTTCATTTTAAAAGTTGTTTTGAAGTCATATTTGCTTAAAGTGTGATTTGTAGAATTCATGGTTAGCCCTGTCTATTAAATAGCTCTTTATTGTTCAAGTTGTGCTTTCAAATTCCCTTAGTTGAGAATTAATCTTTCTCTTTCCAAATAATTAATGTCCATCTCATTCCAAAACCAAAGGATCCTGCGGTCAAGTTAGATTTGCCCTTTGATATCCCATATCCATTGACAAGTTTGTCATGACCTCTTTTTGACTCCATTTCCCAATGAAGCTGACATTTCCCCTTTCTATCTATCTTTCCTAGACCTTTTAGGTTCTGCTGTATCATTTCCAAACAAACAAACAAACAAACCCTTGCACTTAATAACTAGTCTAAAACCTATACTCAAAGCACACAAGATAAATATTTGCAAAACAAACAATTTGAGAGATCCCTCTCTGAGAGCAGGAGGACTAGATCCTGTAACTCTAAAGATTGGTTCTGATGTTGCCTTGTCTTTTGATTTGCCAAACTATCAAAACACGGGACACCAACAAGAGTCAAAGTGTTGGAGAAGCTGAAGATCAAGAGGAGTGGAAGGAGAGGCTTCTCTACTAGGACTTTGCTGTTAGCCGGTAGGCTCAGGGTTTTTCTGGTCTATCCAACTTTGAGACTTAGTTCTGAATATGTTTCTTCTATGGTGTAAGTCAAATTGGGTATCTTGCAAGGATGTAAGGTTTTCAGGAAAGGAACTTGCTTTGTGAATTGGTCTGACAATAGTTGAATCTTCAGTCCTAGAAGTTATTCTGAAGATTATTTCTGGGTCATCAATTATAGTTGGAGGGTTTGGGTCTGGGTGAGATCTGGTGCAGATTCTTTGTGAAGCCAGATTTTAGACCCGAAATATAGAGAGACTGAACACTTGTATCAGTTTGAAAAATAAACCTATCTGAAAAATAACTAAATTCACACAATATATGGTTGGGTTTTATACTATTAGGATTGATAATACATTCCTAGGGGAGTTTGTGAGAACCAGTGGAGTCAACAGGCCTATTGAAAACCAGTGGAGTCACCAGGTGGATGATGCTAACTGTTTTGAGGATTTTTTTGTTGTCCACCATCAACAATTGGATACCAATATTGAGACATTTTTGGGTTTTCTGAGTTCTTTATATAACACTAAGATTTTTAATGAGTGCTTCCCCAGTGGAGTTGCCATTATGTTAGGTCCCTGTAATTTGTCATATTGGTAAGACCAAATAAACAAGAGTAACATCAAACAAACTTTGGAGTCCATGGACCTAGCCTTCTTGGACTCAGAGATGGCTCTCTGTATATGAGTGTTTGTGAATGATATGTCTTTATGCTTTTGTTTTATGATCTTAGGCTAGTTATGAAGTTCTAAGGACTTGTTTGTTTTGATTGATTTGATTGATAGGTTTATAGATCAGTGGTGTGATTAATTAAGGGAGTTTTTTAGCTGAATAGATAGACCATGAGAAAAATCAATCCATTGGGCTATGGAGTCATAAAAGGATTTAATAGTTCATCAACTCAGCAAGGGTTTTCATAGGGCAATCTAACTATATCAAATGGATTTCTTAGATTAGATGGCATATGAAATTCCAATAAGTTGGGAAAATAGTAAAACTAAAGGGTAATTAAGAATCCTTTAACTCTACTTCAACAAGAAAAACCTTTCAGGTAACGATTTAAGAAAAACGAAAGGACATGGCATACTGTTGGAACAGGGTCTCCTACGAAGCTGTGAATCTGGTCCATTTTGTATATTTTTGATTATATTTAGTCTAACACAGGGGTTTTGGGGTGGGTCAAAGCCCCTAATGCATTGTAAGTGGGTCAAGGGTAGACCAAGAGTCCGAAAATCACGGTTTGTGGACCATTGGATGCGTAGGCTAAAATAGTATAAATAGTTGAACCTTTTTGAGTCGATAGGCAGAAGATGAATAGAGATTGATGCGAAGTACGAATTGCTAGATCTTGGGTTGGGTTGTTTGTAGAAATTTCTTGTTTTCCCACCCCGGTTTTCAGTTTCACCTTATTTCTCCTTTTAGTTAAATGCTGTTTCCCATATCCTTACATTCAAAAACAGAAAAATAATTTTTTGCTGAAAACACAAATTCTGGAAAATTTACAGAATGCTGGAAAATGTAGAAATAAAAATCAGCAAGCTCAAAACGGCCATTCAACACATTTTAACATAGAGATTTTGGTCAAGGTGACCCTGGAAAAACCCCCTACAACTCATAGGGAAAACCAATCTGAGAGCTCCTTCTTATTTTTGAAAATGTTTTTTACAGTGAGGCAAAAATTACAGGAAAAATTTCAGCAACTAAACAATTGTACTTATCTCAATTTCCGTGCACTCACTCTGCCTTGGAAAACGTGAAAAACAGTAAAAACCCAAAACATAAATTTTACAGCTTTTATGACAGCATTAAATGCTGAAATGAGCTTCTCGATTTTTTTGCCCACCTGTACGACTGTACTACTGTACAGACTGTACGGAAAACCCAACAACTTCTTCTCCTCGAAATCTGTGCTCCTTTGCCTCGAAATCTATGTCGAAACTGACTGTACGGCTGCTGTACGGATTTCTAGAAATCCATACCACCAAACAGTAGTCTCTCTTCTCGATATTTGTGCCCAGAATCTACCCAGAATTAAATGCTGAACTTGCTGTACGGTCTTCCTCGTTTACTGTGCCTCTCTCCCTCGAAAAATGTGCCCAACACTTGCTGTACAGATTTCTACCTTGGAAACCGTGCCTCTTTGCTGCTGTACGGATTTTTCTAAAGTCTCTATCAGCTTCCCTCTTTCTCCTCTCTGCTCAGAAATCTCCCTTGCTCTCCTTCTCTTCCTCTCTCATTCTGCTCATGAAGGAATGAATGACCTTTTCCTCCTTTAACCTAACCCTAAGTGACTTTTGGGGAATCCATAAATCCAATGGCTGAAATAGATTTAGATCTAGGGCTGAGATTAAATGCTCATTTAAATCTCACTTTCTATTTTTTTAATTCACCCCACTTTAATAAAGACCCACTTAGTCATTTATTTCCAAAGTCACTTTTCCTTTCTAATTTTACATTGACTTTATTAAAGTCACTTTAAAATTAGACTTTAGTAATTTTATCACTTAAAGTCACTTTTAAATTAGATTTGACTTTATAACTTTATAAAGTCACTTTAGGAGAAAAATTAAATTCTTTTGGACACTTTTCCCTAGGCCAAAGATCAAAGCCTTAGGTAACAACCTGTCCTCCGGTAACCAAATTTCAACACGCCCTCTTACCGAGGAAGGTGTTCCTCACCACACCCATCTTGTCTCTGTAGTAGACATGCTTACCCCGTGGTAAGGCTTTGGTAAGAATATCTGCAACCTGCTCATCAGTGGGAATATACTCAAGCTTCACAGCTCCCTTCTGAACATAGTCTCTGATGAAATGATATTTGATCCCGATAAGATTTGACCTGTCATGAAATACTGGATTCTCTGTGAGTTTAATGCAAGTCTGATTATCACAGTAGATCACTGAAGGTCTCAACGGATGACCAAATAAGCCAAACAACATCTTGCGAACCCAGATGGCCTCACTAGCTAGACTGGCTGCCATATACTCTGCTTCTGCCGAACTCAATGCTAATGACTGCTGCTTCCGACTGAACCATGACACCACTACCGAACCCAACCCAAAATAGCACCCTGAAGTACTCTTCCTATCAGAAGCACAACCTGCCCAATCAGAATTAGTGTAACCTGCCAATCTCACTCCATCTCCCTACCTATAGTCTAGACCATAATCCACTGTCCCCTGCAAGTACCGCAAAATGTGTTTTGCAGCCACCCAGTGAACCTTCCTAGGCTCACACATAAACTGACTCATCGTGTTGACTGCAAAACAAATATCTGGTCTAGTGTTGACCAAATACATCAAGGAACCAATCAGCTGTCTGTAGAATGTGGGATCCACCAACTCGGAATCCGAAGCATGGAGCTTCTTCCAGTTGGTGATCATCGGTGTCGACATGGGTTTACAATCCTCCATGTGGAATCTGCCAAGGATGTCCAAAATATACTTCCCCTGCCCCAGGAAGAAATGCCCCTCCTCTTGCCACACTTCCAAACCCAAAAAGTAATGCATCAAGCCGATGTCCTTCATCTCAAACTCCGCCGCAAGATCTCTCTTGTAGTGCTCTATGAGTCTCTCTGCACCTGTAATGACTAAGTCATCCACATACAACACCAGAATGAGAGGCTCCTTACCTATCACAATATAGTAAAGGTTCGGATCTGCCTCACTCTTTGTGAAACCCATCTTCTGCAAGTAAGTATCTATCCTGGAGTACCAAGCTCTGGGAGCTTGCTTCAGGCCATAAAGGGCCTTCTTCAGTCTGCACACATGGGACTCCTTCCCATGCACCTCAAAACCCTGTGGTTGCTCAATGTACACCTCCTCCTGTATGAAGCCATTGAGAAATGCGGTCTTCACATCCATCTGGTGGATCTTCCAACCCATCTCTGCTGCTATCGATATAATGGAGCGGATCGAAGTATATCGAGCCACGGGAGCGAAGGTCTCCTCATAATCAACTTCCTCTACCTGGGAGAACCCTCTAGCCAGAAACCTCGCTTTGAATTGCTCAATGCTGCCATCAGCAACATGCTTTACCTTGTAAAGCCATCTGGAAGTAACCACAGATTTTCCCTCAGGCCTCGGCACCACCTTCCAAACATCATTCTTCATGATAGGAGAATACTCCTCCTGCATGGCCTCTCTCCAGACCTGTTGGCTAGCTGCCTCCTCATAGCTAGAAGGCTCAGAGTGAAGGACGCTGGTAGCCATTTCCATATAGCTACAAAACCTCTCAGGTGGTATGCTCTCTCTGACCGGCCTCTTAGGCCCAACAACAGATGTGGCCTCTCTCAAGGTGTCCTGAAGCCACTTGGGCTTCCTCTTCCCTAAGCATACTTCTCCCATTGGAGAATGAAACTCATCCTCCTCATCATCATCAGGAGCCTGAACTCCTGACTGTCTGTCTACTGTCCTCCTGCCTGCACCTGAACCTGTAGAAGTTGAGGTACCGTGTGAACTGTCCATCAGTGGACTCCGTAGTGAACTGCTCTGTGGATTGCTCTGCATGCTGCCTGAAGCACCACCCCTCTGACTCTGCGAGCCACTGCCTACTCCCAGATAGTGAACGACTTGAAATATTTCAAACAAGGTCCATTTGAGTGTGTATGGGAAGCTGATCAACGATTGAAAAAAGTAATTAGAGAAGGAAGATTTCAGTATGATGATAAGCAGCACACAGAATGGTTCATCGCTATGTTGCTGCCTCACCTGCGCGTACCTATGGGTCACCAAACTTTCGAATCACAAGAAAAATCCTTGGAGATAGAAATGAGGTTGGAGGCTGTGACCCTAGATGAAACCCAGTTGGGTGTACAACAGATACAAGGCGAGCTGGAAGCAATGCACATGGAGATCCAGAATCTACGAAAGGAATGAGGAGCGGAGGCTAGCCCTGACAGGTGGTGCATACGATGCAAGGTGAACGTCCACACTTAGGATAACTTCCTGCTATTAGCAGACTATATGCAGGTGGGAGGACCTAGCCCGCTATGCCCTAGAGAAGCTGTGGGGCCAAGTGGGCCGGCACTATGGTGTGATGACTGTCGCATTGCGGGGTTGCACGACACCAACCGCTGCCCTTGCCTTGGTGCTTGTATTCCGGAGGTTAAGCAGCAATGGTGCAGGTTTTGTAGGTCTGTGGGGCATGAGGAGCAAAACTTTCGGACTTATGATCTGTTGATAGACTGTGGAAACATCTATAGGGTACAGGCAGATCCTTCGTCACCAAGGACCCTCTCCGGTATTAGGGGCTCCCCCGTTAGGGGCAGGGGAGGGGGCTGAGGCAGAAGTGCAGGTAGGGGAAGAGGCCAACTGATCTGTTATAACTGTGGGGAGATAGGTCACTTTGCAAGGGATTGCCCAAACCCTACCAGGCAATCCTATAGGTATTGCAGGTAGTTGGACCATGTGATCGAGGACTGCCCGATTTTGATGGCTAAGGTGCAGGAGAAACAACAAACACCTACGAAGAATGTGCAAAGGGTTACAACAGAGCCTCAAAATGAGGGACCAGGTATTAATATCATAACCCATAGCAGCCTAGTCATTGGGGGGATGGAAGAAAAAGTTGCGGCTGAGCCTGTGATCAAGAAAGTGGTCATCAAATCAGAGGGCCTGGACCTCCAAAAGGAAAGGGAAACCTTTATCGCAACTCAGCAGGCCTTCACAGAAGCATCTAATTTGTAGGTCCTTGTGGCCACCAAAGAAGGAGAGGGGGTCCAACCACTTTTACAAGCCTGCATGAAACTGCTGCGCAACCAGCAGGCCGTTGAGAACCTCCAAGCACTATTTAATAGCTGCGCTGAGGAAACCAACCCGCCCCTGGAAGTTAAGGATGTAAACACACTGTACAAATACAAGAAACACACTGGTAGGGAAATGCGGCTCATAGCACAAATTGGGGATTATGAAATGCAACAAGTTATTTTGGATCTAGGGTCGGACGCAAACGTGTTGCCCAAGCAAACTTGGCAGCGCATGGGAGAACCCAAGTTGGAATGGTCCACTATCCAGTTGCGCATGGCCAATTAACAGAAAATGATACCGTTAGGAAGATTATCACAGATTATAGTGGGTATTGCAGGAGTTAAGGTCTGGGCCGACTTCGAGGTCATTCAGATTGTGGAAGATGCAGACCCTTACCCTGCGCTCCTAGGGTTAGATTGGGTCATCGACATGGGCGATATTATCAACTTGAAGACGAGAAGCATGGTATTTGAAAACAAAGGGATACGGGTGATCGTCCCTTTAGACCCTGCAGAAGGAGAAAGGTATACAGAGACGGTGCGTATCGATGAGGAGGTAGATCACATCTATAAGTTAAATATGTAGGATGAAGATTCGATCAACCCTACGACTGATAGTATGCTCTGCTGGGAAAAGGATAGCGACTGTTTTTCTCACTTTGACAGAGAAATGGAAAATTGGAAAAACCAGTTGCATGACATATCCGCACTGCAATGTCTCAGAATTTCAAGGGATTTTCTATGTATATCCTCAGAGGTAAGAGATCTGCCCTCCTTTGATGGTTCTGGCAGCATTAAGGAATTTTTGCAAGCATTCGAAGTTGAAGTTCCAAAGGAGCGAATGTTATGGGCCCTCAATATCGCCCTACACTCAACACCTATGAAGTAGTGGGATGAGCGTAAGACAACATTCCAGGAATGGGGGGCATGTAGGACGATGTTACTCCTGTGCTTTGACCCTCTGGTTCACATACGCAGGGAACAACCCGGACTGGTAATTCGAATCTGCACAGACTTGCACAAGATAACTACCACTGGTGGGAAGGGAGTCTGTTTTAACTGGGCTCAGTACTTGTGTGACGAATTTTTGGCCAACGTCCGAGAACCCCAGGACTCAGGACACACCTTTTGCTACTTGTGGTTGTTGTTCCTCATAGCGTTGGTCGCTTGGGAAGCTCCTGCGGAGTCAGTCCTCGCTGAGATTAACCCAGATATGTGTGAAGGAGCTCGTTATACGCACTTGTGGGACTCCAAGGATGCGCAACGTGTTAGGGCTCTGTAATTTTCAAGTTTGGCAATACAAACTGTAGAGAGAACATATAAACCACTTTGGGATTCCAGGATCTAGCCCTCCTGAATCTAGAGAGGGATCTCTCTATGAGTGTGTTTAAAGATGTGATCTTTAAGGCTTAAAATGTGATATTAGGCTAGTTATGAAGAGTATGAGTTTTTGTTTTTGTTTGTTTTTGGTTGGGCAAGGACATGGAAGGTTGAAGGAAGTTCAAATAAAGGGTGAAAGGGTATGCAAGTGAAGGGATGATTCATCTAATATGATAGGAAAAAGAAGCTTCAATCCATTGGGCTATAGAGTCATAAGAGGATTTAATTGAACAGCAAGGTTCAAGAGTAATCCATGGCGCAAGTCACCTATGTCAAAGGATCTCTTAAGTTGATTTTATGGAATGGAAAATGTTAGCCCCTTATGAATTCTTTGACAAGCAAGCAAGGGGCTAGATTGTTTCATAAGCCTTCAAGGAATGCATTTCCCTTGAAAACAAATCATCCTTGAAGTCTTCTTATGTTCCCTGCCTTTGACTATTTCCCTCTACTAATCTGTTGTCAATGAGCCTAGCTGAATGATAATTTTTTCTCAAAAAGGCCTATTTCGCCCCTTGTATCCCTGCAGAATTCCCCCATTTTATCCTTTTCCCCCTTTTTCCAAGTCCCCGTTGTCCCCCCTAATTTCCCCATCAACCTCCTAAATTTCCCCAAGATCCCCTTGGAATCCCACCCTTACCCTTTGTCCAGCCAAATTCCTACCTTTGTCCCCTATCGTTACCCTCCTTAGGCCTTAAAATGCACTAAAATGGGGTAAAAAACCCACCTTCCGACCTTATAATAGGCCTAGCACTCTTCCCGCTAGCCCCTTGAACCACTTCCCCCATGTGCCCAAACGCCAGGACCAAGTGCTTAAGTCCTGAGCGCTAATCGCAATCGGAGGATTGTCGGAGGAACGAATTCCTTTGTAAACTTAAAAACTCTGATGCGATTGGCTTATCACGTTAAGTCCCGCGATGCATTATAGACCGTTGATCTGTCATCGGGATCGGACGGCCCGCGCAGTGTCGCAAACTTTCAATCGCAACACTTATGTTTTTTCCTCCGATCGGTCCATCGCAAATGTTTGCGATGCGATTGATCGCAGCTCCCTTCCGCCGATCGCAATCGCAATTCCCTTTTGATTGCTTTCCCCTCTGATTGATCGCAAGTTACGTCTCCCGATCGCCCGATCACGCCGTCTCGCGATTCAATCCCGTCTGTCCATTTGATCCATGATCCGACGGTCATCGCTGTCTCCGCCCAATCGAAATCGGAGATTTAATATGTGTCACCCCTATTCCCCCCCGATTGTGATTGCTCCGAACAAATCCTAGCCGTCCATCTCCCTGCTGATCCAACGGCTGTCGCGCTCCCCGCCTAATCGCAATCAGAAGACCTTTGACACCGCTCCTTTGTGTCCTCTCCGATTGCGATCCCCCGATCCACTTCTCCATCGTTGATCTTCCCTCCAGATCAAATTGTCCTAAGCTCATCGCTTCCCCTTTCCCAATCGCAATCAGAAACTTATAAGTGTGTCACCCTTGTTCCCTTCCGATTGCGATTCTCTGATATTAATCTTGACCATTCATTCCTCCGCCAGATCCGATGGTCATCGCTTCCCTTTCTTAATCGCAATCGGAACTTATGTGGTGTGTTTCCTCTATTCTTTCCCAATTGCGATGCTCCAAGTTAATCACAGCTGTCCGTGGGATCTAAAGATCTGACGGCTTAGATCTAATCGCCTCTCCGCCTCCGCTGGGTCCCACTCATACATTCATCTCCGCGCATTTTCATAGCATTTTTGCCCATTTCCTTTGTATTTTCATTTTTAACCAAAGTTTCATGTTTTCATTAAAGGTCTCGTGTTTCATATATGTTCCATTCTATTTCATAAGGCCGTCCCTCCGATTGATCTCTGCCGTTGATCTTTGTCCCCGGACCACGATCTAACGGTCTGCACTACATTCTACCACCAAACCCTATTATTCATAGTTGTCACCATTTCATTGCATTTGTCACCATTATTTATTGAAAGCCACCATTCCGCCGCCGCCTCGCTGTCTTTTCTTCCGCCTTCCGCTCCATCCATCCTCTGATATGCATTGATTTTCTAAGTCCAGTTGCATGTTCTGCAGGATGCAGGTGTTTAAACGCCACCATGATTCGCAATTATTAAGCTCAGTAAGACAGGTTTCAGAGCCCGGTAGAGCAGAAAAAGACTTGGGAAGGCACGTAAGCCTGTGTTCGTCGAAGTACAGGGCAGATACATCAACAGAATGTTTTTTCCCAAGAAAGGACGGGTTGTCCATACTGTTTTTATTTTATGGCATGCTCCAGAGGAGATTTCCACCCAGAACACAATCCCAAGCTACTAGAGCATTTGTTTCTCAAGTATGGCAGACCATTCAGCCATTGATTTACCTGTTGTTTATTCACCAAAGGTACTACAAAGTACAGCATACCAGAAATGCATCAGAGGCATACCTGGAGTTAATGAAGCCTGACGAAGACCATTATTTCCTCCAAAAGTGCCAGAGATTAAGGCTCAGAGTTTAAAATAGAATGGGCTTTGGCCCTCTTCCTCTTCTGAGTGTTAATGCTGCATTTAGTTCTCTACCTACCTCCTCTGCTTCTTTTCTACTATAAGACTCATGAGAAAATATTGTAAAGGTTGTTGATGAGATATCAGAGAAATGAAAGCTGTTTCTGTGAGATACAATTCTGTGTAAAGTTGTAAGATAGGCCGAGGAGTATGTTTTCAAACTGAATTTCAAGCTATTGGCAAATGCTGTACGTGATTGGTGTTGCTCTTAATATGACAAACACATTTCTTTGGATCCTGATCTAAAGCTGCAGTGATGTTTTTATGTCTCTGTGTTTTATTTCATTCCATTCTAGTTCTTCTGGCTTGCATAAGAAATCTGGCATAGGATTTGCCCTTGTTAGGCACCCTATGCTTCTGCTCTCCTTGCCTTAATGTTTTCTGCTAAATGTGTTATCTGAGAATTAGTTTCAGTTAATTTAACCAGTGTAGTGGATGTTATTTCCTATTAGCTGATGTATGAGTTAATGAATCTGCTTCTTAGATGTTCTTGTTAGAGTTTAATTGAATGAATTGGGAACACTGGGAGTCTAGAACTCTGTCTCTGTCTCACTAGGATACTTTTCCATTAGTTAAACCTTTCTAAGTTCCCTCAGTTTGTTTCTCACCTTTCTTTGAGAGTTTCCTAAGAGTATGTACAAGCAAGTCTGGAGTTAAATGACCTCTGACCTGATCTATTGACAGAAATTGGTTTACCCTCATTCTTTCACTTCTTTCTTGATTGTTTCACTCCACCTATCTTTTTAGGATCCAATGCTTTAGATGACTAGCCCAATTGAAAGCCTGTGTATTTAACAACAAGTAAACCCTTTCCTGACTCCATTTGCCCAATGGTCTTAAATACTATCTAGATTCGTCACTCTTTGCCTAAAATCTTCTTTGCCTTGCCTTGTCTTATATTTAAACCTTCATTCTTGATTCCCAACAACCCAATCAAAACAAATCAAACAAACCAACCTTGTGCCTATAAATAGCCTAACATCTTAGCACTGAGCTTTAAAGTTACATACCTTTGACATATCACAGAGAGATCCCTCTCTAGACCCAGGAGGGCTAGATCCTGAGGTCTGAAAGTGGTTTGATGTTGTCTCATCTTTTGGTCTTGCCAATCTGGCCAAAACATGGGAACCCCAACATAATGGCGACTCTGCTGGGGAATTTCTGAGTTTTCCTCACCTTACTATACCATAAGCCTTAGAAAACCTACAATCTCTGGTTAGGTTGGCAGTTAAACACTCCTATTCACACATCAAACTCTATACCATTTGTTGTTTTCTTCCCCACTCTTAGACAGAGTCTGGAAAGGGCCAGGCAGCCTCTAGATCTCACACTCTTTCAGAGGTGACATATATGGTTAATGCCCTCCCAGTGAATCTTTGATTAGGCCTAGACATTTAAATCTACTTGAATCAAAAGAGTACAAGTCTTTGTATGGTCCGGTTATTTCAAGGCCTAATCTTTCCATCACCACCTTTGGAATGAGGTTATGCGAAGCACCAGAATATAGCATGGCGTTGTGTAGTATTTTGTCATGGATGTTCAAACTGACATAGAATGGAGGCACAAATACCTCTTGAAACTTTCCCTCTACCTCTGGTCCAAACAATAATTCTGGCTTGTCATCAGTCAGATTTAGAGTACCAGTGTCATTTCCTATGTTTAAAGCCTTCAAAACTTGAGATCTATATACATCTTGAGTCACTAATTCAGTAAGGGGTATAGCTATTTTTATCTTGGCAATTTCTCCCTCAATAATGAATGGTGTTTGTGTTCTTGGTAGATTCAAATCATCTTTATCAGACATTGTTCTTTCAACAACTTTGGTTCGTTGATTTTTATTTGGAATCTCAGTTCGAAGAGTTTTTTCAGGGCCACTAGTTGATGTATTAGGGCAGCTTTGGTCACCATCATGTTGGCTAATTTTGTTTTTTCTTTGATCATAATTCTTAGCTATGGTGTTCGTATTTTCTGCTGTCCTTTTAGGAGTGTTTTCAGGGGTCTTCCTAGCAGAAATTTATAGTTTTTTCCTCTAGGGATATCTTGGGTTTTCCTACTTCTGAGGTCATACTACCTATGAACCTCCATGACAGCATTTTCAAACCCTATTTTTTATTCTTCAGAAACCTCATATGTTCTTTCAGTTTGGTTTGAGGAAAATAGACCTTGTTCTTCTTTCGTGAGGAAAACAATGTCCTCACTATCAGAGCCTATTAGATTCACATGGTTTTCTTCTGGCTCCTCAGTCTCTCTTTCCTCTTCATCTACATAGTTTTCTTGGAAAGGAGGTCTGATTTGCTGGTCATTTTCTCTTTGTCTTATTTGAGGAGGATCTCTTCTGAAGTTTTGGTTTCTGTTTTTGTTTTGAATATTTGTTTGGTTTTCCCTAGGGGGTGCTCTTTCATTTAAGTTAATTCTCTCCATCATCCTTTCCATTGTCCTAACTAGACTGTCAATTTTAGCATCAGATGTGGAGGCCAGAGGTTCCTCTTTGTATGTAACCCTCTTCTCTATTCTCATTCTAGCCCTTTTAGCAATTAGATTGGCTTCTACACTTACTTCTCACCTTTGCATGTCTTATAGGGTAAGGGGATCTCTTTCTCTTAATTGGTAAGCCATTTATGGATCAAATCCATCTGGAAATTTTACTAGGGCTAGGCCTTGTGGGGGTTTCATGTGGGGAGGGAGTGAATTATATACACTATTAAACCTAGTGCAGTAGTCTTGAACACTCTCCCCAACATTTATTTTAAGGTTTTCATACTCTGATAAGATTTGAAGAGGATTTTTCTTAGTCTCCCACTTGTTTATGAATGTTTGATAAAGGGAAGGGAGATCATGAATGCTATTAGGAGTTAAGTTTTTGAACCATTTCTTTGCTTCTCCCCCTAAAATTTGGTTATACATTCTCATTTGTATAGTCTCATCTTCTGTTTCTTGGTAGTCAAAAGCATCATTCATCTTGTCTACATGCTGTTGAATAGTTGTAGAATCAGTCCCATTAAAGTGAGGGATTTTAGATTGATAGTCTTGTGGCATAGACAGTAAAGGTTGTGGTAGTACTAGGGGGGCATACCATGTTGCCATTATGGGAGGTAATGGAAACCAAGGAGTATTTATAAGAGGGGGGTTTATGAATGGGGGGTGGAGGATGAAATGGGGTGGTTTGCACAGTTGATGTATGAGTGGGGGTAACAGATGTACTTGTACCAACTAGCTGATATTGAGCAGATTTGGAACAAAATGAGTCAAAGTGTTGGAGAAGCTGAAAATCAGGAGGAGTTGAAGGAGAGGCTTCTCTATTAGGACTCTACTGTAAGCTTGTAGGCTCAAGGTTTTTCTGGTCTATCCAACTTTGAGACTTAGTTCTGAATAGGTTTCTTCTATGGTGTAAGTCAAATTCGATATCTTGCAAGGATGTAAGGTTTTCAAGAAAGGAACTTGCTTTGTGAATTGGCCTGACAATAGTTGAATCTTCCGTCCTAGAAGTTTTTCTTAAGATTATTTCGGGGTCATCAACTATAGCAGGAGGGTTTGGGTCAGGGTGAGATCTGGTGCTGATTCTTTGTGAAGCTAGATTTCAGACCCACAACACAGATAGGCTGAAAGTTCATAAGAGTTTTGAAAACAAAACCAATCTGTAAGAATACTAAATTCACACAGTATGTGACTAGGCTTTATACTATTAGGATTGATTAATACATTTCTAGAGGAGTCTGTGAGAACCAGTTGAGTTAGTAGGCCTACTGAAGACTAGTGGAGTCACCAGGTGGATGATGCTAACTGTTTGAGGATTTTCTTGCTGTCTACCATCAACAATTGGATACCAATCTTGAGATATTTTTGGGTTTTCTGAGTTCTTTATGTAGCACTAAGACTTTTAATGAGTATTCCCCAGTGGAGTCGCCATTATGTTAGGTCCCTATAATTTGTCAGATTGGCAAGACCAAATAGACAAGGGTAACGTCAAACCAACTTTGGAGTCCTAGGACCTAGCCTTCCTAGACTCAGAGAGGGCTCTCTCTATATTTGAATAAAATATATAACTTGTTTGATTTTAGGATGATGATTTTAGGCTAGTTAAAATGATAGGGTTGTTTGTTTTGTTTTGTTTGGTTGGGTTTCTTGTTAAGTAGAACAGATAGAGTAAGAGAAATTCAAACCATTGGGCTATGGGGTGTGTGAAAGGCTTGAAAAGTACAACAATAAATCAAGGGTGTTTCATAGGGCAAGTTAACAAAACCAAATGGATCTTAATAGCTTATGTGGGTGTAAAATGAACATTAAGTTGTGAGTTTAGTAGGTTTAAAGTGAAATTAAGAATCCTTTAACATATAATAGAACAAGAATAGACTTTAAGATCATTATTCTTAGGAGATAACCAAAGGACAGGGCACACCATAAACTTCTTTGGCCTAGCTTTATCAAGTAAACTTTGAGACAACAATCCAGCAAACCCTAGAGAGCAGGGAACTCCTAAATTCTCTAGATATTTACCTTAAGAGAAAGAAAACATTTAAGATAATAAACAAGTGATGATTAAAGAGCAGAGAAATCCTAAATTCTTTAATCAGACTATAAAAGACCTTCAAAATTACTTTTCAAGATAGACCAAAGGATAGAGCAAACCATAAACTTCTTTACCCTAAACCCTAGTAAGAAAAATTCAAAGAAAGGCCTTAAAACAATGTTTCAAGCTACACCAAAGGACATGGCATGCCATAAACTTCTTTCGTTTGACTCTTATTAAATCATTATCAAGACAACAAACTAGGTGGAATCGGAAAGCAATTAAGAATTCTCCAATCAGACCTAGTAGAGGAAAACATTTGAACAACAGAAAATAGATAGACTTAAGGTGCCTCTAACATCATATCTTAACCTAAATTTTCGGTTCTATTGCAAGAGAAAATATGAAAAATATGGAAAACAGAAGTAAACAAATATAAGATTAGGACAACATCACCATTTAAACAAGTTCATGAATCCTGTGAATATGTTTGCTCCATTGATATTCAGTCCAAAATAGTTACAAAGCTCCAAAGCCAACTTCTTCACAACTCAAAGTATATGAGGTATTTAGCTCAACAATCAACCAACAAAACTATGAAGCATACATGTAGTATTTATCTGCAAAATTAGGAGGTGAACCCTAGCTCGGGTTTCAAAATGTCATTTATTACATAGTTAATGCACTTTGACCTTTGAGACCATGCAAGTCCCAAGGCAAAATATCTAAAAATCATTCATTGCAATAATAACTTCTAACATAACTACTGAGCTAATTTTGGAAATTTTTTGACTTTAAGGCTCGAAAATATCTTTTGCAATAACTCCTGGTAAGGGCACAACTCCAAGGTACAGGGGCACAATGCCAGTGTGAACATGCAGCGCCAAGACTGGGAAAATGATATTTTTTGCAGAGGTGACATAGCAGTGTATTCCAAGATTGAAGAAGAACATCTTAAACATCTGAGGAAAGTGTTTGAAAAATGTAGAAGGTTTGGTCTGTCATTAAATCCCAAAAAGACTGTATTTGGGCTGCAAGAAGGAAAGCTTCTAGGCCACATTATATCTGAAAAGGGAATTAGGATAGACCCACAAAGAGTTGAAAGGATACTACAGATCACACACCCGAGAAACATCAAAGAATTACAGTCCTTCATCGGGAAAATCAACTTCTTTAGGAGGTTTATTCCCAACCTAGCTGAACACCTTAGGAATATGACTAACATGCTAAAGAAAGGTGAGGGTGTTAAATGCACTGTTGGAGCTAAACAATCTTTTGAATGAGTAAAATTTGCACTTACCCAAGCTCCTGTTCTAATCAGCCCAGATTTCTCTGAATATTTCCTGATCTTTTCATTTGCCTCTGAGCATACAGTGGCTGCAGTCTTACTGCAGAAAAATCCAGAGGGAATGGAATAACAAATTACCTTTTTTAGCAAAGCACTGAGGGATGCACCCTTGAAATACAACATAATGGAAAAACATGCTTACGCTATTGTCAAAGCCTTAAAGGACTTTAGGGTGTACATTTTTCATTCCCACACCATAGCTTATGTGCCTAACATAATAGTCAAAGATATTCTGTCCCAAGACCCAGATGGGAAGAGGGGCAAATGGATTGCAGTGATTTTAGAGTATGATCTTGAAATAAAACCCACCAAACTGATCAAAGGTCAAGGCTTAGCCAAATTAATGGCTGAATCAAATCTGCAGGCCCTTGACATTAACATGGTAGCTGCCTTAGATGAGCAGGAAGGATTGCTTGACCCCACTGTTGAAGAGAAGTTTCAGAACTCCCCTTGGTACACTGATATCCTTTATGTGCTCACCAACCTTAATGCTTCACCTGAACTATCAAAGACCAAGGCCAGATTCATAAAACTAAAAGCCAGAAACTACTGCATTTTGAATGAAAACTTATACTAGAAAAACCCAAATGGCCTATTGCTTAAATGTTTGCCTGAAATAGAGGCAGAAAGGATTAAACAAGAATTCCATGCAGGAGAGTGTGGGGGCCACCTAAACTGGAAGGCCACTGCAAAAAAAATACTCAGGGCTGGTTATTATTGGCCCACACTCTTCAATGAAATCCATAAGATGGTAATTGCCTGCCACAAATGCCAGATTTTGGAAGGGAAGAGAAAAATCCTCCCCCTCCCTTTACATCCCATCACTGTTGAGGGTCCTTTTATGCAATGTGGCCTAGATTTTATTGGGGAAATCCACTCTGTTTCTTCTGTACAACACAAATGGATCTTAACAGCCACAAACTACTTCACTAAGTGGATAGAGGCCATACCTACTAGGAATGCCACATATTCGGTCATCATTAGGTTCCTAGAAGGTCATATCATCTCTCGTTTTGGTTGCCTAAGGAAAATAATCACCGATAATGCTGCTGCTTTTGGATCCAAGAAAATGGTTGATTTTTGTCACAGGTATCAAATAACGCTTGGTCATTCAACTGCCTATTACCCACAAGGTAATGGTCTAGTTGAATCATAAAATAAGAGCCTCATGGCCATCATCAAAAAGCTGTTAGAAGAGAACAAAAAGTCATGGCATAACAAGTTGGTGCATGCCTTGTGGGCTGATAGGCTTACAACGAAGAAATCCATTGGCATGTCACCATTTCAACTTGTCTATGGTATAGAAGCACTTTTTCCCACCAGCCTTGGGGTACCAGTAATCAAGTTGGTCCAAGAGATTCAAACAGAAAAAGACAGTATGGTGAGAAGGATAAACCAGACAATTCAACTCTAGCAAACAAGGGAAGAGGTCTATAACAGAGCTATCAAAGTTCAGGAAAACATAAAGAGGTTGTTTGACAAGAGAGCCAAAGCTGCTGATTTCAAAATTGGGGATAAAGTTCTGAAGTGGGACTCAAGGAGAGAGGATAAAGGAAAGCACGACAAGTTTGACAGTTTGTGGCAAGGTCCATACATCATCCAAGCCACCGTGGGTCCAAATGATTTTTTCGTACAAGAATTAGATGGTACAGAGCTGTTTGGGGGTCCTGTCAATGGCAGGATGCTCAAACACTACTTCTGCAGATTTACTATTTCCAGTTTCCATTTCCATTGTACATACCATTGCAGTTTTTTATTTTCAAGAAAAAAGAGAAAATGTTCCAAAAAACAGAGAGAAAAGAGAGGTTCAGACATGCTCAAAACATGAACCTCTGAGGTATAAAAGCATGGCTCTAACATGCCCAAAACTAGAGTTGAAATGAAGAAAAGAAGTGACTCAAACATGCCCAAAACTTGAGTCACAAAGAGAAGAAGGATACTCCAAGATTTCAGATTTCAAGCCTTCAAAGTTTTGTTTCAGTTCTCTGTAGATTTCTGTCCATGTGCAACTATCTTTATGCCTTGGATCTACAACAAACTAGACTGTTTAATCCTAGTTTGACTGTTTTTAAATTTCCTGTTGTAGAATGTAGAGAAGAAATCTGTTGGACAGTCTAATCTCAGCAGATATTAGATTAGGTAGAGAAACAAATGAGACCAACAGTCTAATCTGGTCTCATGGAGTAATAAGGGTAGATTTAGAATAGGTTTAGAATCTGGTCTGCTAGTTCAAATACACCCTCGAAGAAAAAATGCTACGATTGTAGGATGGGTAGGTAGATTGTTGGGAATGTTTTGCTGATCTATCATATTTGTGGCAGCTGAAAATCAAAGAAGAAAGGTGGCTTAAGAAGCAGGCTTCTGGCCTACACCAAAGATCATTTTCTGAATTCTTGACTCCTCCAAGAAGAAGCCATCCCCATGTGGAGCCACTGTTAGCCCCTTATGAATTTTTTGACAAGCAAGCAAGGGGCTAGATTGTTTCATAAGCCTTTAAGGAATGCATTTCCCTTGAAAACACATCATCCTTGAAGTCTTGTTATGTTCCCTGCCTTTGACTGTTTCCCTCTGCTAATATGTTGTCAATGAGCCTAGTTGAATGATAAATTTTGCTCAAAAATGCCTATTTCTCCCCTTGTATCCCTGCAGAATTCCCCCATTTTATCCTTTTTCCCCGTTTTTCCAAGTCCCCATTGTTCCCCCTAATTTACCCATCAACCTCCTAAATTTCCCGAAGATCCCCTTGGAATACCACCTTTACCCTTTGTCCAGCCAAATTCCTACCTTTGTCCCCTATCGTTACCCTCCTTAGGCCTTAAAATGCACTAAAATGGGGTAAAAAACCCGCCTTCCGACCTTATAATAGGCCTAGCCCTCTTCTCGCTAGCCCCTTGAACCACTTCCCCCATGTGCCCAAACGCCAGGACCAAGCGCTTAAGTCCTAAGCGCTAATCGCAATCGGAGGATTGTCGGAGGGGCGAATTCCTTTGTAAACTTAAAACTCCGATGCGATTGGCTTATCACATTAAGTCCCGCGATGCATTATAGACCGTTGATCTGTCATCGCGATCGGACGGCCCGCACAGTGTCGCAAAATTTCAATCGCAACACTTATGTTTTTTCCTCCGATTGGTCCATTGCAAACATTTGCGATGCGATTGATCGCAGCTCCCTTCCGCCGATCGCAATCGCAATTCCCTTCCGATCGTTGTCCCCTCCGATTGATCGCAAGTTACGTCTCCCGATTTCCCGGTCACGCCGTCTCCCAATTCAATCCCGTCCGTCCATTTGATCCATGATCTGACGGTCATCGCTGTCTCCGCCCAATCAAAATCAGAGATTTAATATGTGTCACCCCTGTTTCCCCCCGATTGCGATTGCTCTGAACAAATCCTAGCCGTCCATCTCCCTACTGATCCAACGACTGTCGAGCTCCCCGCCTAATTGCAATCGGAAGACCTTTGACGCCGCTCCTTTGTGTCCCCTCCGATTGCGATCCCTCGATCTAGTTCTCCACCATTGATCTTCCCTCCAGATCGAACGGTCCTAAGCTGATCGCTTCCCTTTTCCCAATCGCAATCGGAAACTTATAAGTGTGTCACCCTTGTTCCCTTCTGATTGTGATTCTCTGATATTAATCCTGACCGTTCGTTCCTCCGCCAGATCCGACGGTCATCGCTTCCCTTTCTTAATTGCAATCGAAACTTATGTGGTGTGTTTCCTCTGTTCTTTCTCGATTGTGATGCTCCGAGTTAATCACAGCCGTCCGTGGGATCTGAAGATCTGACGACTCAGATCTAATTGCCTCTCCGCCTCCGCTGGGTCCCACTCATACATTCATCTCCGCGCATTTTCATAGCATTTTCACCCATTTCCTTTGTATTTTCATTTTTAACCAAAGTTTCATGTTTTCATTAAAGGTCTCGTGTTTCATATATGTTCCATTCTATTTCATAAGGCCGTCCCTCCGATTGATCTCCGCCATTGATCTTTGTCCCCGGACCACGTTCTAACGGTCTGCGCTGCATTCTACCACCAAACCCTATTATTCATAGTTGTCACCATTTCATTGCATTTTTCACCATTATTGAGTGAAAGCCACCATTCCGCCGCCGCCGCGCTGTCTTTTCTTCCGCCTTCCGCTCCATCCATCCTCTCATATGCATTGATTTTCTCAGTCCAGTTGTGTGTTCTGCAGGATGCAGGCATTTAAACGCCACCATGATTCGCAGTTATTAAGATTAGTAAGACAGGTTTCAGAGCCCGGTAGAGCAGAAAAAGACTTGGGAAGGCACGAAAGCCTGTGTTCGTCGAAGTATAGGGCAGATACATCAGCATAATGTTTTTTTCCCAAGAAAGGATGGGTTTCCCATACTATTTTTATTCTATGCCATGCTCTAGAGGAGATTTCCACCCAGAACACAATCCCAAGCTACCAGAGCATTTGTTTCTCAAGTATGGAAGACCATTCAACCATTGATTTACCTGTTGTTTATTCACCAAAGGTACTACAGAGTACAACAGACCTAAAATGCATCAGAGACATACTTGGAGTTAATGAAGCTTGAAGAAGACCATTCTTTCCTCCAAAAGTGCCAGAGATTAAGGCTCAGAGTTTAAAACAGAATGGGCTTCGGCCCTCTTCCTCTTCTGAGTGTTAATGCTGCATTTAGTTCTCTACCTACCTCCTCTGCGTCTTTTCTACTATAAGACTCATGAGAAAATATTGTAAAGGTTGTTGATGAGATATCAGAGAACTGAAAGCTGTTTCTGTGAGATAGAGTTCTGTGTAAAGTTGTAAGATAGGCTGAGGAGTATGTTTTCAAACTGAATTTCAAGCTATTGGCAAATGCTTTACCTGATTAGTGTTGCTCTTAATATGACAAGCACATTTCTTTGGATCCTGATCTAAAGCTGCGGTGATGTTTTTCTGTCTCTGTGTTTTATTTCATTCCATTCCAGTTCTTCTGGCTTGCATCATAAATCTGGCATAGGATTTGCCCTTGTTAGGCACCCTATGCTTCTGCTCTCCTTGCCTTAATTTTTTCTGCTAAATGTGTTATCTGAGAATTAGTTTCAGTTAATTTAACCAGTGTAGTGGATGTTATTGCCTATTAGCTGATGTATGAGTTAATGAATCTGATTCTTAGATGTTCTTGTTAGAGTTTAATTGAATGAATTGGGAACACTGGGAGTCTAGAACTCTGTCTCTGTCTCACTAGGATCCTTTTCCGTTAGTTAAACCTTTCTAAGTTCCCTCAGTTTGTTTCTCGCCTTTCTTTGAGAGTTGCCTAAGAGTATGTCCAAGCAGGTCTAGAGTTAAATGACCTCTGACCTGATCTATAGACAAAAATTGGTTTACCCTAATTCTTTCACTTCTTTCCTGATTGTTTCACTCCACCTATCTTTTTAGGATCCAATGCTTTAGATGACTAGCCCAACTAAAAGCCTGCGTATTTAACAGCAAGTAAACCCTTTCCTGACTCCATTTGCTCAATGGTCTTAAATACTATCTGGATTCGTCACTCTTTGCCTAAAATCTTCTTTGCCTTGCCTTGTCTTATATTGAAACCTTCATTCTTGATTCCCAACAGCCAAATCAAAACAAATCAAACAAACCAACCTTGTGCCTATAACTAGCCTAACCTCTTAGCACTGAGCTTTAAAGTTACATACCTTTGACATATCACAGAGAGATCCCTCTCTGGACCCAGGAGGGCTAGATCCTGAGGTCTGAAAGTGGTTTGATGTTGTCTCATCTTTTGGTCTTGCCAATCTGGCCAAAACATGGGAACCCCAACAGAACAAATAGGAAATGAAGAAGAAACAAAAGAAGAACTAAGAGCAGCCTGAGATCAAGTAAGTGATTTGAAACTATCTTGCTTTGGCATACACTTAAGGAAAAAACATGAGAGTAATTTGAGATCAGGTAAATGCTTTGAAAGTAGCCTACATTGATGTAATTTCAATCGAAAACATTTAGAAAAAAACCTAGAATAGCTTAAGATCAAGTAAGGACGTCGAACCTATCCTACTTTTAGCATATTCTATGAGAAAATGTAGATGATAAACATAAAGTAAGATTAGGAAAGTGCTTTGAAACTGACCTGCTTCAATATACTCTTGATGAAAACTTTCAAAGGAGGAAAACATAGAAATACAACTTATCAGTGAGAGTAGGGTACTGTTAAGAGTAAATCCCAACTTTGTATTTGCTGTTCTTTATCAGAGAAAGTGGACAGAGTGAAAACACAAAGAAAGATAACAATTAAAAATGAGAAAACATCACCATTGACAATAGATCAGGATCCCATAAATTAACAGCTTGTATTTGATGTTTAAACCAATTACAATCATCAAGCCCGGTGGGTCTCTACAACTTCAGACTTCTCATATCAGCTTATGTATTTTCAAATGAAAAAAGGACTTCAGCAGCTTCAGAAAACTTTTACGTGTAATCAGATATCCAGAGACCAACCCTTACAATGTAGTCCTCAAGGAGAATTTATAAGAAAATCAGGCAGTGGGAGAGTTTCTAAGGGTCAAGTATCATTAATTTCACAATCAATGCAATTCCTGGCCTTTGAAAACCAGGCGAGGCATAAGGCAGGAATGCACTCAACCTATGAGTCTGTTTCATAATTTTGTTTCATAAATCTGTTTCTGCTTTTCGAGGCTTGATGGATGATAGATTGACTTCAGGACTATATTTTATCTTTAAAATAGCTTTTGCCGACAATTAGTAATGATTTCCTTTGATTTGTATTAATTGTTCAACTATCTTCTAGGCCAAGATCTTCTGTTCTCGCAAAAAATTGGCCTCCTTTTATTTCTGTGAGGCTATAGGTAGCCTTTGATGACTGGAGAGGTTGGCTTTTGGAGCAAGAGAGGGTTCAATTGGCCTCTGAGTGGCGGTGGAGACTTCTCGGATTGAGAGATGTCTCTGTATTTTCCTAAAACACTTTAATTTACTTTGAGTTTGTGTTTTAGGCCTGTTTAGGCTTGGGTCTTCCTTTCCGGTCTTTAGTGCATCTTTTTCTCTTTTAATCGCTGGATTATGTCATAAATATTCAATAGTATACTTTAATCTCTTCAATTTCTTTCATTGATACTCTTTGTCACTTTTCTGATGGTCTTTCTGTGCTTTGAATCACAGTGGCGGTGACTGTGGAGATAGAACGAATTGATCACTTTGTAAACCCTGCAAAAACACGATCAACACGTTAAGAAACCTGGAGGGAGGGAGGATGGATGCTGTGGAGGACCGTGGAGTATGGACGAAAGCAATGGAAAACAATGGTGGCAGCGGAGAAACGGTGAAAAACACTGCGGAATGGAGGAAAACTGCTCTGACGGTGGTCTGGTGAAGAAATGGTTCTAGACCGTTCGATTAGATCAGATGGAGGTGATCGACGACGGAGATTTGCTGGTGGAGATGCTTTATAGGATTAGGTGGAATAAACTGGCTTTAGTGTAAAACACTAAAGTTTATCCTTTGGGCGAATACACAGGAAAACAATGAAAATCAAATGAAATGGGGCTTTGGATGGTGGGACCGGCAAGCGGAGGGCGATTTTGAATATGGACCGTTAGATCTCAGGATGAGATCAGCGGTGGAGATTACTCCGATGAAACTTTGTGAAATAATATAAATGAAGACGCGATGGAATGAGGGCCGTAGATCTATACATATCAATGGTCGGGATCTTCAGATGGAATTTCGGAGGAAAAAAAGGGGGAAGTGGTTTTTAGAAGAAAACTGTTGTTTTCGTGCAATTTTGAAGTGGTTTATAAGTCTTGTCGAAAAAATGCGATATATGTCATTGCTTGACACGTGGATTTAGAATACCGCCCATTTCATGTTTTTTTGGAACGTTAACGTTTGGGTGCATAAAAAATGCGAAATGTTACTTCAGCCATCGGATGGAAGGGCGGAAAATCTAACGATCCAGGATTTGCACGATAAAGGTAAGATGCATGGGCGGAAAGGCGGGGGAAAGCCAACGGCAGATTAGATCATGACCGTTGGATCTGGGGATCGGACGGTTACGATTAAAAGGGGAAACACCTGTGTGGGGCATGAAATGGGCGAGCGGAGTAGATCCTGGCCGTTGGATCTATGTGAATGGACAGCTGAGATCTAATCGCATCGGAGAAGTCAGGGGCCAAAACTTCGAAATTTGATTTTGCGATTTAGCGCAGACTGTTGGATTATTAGAGAGATCAACGGTTGAGAACTGATCGGAGGGGAGACGACGGGGGGCATATGATCGGAGCATGATTAAATCTGGGCCGTTGGTTCTTGTGGATTCAACGGTCTAGATTAAATCGGCGGAGTGATAATATTAAAACAATGTGCGGAGCACGACCACATCCCGGCCATTGGTTCTTGTGGATTCAATAGCCAGGATTGGATCGGAGAATCGCAAATCGGAGGGGACAAAGGGCGGCTCATTAAGACTTTGCGATTAGCGATCATGCCATGGCCGTCGGATTAAAAGGGAAATCAATGGTCTGCATACAATCAGCGGGTTAATGCGAAGAGGTGAACGACGCGATGTGATTTGCGCTGGCCATCGGATCTGCAAAGATCAACGGTTAATATTGCATCAGAGGTCAACAGTACAAAGGTCGTCGCATCGGAAAAATAGAAGTAACAAAGGAAATTGCGTTAATTGAAGGTTTTGATTGCAATTAGCGCTTGAGGGCTTAGCACCTGGTTCTGGCACGGGGTCATATGCGGAGAGGGGCTAAGGGCTAGGCCGAAAAGGGGCTTAATCCTGTTATGAAAAGAGGGGTTTTTTAAGCCAAAATCAGTGTTTTTCAAGGGTTTCCTTGGCTTCTGATAAAGGGGAAAAGGGTGATTTAAGCCTGTGAAAGGGGTTTTAAGTGGCTTTAAAGGATTTTGGAGGTTTTTCAGAGGGATATGGAGGTTCCAAAGAGGGAAAGAGGCTTAATTGAAAACTGAAGGGGAATGAGTGGAAATGGGCAATTTTAGAGGCCTTTTGAAGCATTATTTTCACAAATAGTAGGGCTTTTTCATGGGAAACAACAGTGAGGATTTCTAGGGAAAAAAGACACATAGAGGCTTCAAGAATGAGAGATTTTCAGGGGAAATGTATCTCTTGAAGGCTCAAGACATATTTAGCCACCTGTTTGCTTGTCAAAAAATTTATAGGTGGCTAACAGTGGCTCCACATGGGGATGGCATATTCTTGAAGGTGTCAAGAATCTCAGAAAACAATCTTTGGAAGTAGGCCAGATGCCTAGTGCTTGACACATCTGTTCTTTCTTTGATCAGCTACCACAAACATGATGGATGTTATATCAGCAAAAATATCTCTCCAAACAATCTACCTACCCAACCTACTGTCCGAACATTTTTTCTTCAAGGTGAATTTAGATTTGTAGAACTTTTACATCATCATTTTTATTGAAAGCAGAAAATACTAATCTAATTCTACCCTTATTCCTCCATGAGACCAGATTAGACAGTTGGCCTCATAGTTTCTCTACCTACACTAATATATTCTAGGATTAAACTGTCTAGCAAATTTCTTTCTCTACATTCTAAAACAAAAATTTAAAAACAGTCAAACCAGGATTAGACTGTCTGGTTTGCTGTGGGTTCATGGCATAAAGACAACTGCACATGATCTGAACTTTGCAGGAAATTGAAACCAAAAATTGTGAAGGCTTAGAATTGTGAAACTTTGAAGCATCCTTCTTTCCTTTGTGACTCAAGTTTTGATCTTGTTAGAGTCACTTTTTCTTCTTCATTTCAGCTCTGGTTTTGGGCTTGTTAGAGCTGATCCATCTTTTTTATTTCAGCTCTGGTTTTGAGTTCGCCCGAGATGATTCTTCTTCTTTCTTTGCTGGTTCAGGTTTTGAGCATATTAGAACCAGCTTGTCTCTTTCTTTGGCTCAGGTTTTGGGCTGATTTGAGCCATTCTTTGGAACTTCAGAGGTTCAAGTTTTGAGTTTTTTCTGAACCTTTTCTTTTCTCTTTTTGTGAAATTGAACAAAGAAATGGTATTCACAATGGAAGTGAAAACTTTAAACTCTGAATTTTAGCAATAATAATGTTTAAGCATCCTGCCATTGACAGGACCCCCAAACAGATCTGTACCATCTGACTCTTGCAGGAAAAATGCATTTGGACCAATGGTGGACTGAATAATGTAAGGACCTTGCCACAAACTGTCAAATTTGCCATGCTTTCCCTTATCCTCTCTTCTAGAGTCCCACTTGAGTACCTTGTCTCCAATTTTGAAATCACAAGCTTTTGTTCTTTTGTCAAACAACTTTTTGATGTTCTCTTGTACCTTTTGAGCTCTGCTGTAGACTTCTTCCCTTGTTTGCTGGAGATGTATTGTTTGATTGATCCTCCTTACCATTATGTCCTCTTCTGACTGTATTTCTTGGACTAATTTGATCACTGGTACTCCTAGGCTGGTAGGGAACATTGCATCTTCTCCATAAACAAGCTGGTAAGGGGACATTCCAATGGATTTCTTTGTGGTCAATCTGTCTGCCCACAAAGCATGCACCAAATTGTTATGCCATGGTTTTTTATTCTCTTCAAGTAGCTTCTTGATGATGGTCACCAAAATTTTATTTGATGATTCTCCTAGCCCATTATGCTAAGGGTAATAAGTAGTAGAATGACCAAGTGAAATCTGATACCTGTGACAAAAATCAATCATCTTTTTGGAACCAAAAGCAACAAAATTATCAGTAATAATCTTCCTAGGGCAGCCAAATCTAGATAGGATATGGTCTTCAAGGAATTTTATAATGACAATATATGTGGCATTCCTAGAAGGGATGGCCTCTATCCATTTTGTGAAATAGTTTGTGGCTGTAAGAATCCATTTGTGTTGGGCAGAGGAAGCAGGATGGATTTCTCCTATGAAATCTAGGCCCCACTGTTGAAAAGGAGCTTCAATAGTGATTGGTTGCAGTGGTAAGGGAAGGAGTTTTCTTTTGCCTTCAAAAATTTAGCACTTGTGATAGACAACTATCATCTTATGGACATTTTGGAAGAGGGTGGGCCAGTAATAGCCAGCTCTAAGGATTTTATTGGCCGTGGTTTTCCAGTAGAGATGACCTCCAAATTCTCCTCCATGGAATTCATGTTTGATCCTTTCTGCATCAACTTCAGGAAAACATTTAGGCAATAAACCATTAGCATTTTTCCAATATAAATATTCATTCAAAATGCAATAATTCCTAGCTTTCAACTTTAAAAACCTTGCCTTAATCTTTGATAAATCAGGAGGAGCATTAAGATTTGTAAGCACATACAAGATATCAGCATACCAAGGTGAATTTTGAAATTGCTCTTCAACAGTGGGAGCAAGAAATTCTTCATTTTCATCCAAGGCATCTATCATGTTAATGCCAAGGGCTTGTAGGTTAGATTCAACCATTAATTCAGCTAAGCCCTGACCTTTAATGAATTTTGTGGGTTTGATTTCCAAATGATACTCTAGTATTATTGCAATCCATTTACCTCTCTTTCCATCTTGATCTTGTGACAATATATCCTTTACCACTATGTTAGGCACATAAGAAATGATGTGAGAATGTAGAATATACACCCTGAAGTCCTTTAAGGCCTTTACCAAGGCATAGGCTTGTTTTTCCATGATGTTGTATTTCAAGGGTGCATCTCTTAGTCCCTTGCTAAAGAATGCTATTGGCTGCTCATGTCCCTTTGGATTTTTTTGTAGTAGGATAGCAACCACAATATGCTTTGATGCAAAGGAGAAAATGAGGAAATATTTTGTGAAATCTGGGTTGATTAGCACTGGTGCTCGTGTGAGTGCATGTTTTACCGATTCAAAGGACTTTTTGGCTGATACAGTCCACTTAACTCCCACTTCTTTCCTGAGCATATTAGTGATGTTTTTAAGGAGCTCTGCTAAGTTCGGAATAAACCTCCTTAAAAAGTTAATCTTCCCAATGAAGGACTGCAATTATTTTATGTTCCTTGGGTGGCTAATCTGTAGTATTCCCTCAACTCTCTTTGGATCTATTCTAAACCCCTTTTCTGATATAATATGGCCAAGAAGTTTACCTTCTTGCAGGCCAAATATTGTCTTCTTGGGGTTCAGAGATAGCCCAAACCTTCTGCACTTTTCAAAGACTTTCCTTAGATGTTTGAGGTGCTCTTCATTAGTTTTGGAATAAAATGTTATGTCATCAAGGTAAATTACAATGAAGTGCCCTATTTCCTCTGCAAATGCAATGTCCATAGCTCTTTGAAAAGTGGCTACAACATTCATTAGTCCAAAAGGAATTTTCACATGCATGAAAGTGCCCCAAGGAGTTGTGAAGGCTGTCTTAAGCTGATCTTCTAGGAGTACTAAGACTTGGTTGTACCCTGAAAAACCATCTAACAGGGAAATCCTTTTTGAGCCAACTACCCTTTGTAGGATGTGTTCCATTTTGGGTAAAGGGTAATTGTCTTTTAGGGAGGCTCTGTTAAGGTTTCTAAAATCAATGCACAGTCTGATTTCTCCTGTCTTTTTCCTCACAACTACAAGGTTGGATACCCAATCATAAAACCTCACAGGTACTATGATTCCTGCCTCATACATTTTCTTGATTTTCTTTTCCACTAGAGGAAGTTGTAATGGGTTAATTCTGCACAGTTTTTGCCTAAAGGGTTTTTGGTTTTCTTTCAAGGGTATTTTATGCTGGATAATTTCCGTGTCATAGGATTTTAAGTCCTCGTAGCTCCAGGCAAACACATCAACAAACTCTATGAATAAATCAATGTATTTCTGTTTGATATGTGCAGGGAAAGACTTAGATAATTTAATTATTTTAGGCTTATCTTTGTTGCCTATGTTGCATTCTTCAATATCTGATTCAGTGTGTTCTATAGTGGGTTTCTTTACCACATCATTGAAATCGAAAAGGTCCTCTAAAAGTGCTAATCCTTTGGGTATACTCTTATCTTTGGACTGCAACACCTCTATATCTTCTTTTTCTGTTTGCGTGTATTCTTTAGTTTGTTTTTTGAATTCTTTGGTCAACATGTTTATTTATGCGTTGTGGAATGGTTTTTCTTCATTAGGGGGATCTGCATCTAAACAATTTTCATTGGATTTAGAGTCTGAATAAGGTAATTCGAATTCATTCCTGTAGAGCAAGAAATCTTCTATCTGTTTGTCACCCTCAAAGACTTGCCAATATTTTTCATTATCTGGCACTGCAGGTCTGTATTTTGTTTGAATCACGATCTGTTTGCCACTAGGTGATTTCTGGTATGAACTAGTAGCGTAGGCCAATCCATTTGCAATTATGTTTTGATTCCTAGGAACAAACACAAGCTCATATTCCATAAATGTTTTCAGGAAATCCACGACATTATTTCTGTATGCCCTTAATCTAGGATGCTTTGCAGTATACTCTCCATTTAGTTGTTTGATGATTAATTCTGAGTCTCCCTGAACAATTATTCTCTTGGCTCGTAGTTCTTTCAATAGATGCAATCCTAGGATGAGAGCCTCATACTCTGCAATGTTGTTAGTGCATTTGAAATCTAGCCTGAAGGCATGTCTCTCAGAGTAATTGTTTTCAGTGTTGACCAACCACACCCTAGCTCCTGCATTCTTTTTAGTGCAAGACCCATCAAAGTTCATGCACTGTAAAGAATTGTCCCCAGGATTGTTATTAGTTTCATCCCCAATGTTATGTTCACTATTATATTGCATTAGGAGGTCTGCACCATATTGTGATGGGTCTTGTTCTTCAGGATTTTCATGAAGTTCAGAGTGATGGGTAATATATTGTTTGAAGTCTTGGCTATGTTCATTTTGGTTCTTTGTTTCAGCACATTGTTCAAAGGTTTCTCTCTCATTTTCCTCTATATCTAGGACTGCCATTATTTCTAGATTTGGGGCCTCTAATTGGTTGTCTAAATTTCTGTCTTCTGGCTCTGGATTATTCATGGATTCATCATTGTAGAGGATAAAAGAGTCCAGGTCCGTATGGACAGAGTAAAGAGGGGAATTCTCAGGCTTTTCTGGGCTAGTAACCATGAATTTCATGTGTGCCTCTCTATATAGTCTTCTAAGCTGGCTAAAGACAAGGATAGTGGCATATGTCCCATCCATCTGCATTGTACCTTGTAGCTTGGCACCCCATGATCTTGACAAAAACATGCCATACTTAGGAGGTACATCAGTCACCACCACATCCATGACCATGCACTTGGCTGGAATTTGAGGCAAATTCACACAAAGATCTTTGATTAGGCCAAGGCACTTCACTCTGCTAGAGTCAAAAGAATATAAATCCTTGTAAGGTTTGGTTATTTCTATGCCTAGCCTTTCCATTATCACTTTTGGCATTAGGTTGTGTGAAGCTCCAAAGTCATGCATAACATTATGTAGGATTTTGTCATGAATATTGAGGCTGACATAGAAAGGAGGTACTACCCCTTCCTGAAATTTCCCTTCAATTTTTGGGCCAAACAAGAGAGCTGGTTGATCATCATTTAAATTGACAGTGTCACTATTTTCTCCTAAGTTTAAAGCTTTCAAAATTTGACTCTTATATACATCTTGGGTTGCCAACTCAGTGAGAGGGACATAAATTTTAATTTTGGCTATTTCACTCTCCAAACTGAAAGGAGGATGATTCTTTGAGGGGTTCAATTCTATCTTGTTGGGCACCATTTTATTAGCAAGATCAGCTTGCTGATTTTTAGTATGTACAATGTTTGAAGCTGTTTTATTAGGAGCATTATCTAAAATGCTAGTGCTTCTAGATTCTTGACTTGATTTGTCACTGGTTTGGGTGTCCTTATCTTTGTTTTTACCAAATTTCTCAGCTGCTGATTTACTGCTTTCAGCAGTCACTTTAGGAGTCTTTTCAAGTCTTTTCTTAATGGTGATTTCAGAGGCCTTTGTCTTGGGATTATTTATGTTCTTTTTTCTTTTGAGATCATATTGTTCTCTAACCTTCATGATGTCATTTTGAATCCTAACCTATAGTCCTCAATTTCTAACCTTTCCTCATTCCAATGTGAGTATGAAGTCTGGTTATCTTCTGTGGAAAAATTGTGATCTCTTGGAAGGGAGTTATGACTTGTTGATTAGAGTCTCTTTGTCTATTTGGGGGATTGTTTCTCCTAAATTTTTGGTTTTGGTTTTGATTTTGGTTCCTATTCTGATTAGTTGCTTGGGTAACCAATTTATCCATCATTATTTCCATTCTCTCCATGTTTTTGGCTAGACTATCATATTTGGGATCAGATGAAGAAGCTACGTTGTCATCCCTATAGGTTACCTTTTTCTCAGCTCTCATCCTGGCTCTTTTCTCAATCAGGTTTGCCTCTACACTCACTGCTCCTTTCTGCATGTCTTCCAATGTGTTATAATCTCTTTCCCTAAGCTGGTAGGCCATATCAGCATCAAAACCTTCAGGGTATTCTACTAAGGCCATCCATTGGGGAGGTTTCATGTGTGGTGGAAGAGCATTGTAGACACTGTTAAATCTAGTAGAGTAGTCCTGGACACTCTCTCCTTGATTTTTTTTAAGATTCTTATATTCTGCTAAGATTTGGAGAGGGTTGCTTCTGACTTTCCATTTGTTTATAAAATTTTGAAGTAAGGAGGGAAGATCATTGATGCTATTAGGAGGTAAACCTTTAAACCACTTCTTCACTTCTCCTCCTAAACTATGAGCGAAGATTATCATCTTAATTGTTTCATCTTCTATTTCCATGTAATCAAAGGCATCTTCCATCCTATCTACATGGTGTTGAGATGTAGTGGATTCTTTCCCAGTGAAATGAGGAATTTTAGACTGATATTCATTGGGTAAAGGAGCTAAAGGTTGTGGTAGAACCAAGGGAGCATACCATGCTGCCATGAGTATGTTTTGTGGAGGTAAAGGATGGGCTTGAGCAGTAGGTATATGAGTAACAGAAACGCTAGGACCAGCAACAAACTATTGAGCAGATCTGGGGTAAGAGAGACCAAAGTTTTGAATAAAATGTATATCAGGAGGTGTGGATGGAGGGGCTCCTCTGTCACCAATATGCTGAGCACTATGAGGAGGTGAGTTTGAAGGCCCAAAGTTTTCCTGATCTAACCTAATGAATGAATTAGTTCTTGGTGAATTGCTTGGTAAGTCTAAATCAAACTGAGTCTCTGATAGAGTTGTAAGGTTCTCAGGTGCTGAGTTAGCTCTATGAATGTGTCTGACAATAGTTGGGTCCCTAGATGAAGAAGGCTTCCTAAGAACGCTCTCAGGGTTGTCCAATATTGCAGGGGGGTTTGGATTAGGATAAGCTTTGGTATGGATTGTTCTTGAAGCCAGTATGTATCAAGAGGCAAACTATCTTCAAACAAAGAAGCTTAATCCTAGGTGTTTCAAAGTGTCTTAAAGGAGATTTACTGTCCACCATAGTGATTTACTACCAAACTTAGGCTAATGTGGTCTTGCTCCCTAGTGAAGTCGCCAGAATGTTAGGGCTCTATAATTTGCAAGTTTGGCAATACAAACTGCAGAGGCAACATATGAACCACTTTGGGATTCCAGGATCTAGCCCTCTTGAATCCAGAGAGGGATATCTCTATGAGTGTGTTTAAATATGTGATCTTTAAGAATTAAAATATGATATTAGGCTAGTTATGAAGAGTATGAGTTTTTGTTTTTGTTTGTTTTAGGTTGGGCAAGGACATGGAAGGTTGAAGGAAGTTAAAATAAATGGTGAAAGGGTATGCAAGTGAAGGGATGATTCAGCTGATATGATAGGCAAAAGCAGCTTCAATCCATTGGGCTATAAAGTCATAAGAGGATTTAATTGAACAACAAGGTTCAAGAGTAATCCATGGGGCAAGTCACCTATGTCAAAGGATCTCGTAAGTTGATTTTATGGAATGGAACAAATAGGAAATGAAGAACAAACAAAAGAAGAACTAAGAGCAGCCTGAGATCAAGTAAGTGCTTTGAAACTATCTTGCTTTGGCATACACTTAAGGAAAAAACATGAGAGTAATCTGAGATCAGGTAAATTCTTTGAAAGTAGCCTGCATTGATGTACTTTCAATAGAAAACATTTAGAAAAACACCTAGAATAGCTTAAGATCAAGTAAGGACGTCAAACCTATCCTGCTTTTGAAATATTCTATGAGAAAACGCAGATGATAAACATAAAGAGTAATCTAAGATCAGGAAAGTGCTTTGAAACTGACCTGCTTCAATATACTCTTAATGAAAACTTTCAAAGGAGGAAAACATAGAAATAAAGCTTATCAGTGAGAGTAGGGTACTGTTAAGAGTAAATCCTAACTCTGTATTTGCTGCTCTTTATCAGAGAAAGTGGACAGAGTGAAAACACAAAGAAAGATAACAATTAACAATGAGAAAACATCACCATTGACAATAGATCAGGATCCCATAAATCAACAGCTTGTATTTGATGTTCAAACCAATTGCAATCATCAAGCCCGATGGGTCTCTACAACTTCAGACTGCTCATATCAGCTTATGTATTTTCAAATGCAAATAGGACTTCAGCAGCTTCAGAAAACTATTACATGCAATCAGATATCCAGAGACCAACCCTTAAAATGTAGTCCTCAAGGAGAATTTATAAGAAAATAAGGCAGTGGGAGAGTTTCTAAGGGTCAAGTATCATTAATTTCACAATCAATGCAATTCATGGCCTTTGAAAACCAGGCGAGGCATAAGGCAGGAATGCACTCAACCTATGAGTCTATTTCATAACTCTATTTCTGCTTTTCGAGGCTTGATGGACGTAAGATTGACTTCAGGACTGTATTTTATCTTTAAAATAGCTTTTGCCGACAATTAGTGATGAGTTCCTTTGATTTGTATTAATTGTTCAACTGTCTTCTAGGCCAAGATCTTCTGTTCTCGCAATAACTAGGCCTCTTTTAATTTCTGTGAGGCTGTAGGTAGCCTTTGATGACTGGAGAGGTTGGCTTTTAGAGCAAGAGAAGGTTCAATTGGCCTCTGAGTGGCGGTGGAGACTTCTCGGATTGAGAGATGTCTCTGTCTTTTCCTAAAACACTTTAATTTACTTTGAGTTTGTGTTTTAGGCTTGTTTAGGCCTGGGTCTTCCTTTCCGGTCTTTACTGTGTCTTTTTCTCTTTTAATCACTGGATTATGTCATAAATATTCAATAGTATACTTTAATCCCTTCAATTTCTTTCACTGATACTCTTTGCCGCTTTTCCGATGGTCTTTCTGTGCTTTGAATCACAGTGGCGGTGACTATGGAGACAAAATGAATTGATCACTCTGTAAACCCTGCAAAAACACGATCAACACGTTAAGAAATCCTGGGGGAGGGAGGATGGATGCTGTGGAGGACCGTGGAGTATGGATGGAAGCGATGGAAAACAATGGTGGCAGCGGAGAAATGGTGAAAAACACTACGGAATGGAGGAAAACTGCTCTAACGGTGGTTTGGTGAAGAAATGGTTCTGGACCATCCGATTAGATCAGATGGAGGTGATTGATGGTGGAGATTTGCTGGTGGAGATGCTTTAGAGGATTAGGTGGAATAAACTGGCTTTAGTGTAAAACACTAAAGTTTATCCTTTGGGTGAATACACAGGAAAACAATGAAAATCAAATGAAATGGGGCTTTAAATGGTGGGACCGGCAGGCGGAGGGTGATATTGAATATGGACCGTTAGATCTCAGGAGGAGATCAATGGTGGAGATTACTCCGATGAAACGCTATGGAATAATATGAACGAAGACGCGATGGAATGAGGGCTGAAGATCTATATAGATCAACGATCGGGATCTTCAGATGGACTTTCGGAGGCAGAAAAGGGGGAAGTGGTTTTTAGAAGAAAATTGTTGTTTTCGCGCAATTTTTAAGTGGTTTAGAAGTCTTGCCGAAAAAACGCGATATATGTCGCTGCTTGACATGTGGATTTAGAATACCGCCCATTTTGCATTTTTTTCGAACGTTAACGTTCGGGCGCAGAAAAAATGCGAAATGTTACTTCAGCCGTCGGATGGAAGGGCGGAAAATCTAACGGTCCAGGATTTGAGCGATAAAGGTAAGATGCACGGGCGGAAAGGCGGGGGAAAGCCAACGACAGATTAGATTATGACTGTTGGATCTGGGGATCAGATGGTTATGATCAAAAGGGGAAACGCCTGTGTGGGGCATGAAATGGGTAGGTGGAGTAGATCCTGGCCGTTGGATCTATGTGAATGGACGGCTGAGATCTAATCGAATCGGAGAAGGCAGGGGCTGAAACTTCGAAATTTGATTTTGCGATTTAGCGCGGACTGTTGGATTATTGGAGAGATCAACGGTTGAGAACTGATCGGAGGGGAGACGACGAGGGGAATATGATCGGAGCACGATTAAATCTGGGCCGTTGGTTCTTGTGGATTCAACAATCCAGATTAAATCGGCAGAGTGATAATATTAAAACAATGGGCAGAGCGCGACCGCATCCTGGCCATTGGTTCTCGTGGATTCAATGGCCAGGATTGGATCAGAGAATCGCAAATCGAAGGGGAAAAAGGGCGGCTCATTAAGACTTTGCGATTAGCGATCACGCGATGGCTGTCGGATTAAAAGGGAAATCAACGGTCTGCATACAATTGATGGGTTAATGCGAAGATGTGAACGACGCGATGTGATTAGCGCTAGCCATCAGATCTGAAAATATTGACGGTTAATATTGCATTGGAGGTCGAAAGTACAAAGGTCGTCGCATCGGAAAAAAATAGAAGTAACAAAGGAAATTGCGTTAATTGAAGGTTCTGATTGCGATTAGCGCTTGAGGGCTTAGCACCTAGTTCTGGCGCCGGGTCATATGCGGAGAGGGGCTGAGGGCTAGGCTGAAAAGGGGCTTAAGCCTGTTATGAAAAGAGGGGTTTTTTAAGCCAAAATCAGTGTTTTTCAAGGGTTTCCTTAGCTTCTGATAAAGGGGAAAAGGGTGATTTAAGCCTGTGAAAGGGGTTTTAAGTGGCTTTAAAGTATTTTGGAGGTTTTTCAGAGGGATATGGAGGTTCCAAAGAGGGAAAGAGGCTTAATTGAAAACTGAAGGGGAATGAGTGGAAATGGGCAATTTCAGAGGCCTTTTGAAGCATTCTTTTCACAAATAGTAGGGATTTTTCATGAGAAACAACAGTGAGGATTTCTTCAAGGGAAAAAAGACACATATAGGCTTCAAGAATGATATATTTTCAGGGGAAATGTATCTCTTGAAGGCTCAAGACATATTTAGCCACCTATTTGCTTGTCAAAAAATTTATAGGTGGCTAACACAGCGCATAGAGGACAATCAAGTCTTCTGGGTCCTCTTCCAGAGCAGCGTGGAAGCTGCCATCAATTCTCGACCACACTTATCACCCACAGTCTATGAAAGGTACAAATGCATCGCGACCTTTCAGGCGACCATGCACAACATACAAATTCGGAGCTGGAAGGAGAAAGCATGGACTTCGCTCCCCTATATGGTCGCGGACGAGGAAATTGACAATGTTATTGCTCTTTGGCCCTCGTAGTGGAAGATTGGCTTCAAGACCGGGGTGCAAGGCCCTAAAGATGCGAGCACAAAAACTCCCTCTGTCACTATTAATGATATTGGAGGCTCCAACAAACTTACTGGGAAGGACACAGAACTGGCTACGAAGAAAGATGTGCAACCGAAGCGAACTGATGAGAAGGACGCCGAAGTAGCAACACAGAAAGATTTGCAGCCTGACTTAGTGACAGAGGGAGGTGATGCAGGAGGAATTTCATCCCCTCATGGGACGAAGCACACAGGCGTGCTTGCCAAAGGACCCCGAAAGAAGCAGCGCGCTCAGTGGACAGAACACAATGAAAATTTCACCTTGACTGACAGTGACCTTGAACAGATTGTTGATGCAGTCTCTTTAGCCACGTAGGATCGATGGGAAGCCATCGAAGGACAACATAAGGTTGCGCTCGCTGCATTACAAGCCAAACTCCGCTTGTAGCAACTAAAGACAGACACACTGCACACCAGTGTGACTTTGGTACGGACGTCGCAAACCACCAGCAGTGCTACGATCACAACGACAGAGAGCCGCCTCTGCCCTTTGCCTGGCGCTGCCCTGAGGATTAGTCCACCCGACCTAAGTACGTAGGTCCATAGTTACCGAGAGGTAAAGCTAGAATTATCCAGACTACCCCAAGATGCTTTGCAGGGGCTCCACACGGGTATATTTCAAGATATTCAGCACTGGGACCTACAGATTCACCAACAGCTAGGCTGGGCTGAGCAAACGATCATCGAAAGCAACACCGTTATCGCCCTTTCCACCACGTAGCAGAAAGAGCTCGAAAACTTCATTCACCAGCTCTGCGCAGAAGTTCCAATAGATATTCCAGCTACTACTATGCCCCAGGAAAAGGTGGAGGGGTTGGCCGCCGCATTGAAGGCATATCGAACATAGGTTGCAGAGGTTATGTCACGGATGGAGCAGCAGATTGCCGATCTGCAAGCTAAATTGCAGTCTGAAACACCTTCAGAGGTACGGGCCCAGAAATTTGCGCTGGTCACCGCAACTACAAATGTCATCATATGGAAGATTGCGAAAGGTGCTCAACTATTGGAAACTGCCATGTAGCTGTGGACCAAGGTCCAAGGCGATCCGCTCCTGTGAGAAATAACCTAGGCCCTGCAGCAGAAAGAGGAGACGTTTGAAACATTGGAAGCCACCCTACCCACATTGGTTCCTCCTCAGTGTTTGGCACAACTACGAACCAACCAAGACCTCCAAGCTTATATAGAAGAGCTTCAACAAAAGAAGAAGGCCCTCAAAGACCACCTGAAGCCTTGGGCTGATGACGCCGTTAAAATATTGCAAGATGTTGATGTAGCCGTGAAGCAGCTCAACCAGAACTTGGAAAGTGTCACTGCTGCGACGGAAGGCCCGACTTCACAGAAACTAGTCGAGATCGCCCAGAATGCTACTGCCCAAAGCAAAGTTGTGCTGCCCCCATTGGCTGAAGCGATCAAACTATTGCAGGTGCAGGTGGAGACCCCACCATATTAGTGACTCAGGATGAGTCATAAGATTATGTTGGGGGACTATTGGAACAGGGTCTCCTACGAAGCTGTGAATCTGGTCCATTTTGTATATTTTTGATTACGCAGGGGTTTTGGGGTGGGTCAAAGCCCCTAATGCATTGTAAGCGGGTCAAAGGTAGACCAAGAGTCCACAAACCACGGTTTGTAGACCATTGGATGTGTAGACTAAAATATTATAAATAGTTGATCCTTTTTGAGTTGATAGGCAGAAGATGAATAGAGATTGATGTGAAGTACGAATTGCTAGATCTTGGGTTGGGTTGTTTGGGTTATGACTCCTGCTGGCTGTGTGTGCGGAGATCCTTTGTCTTGCTATGTGGGGACCCTACTGGCTGTGTGCGCAGGTGGTATTTGGTGAATGTAAGAGGATTTTTGATAAGTAATATATGTGAAGTATTGCTGAAACATATGATGTTATCTGGATCTATTATGTTATGATTGATGCGAACTGAGATTGTCTGCTTAAGCTGCGAACTCGTCTATTTTATCTCTGTAATATGAAAGTATCTGCACTTAGTATATTACTATGATAAGACTGTTATTGCACGTACTGATTGCATTCTTGTTAATGAACGCGAACTGTTTGTGTTGGCCATATTGGATGTGATTATGATGTTTTATGGTTGTAATTGATGATGCGCATGTGGATGCGAACCTACTAGAACAGATCTGATAAGAAATATAGTCTGGTTACATTCTGGAACCCTGTGAATCACCCCTTCGTGTAGATCAGATAATTGCGGGCCTGTGTTATTACCTACTCTCTCTTAGGGTGCAGAAACCTAGTTCCAGCACCCTCCCATACTACTTCAGGTGAGAGTTTGACCTGCGAAAGTAGGTCACTGTCGAAAGGACCAGTAGTATAGGGGTTTGCTGGCTAACCTTCACCTTTGAACTTGGGTCAGGACCCCTCGAGCCAACACATACCATAGACTTCTTTGGCCAAACTTTAATAAGAAATCCTTTAAGACAACAATCCAACATTCCTAAGATTACTTTTGGACAGAGAAAACATTTAAGATAACAATGAGTGCAGCTAAAGAGTGAGATAAACCTATAATTTTTAACCAAATAATCTAAAGACCTTCAAAGCAAAATTTTAAGACATACCAGAGGACAGGGCATACCATAGACTTCCTTGGATGGAATCTACTAAGTATACTTCAAAGAAAGGCCTTAAAAACAATGTTTCAAGCTACACCAAAGGACAGGGCATACCATAGAATGCTTTGGCTTGACTCCATTAAATTATTTTCAAGACAACAAGCTAAGTGTAACTAGAGAGAAATTAAGAATTCTCCAATCAGAGCTTGTAGAGGAAAACATTAAGACAAAAAATGCAAATAGAAATAGGGTGCCAAAACAACATATCCTACTCTAAAATTTATGTTCCTTCATTAGAGAAATAATGGACATAATGGAAAACAGAAGGAAAACATTGAAAAAGAAGGAAAAATTCACCATTAACATAGCTCAAGAATCTTGTGAATGTGCTTGTATTACTGATGTTCAAAACAGTTACATTACTCCATGACAAGAGATCTTTGTAACTCAGAGCTTTCTTGAATCCAGCCTAGCAATTCATTGACTAGCTCAACAACTAATTAGTCCAACAACTACTCAACCAACCAAAAAAAAACATGAAGCATCCATGTAGTATTTATTTGCAAAATGAGGAGGTGATCCTCAACTAGGGTTTCAAATGTTATTTATTACAAAGTTAATTCATTTTGACCTTTGAGACCATGCAAGGTCCATGGAAAATATCTTAGACTCATTCATTGTAATAATAACTCCTAACATAATTTCTGAGCTAACTTTGGAATATGTTTGACTTTAAGGCTTCTAAATAGCTTTTGCAATAACTCCTGGTAAGGGCGCAGCTCCAAGGTACAAGGGTGCAGTTCCAGTGCAAACGCGCAGTGCCAAGGCAGAAAAAATGGCCTGTCTTGTAGCCAACTTTTGGAGGCCTTCCCGATGTCCAAATGAGCTCCATGATAGCTCATTGAAAAGATCTCTGCGTCTATTTTCCAAATATGCTTTTAATTTTAAAAATTGTGTCCATCTGCCTTGTCAAAAATCACTTCTCCCAATATTGGTAAATACGCAGTGCCAAGGTCAAAAAGAGGGCAAAAAGGTGATTTTTTGGTGGTTTTTGGCCTTTTTGAGGGACCAGTTTTGCTCCAAATCTTCTGAAACTTTATGAGGTTGATGTACTTGTCATTAGGAACATGAATATGTTGAACTTTTCCCATTTGGAGGGCCCAAAAAAGAGTACAATGCCAGTGGCGCTGTGCGTTTAGCCAATTTTTTGCATGTCAAACTGTCAAAAATTCAAAATGTGCTCAAAAGTGCCAAAATTAGAATTTTCTTGCTGATCAAGGTTGAGAGGCTTGGGGGGACACCTCAGCAAGGATATTAAGCTTCTATTTATCTTTTTCCTCGGTCAAAGCTGAATCTTTGCATGGGATCGTTTGAGCTTGGCCCTTGCAATCCTGTTTCTCATGGAATAATGTATTGCCATCTTCCTATGAACATTAGTGTCTCTCTTTGCCTTCTCTAGTAGGCCCTCTATATGTAAATTCCCCCCCTCAAGCCAAGACTCTCTGTCTTCATTAATCTATATGTCAATAAGCTCACTTGGAGTGAGCTGCTCTGCCAATTCTGCCTCTTTTTGCCTTTCTCGAGCTAAAGCCCTCTTCAGCCCAATGGTCTTTGGCCTCTGTCTAGGAAGCTGATCTTCCTCATCATCACTGCCATAAAAAATTCCCAAGGTCTCGTCTAGCAAATCCTTGGCCTTTCCAACCTCTCTTTGAGCTATGATTGCCCTAACCTCACTGATGGTCTTCTTTGTCTCCAACTACTGATTCTCTAGCTCAAGAAAGTTAATCACATTCTTTGCTCTACCAAGATTTGCTTGAAGCTCACTAATCTTGGAATCCTTGCTTTTGATCAACATATTGGTGATTCTGACCTCATCCTCATTATCATGGTCAATCAACTAAAACTCCTTCTCAGTTTCATGTTGATCCTCCTCCTCAACAATGATATTCTATGTAACCTTTTCCTTGCCCTTATCAAACTGTTTTGTTGATGAAGAAGGCATGGCCCCTTTCACCTCAAGTGAAGCAAACACATGCCTGTGGCCTCTTCGATAGGTCAAAGGAAATGACTCAATATCATTCATTTTAGTGTCAACTATCCCAATATCTATTTCACTACTTGACGCTCTGGTATCATGATGTGGTGGTGAAGGGTGGTGGAAAGGTGATGAGGAAGGATCATCATGAGGTGAATGGATGTGAGTGGGTGGAGATGTTTGAGTAGCGGGATGTGATGGAGGAATGGATTCGGGAGGATGGGATGATGAAGGAACATCCTGCTCATGATGAACAGGTGCGGAAGTGAAAACCTCACTGGCAATGAATGTATCCCATGTAATGTTTTTCTGCTATGGTTAATGCATGACCACCATCTTGATGAGGGAATGGTGAAATAGGCTCTGCATTTGCTGATTATAATCTCTCTTTTTCACAATGTAGGCCATTTTGTCAATGCTATGGAAAAGATAATATGGTATATGCAGCATCCTAACCCTAGTGAAATGCATAAGAAGACGAATATGGTATGAGTAGAGGCAGGAAAACCTTCCCTCACAAGTGAAATAATTCATTATTATCTTCATCGTGGGTGCATATATATCAAGAAGATGAGAAAAAGGGAAGATGGACTTGTTGTGATATTTATACCTAGGTTTGAGGTATGGTTCATAATAGCTCAGGTCTAAGTTTGCTTGTTTGAACCACCTCTCTCCCACATTAGGTATCCCTGTAGCAGTTGCAATGGAATTGGCAGACATCTCAAAGGTGAACCTGGCAATATTGACCTGCTTCTCATGTAGATTGATGATGAGAAATCTTGTTAACTCCGGGTGATTTTGGACTTGCTGCACTCTTTCACAAAACTCAAAGCAGCCCACATTCTTAAAGTAAGAAATAGTGAGAGGAGAGGCCATGGTTTCCCTTGTAATGATGGGTTCAAACCTGTTTATTTTTCCTCCCTTATGATCATGTCTCCTTGGCATTTGTGCCTCACCAACCATGCCACTATCGTGTTCCTTTGACATATTTAAACTCTGTTTTGTGAAACCCTAGAGTGTAAGTGAAATGAATGAGGGGAAGGAGATGAGATTACTAGCGTAAAAAAGTGTAGGGAATCAGTGTGAATGAAGGGAATGGATGTAGGGACAAGCTTAGATGAATGAAAAACCCTCAATCAATGTAATTACCCTTATTTATGACTGATTTTATTTACAGGAGGATGAAATAAGGGTAAAACAATGATTACAAGCTTAAATCTAGGTTTTTCTTAGGGTTACACTTCAATTGATTAAATGATGACCAAAATAGCTTAAAAATGGGTTATGGTATGCACTTACCACTTAACAGTGCTTTGGAGGACTTTGGCAAAGATTTGAAGGATATTTGAAGTGATTTGGACTGATGGATCACTTCACAGTCTTCTCTGGCTAGGACTGCGCGCCGCCTCTGCAAGGGCGCAGCGCCGAGCTCCAGGCGTAAAATGCCTTCAAAAAATGCTTTGAGGAAATCAGTCAGGGGTGCAATGCCACCTCCCAGGCATGCATCACCAAGGCAAACACGCAGCGCCAAGTGCTGAACGTGTAGCTCCAAGGAATTTTGACCAAATTCGCTAAAAAATTCACAAATTTTTCCTTTGCTGAATGGCTCTTACTTTTTGAAAGGCAACAATGACTGCTTTGAAGTGTTTGATGAGCTTTTATAGACAAGTGGAATTTTATTTAATTTGAAAAACCCACTTTCTTATGTTTTTGAAGTCTTCTTCCTTTTCTCGCTGATACTCTTTGACACTTTTTTGCTTGTAGGTTGTTGAAGTCATTGAGTTGGCTTTTCTTTTGCTCATTTAGGCTTGACATGTTCACTTTGACAACTTTGGGACTTAATTATAACATATAGTAGAATCTTCAAAATCTTCTGTAGTTTCCACCATAAAATTCATCTCATCTTTTCCACCCTCTCTGGCCACCTTTTTCAAATCTCTAAGTGCTTGTAGTTCTTTACAGCAATCATTAGTGTTGTCTTCTAATTTATTTATAGCCCTTTAAAGTTCATTCATTTCTGTCTAGTTCACCTTACCCTTTTTCCATATTCCATCAATATTTTCTGATAAACTTTCTTCATGTTTGGCCTTGTGTGCTTCCTCCATGTTATTTTCCTGCAAGTAATCACTACTTTGGCACTCAAATGGACTATCAAGTTTATAGCCCTTGTCATATACAAGACCAAGTTTTTCCCCTTTCCCTTGCTGTAAGTTGTTTTCATTCAGGAGTAGATAGTTTACATCATCAGTACTTTCTGTTGATAAATCTTCCAACACCTCTACAAAAGTGCCAAACTTTGTCTATTTTTCTCACTTGCAGGTTCTGAACTGAGAAGATAATCCTCTATGGATTTTTTAGGTCCTTCTTGAATAACCATGTCTTGACATTCTATTACATCTGAGCCAGATTATAACAAAGGAAAAGCAGTGTTTGAAACATCCAAGGATTTTGGGGATCTAGAAGAATGCTTGTCATAATCAATCCTTGTCATATGTGTGCTAACCTCATTGGAATGAAAGGATGACCTTGAAAAATGCAAAACTATAATGACCTAATGGGAGTGATTTTTGACCTGATTTTGAATGAAATTTGAATTAGAAACTTTCAAGTGAAAAGAGCATTTCCAGAAGTGCTATTGTGCTCAATGGGACAAGGGAATGTGTTAGCAACAAGAAATATTAGAGGGAGGATGGAGTTTATTGACAGGGGAAAGCGGGGAAATGAGGTTTTAGGTAGGAAAGAAGGATGAAAATGAGAGGTATAAGCCCATAATGAGTTTTTTAAATAGCAATAGGGTGACCTTGAGATGGAAAACTGATAGATAGGGAAAAGGATTTATGAAGATAATGAAGGCAGTAAGATTTCTGAAAATAAATATATTCAAGGAATATGGTTTTTAGAAAACTATAACCATTCTTTAGTCATCCAAAGATAGTGAAAAATACTAATGACTAACATATTTTATGACGAGATTTTATTAAGTGTAAGAGAGTGTGAGAGAATTAATGAGGGTGTAAGAGGAATACGCCATGCCAATAATGAGAGTCTAAGAGAACATTATTGAGAGCCATGATTGAGTAACTTGAATTTCTTTTAATAATAATATAATAGTATAATAATAATAATAAAATTGATGATTAAGTGGATATTGAACACTTAGGATTGATTAATGTTCAGAAGGGTTTTTCCATCAAAAATACTTGATTACTAATTGATGTAATGTGATTTACTATTTTTGGAAAGTCATACTTGAGACTTTCTACTTTGAGCAATTCTATTTTCTAGACTTTTTCTTTTTAGAAATTCATCCCTAAGTTGCCAAATTTTCAATAACACGTAAGTGCGATGCCACATATAAAACATATACGTGCCATAGCATAAGACATATGTAAGTTATATCGAATATTTTCATGAGCTGTTACTAGATGTGAGTGATGAGAATATTTGATCTTTAGATGTGATCCAAACAAGTCACATAAGTTTCATCAAGACCGAATCACCATCAAAATTTATAATATAAATTGCGACCATTGTAATGATTTGATGCCACTCAGAGAGAAATATAGTGATCCATAGTTCAATATGTGCTATCACACTAACTATATATACGAACCGTAGTGATCTACTACATATTGCAATCATAGTGATATCTGAACTCTTGTCATATATATTTACAAGCGAGCCACAGTACAATGAATCATCTCAGGATCTAGTAATGCAAGATAAATTAGCGAGCCATCAACGTATATATATCGAGCATCTTTCCTTATAAACAATGAGATCACATCCATCAATGTGAGCCCTTCAGGTTTTAAGTCTGTCAGGGCCTGAGACCAAAACCTAGTTGTATCCTGAGTAACCATCAAGCAAAGAAAAAATTTCAGACCCCGACATTTTTTGCAATATTTGTTACATGGACGACACAGGGTACTTATCCTTGTCTGAGGTACGATTTAGATTTCAGAAATCAACACATAAATGGATTTCCCCTGACCTATTTCTTACTAGGACAGAATTTGACACGCATGTGGAGTGCCGCACTTTGTATATGATCCGAGCATCCAACAACTTCCCCAACTCTTTTTGAATAAGAGGCTCTAGCATTGGATGTACGTTTCTCATCTTCAACTAAAATGAATTAGCCCCTTCTTTTATCGGTATCACATGATGGATGATTCATGTGTCATAAGTTTTAAGCTCATCGTATGCCCACGTGAACACATCTCGATACTGCTTGAATAAGCGGATAAAGGCTTTCCACTCTTGTGGTGTACACCAGGTACCAAGATTGACATACTTCATATCCTTTTCTATTCCCAAGTTAATCTGCTCGTGCAACAACATGGAACTGTGGGATTTAACATTAATAGGTCCCCGTAAGAAATTTTGCTGGTCATATAGCTTGTCCAAAGATGCCACACCCTTCGGGATGAGATTTCCTTTACTTGTGTTGGCTGCATCCTGAGTTCCTTTTCGTGCTCGTCTTCATCGATCGTCGCGCCTTTGAACACGTTAATGTTCACCATGAAGCACAATATCTGCTAGTCATTGTTAAAAAAACATAAATTAGTGATATTTTTTGGGGATAGATGGCTTGTAAATCATTTCTATAGAAATTCATCCCTCAATGGTGATAACCTAGCAGCAACATTTCTAATGCATCCGGAACTGCGTTACACATTCTTGGAACATAAATAATATTAAAATCTTGGAAATGTGAAATTAGACACCATACCTCTTGTTGATAAATCTTTAGATGAGGTGAAACAAGATGTATGGTATTGTTGGCTAAAAATAATAACAGTGCTAAGACCCAGGTTCAGGCACAGGGGCCAACAAAACTCCTCTGTATTTTAGAAAAATGCCGAAATTTTCACCTTACCCAAGAATGGGCAAGGAGTTTCACCCAAGGCGTGTCGCAATCTTAGTTATATGGGGGAGTTAGGATTTAGTATCAAGAGACCAACCATAGATATGAAAACCTTAAATCATTCTCAACACTAACATGCATATGTTCATCCACAACAAGATATGTATATTATTAAGCAAAGAATACTTGAAGACCCATATTTAAAAAAAGTTTTAATAGCTAAACAACCATACAATCATAGTATAATGAATAACCATTCAATCACAACACATAAATCCCATAATGTTCTCTTTCCATTAGCTCCTCTAGATAACGTTACATTCTTCTCAACGGGCCTTTCACACAATATATCTCAATGACTGAACAATACAATATTACATAAAAAAATCATTGCAGAGTCGTCCTGGTCACTCCGCAACAACATCTTAGTGCTCTCTCTCTGCCTCTTGTCTTCTTCTCTATCATTCTTTCCTTATCCCATCATGCCCACCTCGACTTCCAGTTTCTCCCACCTCTTTCCTCGGTAGTGTTAGGTCCCTGTAATTTGTCAGGTTGGCAAGACCAAATAGACAAGGGTAACATCAAACCAACTTTGGAGTCCTAGGACCTAGCCTTCCTAGAATCAGAGAGGGCTCTCTCTATATTTTATCAGGAGCTCAAGTCTGAGCTATGGAAAAAGATAAAAATTGAAAGTGTTCAAAATCACTTGCAACCTAAATGACCGGATAGGACTCGGCAATACGATCCTGACACCTCGAACGACACTCAAATCCGACACTGTATGTGAAAGTTATTCAAGTTGGAAAATTCACAATTTCATGCAAAAGACCAGTTTGACCAGGTTTGACTTTCAAATTTTTAAAATTAAAAAAGGAATATTCCAAGGAAAATTCCCTGGAATATTCCACTTGAGCCAATTATATTTTGACACTTGGCATAAATATATTCGTCAATGGTTTGAATTTTTGTTAATTTGACCAATTACGGGCTACCACGTGGTAGGCCCAGAGGCCACCACGTGGTCCCCTGGTCGGTGAAATGGAGGCGTGTTAAAATTTTTTGCAGCTTGGGTGGATTAAACCCGAGACCTTTAGGTTATAGCGCCAACGACTTACCGTTATGTCACAACATGTTTCTTAACATATATGTCGGCGGTGTTTATTTAAAGTTTATGTAATGTTTGGCCGATGGCAGAAAGGGGGCCAACCCCCTATGCACGGGACCATAGGGCCGAGAACCAAAGCCTTAAGGCTTAACGGGAAGAGTATTACGGTTAATACATAAACTGTTGACAGTTAATATATATATGTGACCACCGCTTGTTATAAATGCCACGGTTTTATAACCGTTGGCTCAAACGGTTATGCTGGCGGTTAATCTGCAATTGAAGCCATGTGACCAGTGCCCACCTAGAATTTAACTTGAAAACTAACGGTTTTGACGAATTTAGCACCATTCCGCCAATTTCGGCTAGTCCACCATTTTAGTGCCCTTAACTGCAGTTTCTCCGCAATTAGTGGAGTTTGTTTAGGGGATATTGGGCAAAAACTATTTTGGTCATAAATTTTAGCAGACAGAACCTTTTGGGATGATTTTTTTTTTTTTTTTTATTTCGAGTATTTAGAGGACTCTGGATCCATTGGAATAGGTTGCAGAGCCATTGGAGTTGATATTTATCCCCTTTTGCTTCAGGGAAGCAATGAGAGCCATCAGGGCCAAGAGGGAGTTGGAGTTGTTTTGGGCTATGCTTAACCATTTGAGGTGAACCAAAAGTCATTTTCGACTATATTCAGAATTTTAGAGCCATTGGGATAGGTTCCAGAGGCAGTAGAGGTGTTCTATAGCCCTTTTAGCTTCAGGGAAGCTTTTTGAGCCACTAGGGCCATTGGGGAAATGGAGTTGTATTGAGTTGTACCTCTCTGTTTGAGGTGAACCAAAGACCATTTTAAGATATTTTCCACCTTCTGAACCTAATAGAAGAGGTTTCAGAACTGTTTGAAGACTTTCAGAGCCCGAGAAGCTTCAAGAGAGTTTTCAGGGCCATTAGGGCCTTGTTGAAGAAGTCATTGTTTATGGTAATTCTTCACTGTTTAGTGAATTTGGAAAGGCATTCGTAGCTTTTTCATGTCTTTTGAATCAGTATTTGCATTCAGATTTGTCTATTGAGACACTTATAAAATTTTATTAGCATTTTGGAGCATTTTAATACAAGAGGACAAGCTCATTTCGGGAGGCTTGATCTAGCAAATGTAGCTCGGGAGGGGTCAACTGCTCATCAAACATTTGTGTCATGTTATGCTGAAGTTATATTGCTGTACATTTCTAATTTAATATGTTAAACAACAAATTAAATTAACTTGCCTTCAAACATAAAACTCATAAACAGTTACCAAAAACACTTTGTTTAATCAGCCAGACGTGGAGAATTTTGCACACATTTAATTAATGGAAATGGATACCTTGCACACATTTTCAAGTACTTTCATTTTCAGATCAATATTTGAATAAAAGATATAACTTGTTTGATCTTAGGATGTTGATTTTAGGCTAGTTAAAATGATAGGGTTGTTTGTTTTGTTTGGTTTGGTTGGGTTGCTGGTTGAGTAGAACAGATAGAGTAAGATAAATTCAAACCATTGGGCTATGGGGTGTGTGAAAGGCTTGAAAAGTACAACAATAAATCAAGGGTGTTTCATAGGGAAAGTTAACAAAGTCAAATGGATCTTAATACCTTATGTGGGTGTGAAATGAATATTAAGTTGTGAGTTTAGTAGGTTTAAAGGACAATTAAGAATCCTTTAACATATACTAGAACAATAATAGCCTTTAAGATCACTATGCTTAAGAAAGAACCAAAGGACAGGGCACACCATAAACTTCTTTGGCCTAGCTTTATCAAGTAAACTTTGAGACAACAATCTAGCAAACCCCAGAGAGAAGGGAACTCCTAAATTCTCTAGCTATTTACCTTCAGAGAAAGAAAAAATTTAAGATAACAAATAAGTGATGATTAAAGAGTAGGGAACTCCTAAATTCTTTAATCAGACTATAAAATACCTTCTAAATGACTTTTCAAGATAGACCAAAGGACAGGGCAAACCATAAACTTCTTTAGCCTAAACCCTAGTAAGAAAACTTAAAAGAAAGGCCTTAAAAACAATGTTTCAAGCTACACCAAAGGACAGGGCATACCATAAACTTCTTCGGTTTGACTTTTATTAAATCGTTGTCAAGACAACAAACTATGTGGAATCGGAAAAAAATTAAGAATTCTCCAATCAAACGTAGTAGAGGAAAACATTTGAGCAACAGAAAGCAGACAAACTTAAGGTGCCTCTAACAACATATCTTAACCTAAATTTTCTGTTCTATTGCAAGAGAAAAGATTAACAATATGGAAAATAGAAGGAAACAAATACAAGATCAAGACAACATCACCATTTAAACAAGTTCATGAATGCTGTGAATATGCTTGCTCCATTGATATTAAGTCCAAAACAGTTGCAAAGCTCGGAAGCCAACTTCTTCACAACTCAAAGTCTATGAGGTATTCAACTCAAAAATCAACCAATAAAACTATGAAGCATACATGCAATATTTATCTGCAAAATGAGGAGGTGAACCCTAGCTAGGGTTTCAAAATGTCATTTATTCCATAGTTAATGCACTTTGACCTTTGAGACCATGCAAGGCCCAAGACAAAATATCTAAAACTCATTCATTGAAATAATAACTTCTAACATAACTACTGAGCTAATTTTGGAAATTTTTTGACTTTAAGGATCCAAAATATCTTTTGCAATAAATCCTGGTAAGGGCGCAACTCCAAGGTACAAGGGCGCAACGCCAAGATTGGGAAAATGACCTGTTTTGAAACTAACTTTTGGAGGCCTTCTCAGTGTCCAAATGAGCTCCATGATGGCTCATTGGAAAGGTATCTGAGTCTATCTTCCAAATCTGCTTTCACTTTCTAGAATGGTGCCCATTTTCCTTGTCAAAAAATACTTCTCCCAAGACTGCTAAATGCACAGTGCCAGTGCCAAAAAGAGGGAAAAATTGTGATTTTTTGGTAGTTTTTGGCCTTTTTGAGGGATCAATTTTGCTCCAAATGTTCTGAAATTTTATGAGGTTGATGTTCTTGGCATGAGGAACATGAAAATATTGAATTTTTTGCATTTTAGTGCCCCAAAAAAGAGCACAACACTAGTGGCGCTGCGCATTTGGCCTAATTTTCTGCAAGACAGACTGTCAAAAACTCAAAATTTGCACCAAAGTGCCAAAACTGGAATTTTCTTTGCTGATCATGGTTTGGAGGCTTGTAGAGACACTTCAACAAGAATATTTAGTTTTTCCTTCTCTTTTGCCTCATTTAGAGCATGAATCTTTGCATGGGCTCGTTTGAGCTTGGCCCTTGCAATCATGTTTCTCATGGCATAGTGTCTTGCCATCTTCCTATTCATGTCAGTGTCTCTCTTGGCCTTCTCTAGTTGACCCTCTAGGTGCAAAGTGGCTCTCTCTAGCCAAGACTCTCTATCCTTTCTAATTTCTATGGCAAGCAGCTCACTTAGAGTGAGCTGCTTTGCTAATTCTGCCTCTTTCTCTCTTTCCCGGGCTAAAGCCTTCTTCAACCCAATTTTCCTTGGTCTCTGCCTAGGATGCTGTTCTTCCTAATCCTCACTGTCATCAAAATTTCCCAAGGTCTCATCTAGCAAAGCCTTGGCCTTTCCGGCCTCTTTCTGAGCTCTGATTTCCCTGACCTCACTGATGACCTGCTTTGTCTCTAACTGCTGGTTCTCTAGCTCAAAAACGTTAATCACATTCTTTGCCCTACCAAGATTAGCTTGAAGCTCATTAATCTTGGCATCCTTGCTTTTGATCAACATATTGGTAATTCTCTCCTCATCCTCAAGGTCAATTAACTAAAACTCCTGCTCAGTTTCATGTTTTTCCTCCTCTTCAACAATGACATGCTCTATAACCTTTTCCTTGCCTTTATCAACCTATTTTGCTGATGAAGAAGGCAGGGCCCCACTCACCTCAAGTGAAGAAAACACCTGCCTATGGCCTCTCTGATATGTGAAAGGAAATGGCTCAATGTCAATCATTTGGGTGCCAGCTGTTTCAATGTTCCTATCCCTACTTGATGCTCCGGTGTCATGAGATGAGGGTGAAGAATTGTGGAAAGGCGATGAGGAAGGATCATCATGAGGTGAATGGATGTGAGTGGATGGTGATGTATGAACAACATGATGTGATGGAGAAATGGATATGGGAGGATGAGAAGATGAAGGAATATCTTGCTGATGATGGCCAGGTGGAGTAGTGAAAACCTCATTGGCAATGAAGGTATCCCATGGAATGTTTTTCTACTGTTGTTGATGCATGACCACCATATTGATGAGTGAATGATGAAATAGGCTCTACATTTGCTGATTATAATCTCTCTTTTGCACAATGTAGGCCATTTTTTCAATGCTATGTAAAATATTATATGGTAGATGTAACATCCTAACTCTAGTGAAATGCATAAGAAGACGGATATGGTATGAGTAGAGGCAGGAAAACCTTCCCTCACAAGTGAAATACTTCATTATTATCCTCATCATGGGTGCATATATATCAAGAAGATGAGAAAAAGGGAAGATGGATTTGTGGTGATCTTTATACCTAGGTTTAAGGTATGGTTCAAAATAATTCATGTCAAGGTTTGCTTGTTTGAACCAATTTTCTCCCACACTAGGTATCCTTGTAGCAACTGTAATGGCATGAGTGGACATCTCAAATGTAACCCCAACAAGATTGACCTAATTTTCATGTAGATTGATGATGAATAGTCTTGTTAGCTTTGGGTGATTTTGGACTTACTACACCTTCTCACAAAACTCAAAGCAGCCTACATGTTTGAAGCAGGAAAAAACGTGAGGAGAGGCCATGAGTTCCCTTGTATTGAGGGGTTCAAACCTGTTTATCCTCCCTCCCTTATGATCATGTCTTCTTGGTATTTGTGCCTCACCACCACTATCTTCACCCTCAAACATTTAGACTCTATTTTATAAAGCCCTAGAGTGTAAGTGGAAATGAGATAAGGGGAAAGGAATGAAATGGTAGCTTTGAAAAATGAAGGGAATGAGTGAAGGGAAAACTGACTCAATGACAACCCTCAAGCAGTGTAATTACCCTGTCTATAACTGATACTCTGTTTAGGAGGATGAAATAAGTATATAGACAATGATCTATGATTTGTAGCTAGGGTTTGATTAGGGTTTCATTCCCATTCAATTAAAAGTGATAAAATAGCTTCAAATCAAGGTTCATGTCATGTACTTACCCCTCAAGAGTGATGTGGAGGACCTTGGAGTAAATTTTAAGAAGTTTGATGTGATTTGAGTTGATAGAATAGTCACAAACCCTTTCCGTCTAAGCGCACATCGCCAGTGGCTGAGGGCGCAACGCCAAGCCAAGCGCGCAACGCAAAATAAAATTATCACAGGGTCCTTTCTGGAAAGGATGCAGCGACAACTCCTAGGCATGCAGTGCCTTTAGAGAACATGTTGAGGAAAACTGGCAAGGGCGTATCGCCAACTCCCAAGCGTGCAACGCCAAGAAATTTTGCCCGAATTTTCTCAGAAAACCCACAAACTCTTCCTTGCTGAATGCTTTTGATCTTTTGAAAGGTAACAATGGTTCTCTTGAAGTGTGAAATGGGCTTTTATAGGCTTATGGATTTAATTTAACTTTGAAAAGCCACTTTCTAATGTTTGAAACCCCTTTTCCTTTTCTCACTGATATTATTTTACACTTTTTTCTTGCAGGTTGCTTAAGTCATGGAATTGGATTTTATTTTTCTCCTTGAGGCTTAACATGTTCACTTTGACAACTTTGGGATTTAATCACATAGTAGCATCTTCAAAATCTTCTGTAATTTCCACCATAAAGTTCAACTCAACTTTTCCACCTTTTTCAAAACCCTCAGTGTCTACAATTATTTTACAACAATCATCAGTGTTGTATTCTAATTTTTCTATAGCCCTTCCAAGTTCATTCATTTATGTCCAGTTCACCTTACCTTTTTTTCATATTCCATCAATATTTTCTGATAAAATTTCTTCATGCTTGGCCTTGTGTGCTTCCTCCATGTCATTTTCCTGCAAGTGATCACTTCCAATGGCACTCAAATGGATTAACCACTTCATAACCCTAGGCATATACAAGACGAAGTTGTTCCCCTTTCCTTTTCTGTACATTGTTTTCATTTAGGAGTAGACAATCTACATCAACAGTACCTTCAGCTGATAAATATTCCAACACTTCTGCAGAAGTGCTAAAATTTTTCCATTTTTCTCACTTGCAGGTTCTGAACTGAGAAGATGATCCTCTTTGGAAATTTTAACCATGTCTTGACATTCTATTACATCTGAGCCAGATTCTAGCAAAGGAAAAACAATGCCTGAAACACCCAAGGATGACCTTGAAAGATGTAAAACCATAATGACCTAATGGGAGTGCTTTTTGACCTGTTTTTGAATGAGATTTGACTTAGAGATTTTCAAGTAAAAAAAAAGAATTGTTATAGGTTATTATGCCCAAAAGGACATGGGAATGAGCTAGCAAAAAGAAACCATAGAGGGAGGGTGGAGTTTATTGACAGGGGAAAATGGGGAAATGAGGTTTTAGGTAGGAAAAGAGGATGAAAATGAGAGGTATAAGCCCATAAGGAATATTTTAAGAGCAATAGGGTGACTTTGAGATGGAAAACTGATAGAATAGTGAAAAAGGTTTTATAAGGATAATGAAGGCAGTGAGATTTCTGAAACTCAAGATATTCAAGGAATATTGTTTTCAGAAAAATATAACCATCCTATAGTCATCCAAAGATAGTGAAAAATACTGATGACTAACAGTGGCTCCACTTGGGGAGTGCAGCTCCTTCAGGAGATGTCAAGAACCTCAGATCTCTGATTTTGTAGATGAAATGCCTCACATGCTTTCTGATTTTCTTCACCTTGCAATGTTGATCTTGCCACTATTCCTTGAAGTTGTGATCTTAAAATATAAAAAAACATGATTGCTTCAACATCAACTCTACCTACCCATCATACTTTTTCTAGCATTTTTTCTTCATTTGGGTGCATTTGGATTGGCAAACCCTGAACATCATCTTTTCTTTTGAAAACACAAACTATCTATTTCTACCCTTATATCATCCAAAGGCTCAGATTAGACTGATGAGCCCTTTTTATTCTCTACCTAATCTACTTATCTGTCAAGGTCAAACAGTTTGATAGATTTTCATTCTCTAATCTATCAACATAAAATTTAAAACATGACCAAGTCAAAGTTAAGCAATTTGGTTTTCCACGAGCTGTGGAATTTTGGACAAGCTGCACACAGATTTTATTTTTTCACAAAGACAGACTAAAAATTGAGGGCTATAATTTGGAACTTGTCATTCATCCCTCTCTTTTCTCTTTGGTTCAGATTTGAGCTTTGGGAACCAATATCTTATCCTAACCTAGTCTACTGATAAGCCAAGTTTAAATAGTTTAGAAAATCTTCATTTTCTAACTTATCAACAGAAATTTAAAACATGTTCAATTATGGTTAGGCTGTATGACTGAACAAGGCTTTCCTTTCTCAAAAGTAGTGGCCTTTGGACTTGCACACTTACATAAATATTCTTTTTTGGAATGGGGCTTTACCTCTTCTTTTTATCTGCCCTCTTTTCTTCTTTTCTTTGTTTTTGTGTTTTATTTTTATTTTTCTTTTACTTAAGCAATGTTATGTATAATGAATAAATATTTAAGCTAAGAAATTTAACAAAAATAATTCTTGAGCATCCTGCCATTGATAGGACCTCCAAATAACTCCGTTCCATCCATTTCTTGTAGAAAGAATTCATTGTTACCACTTGCTGAATGGATGATGTATGGAACTTTCCACATATTTTCAAATTTTCCATGCTTGCCTTTGTCCTCTCTTCTTGAATCCCACTTTAACACTTTGTCTCCAATCTGAAAATCATTAGCTTTAGTCCTCTTATCAAAGATTTTCTTAATATTCTCTTGTACTTCTTGTGTTTTGTTGTATACTTCTTCCCTTGATTTCTGCAATGGAATGGTTTCGTTCAACCTCCTTTGTATATCATTCTCCTCTGATTGTACCTCTTGAATAAGCTTCATCACTAGGACTCCTAAAGATGTTGGAAAAACTGCATCCATGCCATACACTAGTTGATAGGGAGACACATTAATTGATTTCTTGTTTGTTAATATGTCTGCCCATAGTGCATGCACCAGTTTTCTATGCCATGAATTTTTGTTTTCTTCCAGCAACTTCTTGATGATATTTACCAAAATTTTGTTATAGGACTCAGCCAACCCATTACCTTGAGGGTAATAAGTTGTAGAATTCTCTAATGTAATGTGATACGTGTGGAAAAATTCCACCATTCTCTTGGATTTAAAAGCAGCAACATTGTCAGTAATAATATTTCTAGGACAACCAAATCTAGACAAGATGTGATTTTCAAGGAATTTGATGATCACTGAATCAATGGCAGTCCTTGAAGGGATGGCTTCTATCCATTTGGTAAAATAGTCAGTTGCAATGAGGATCCATTTGTGTTGGGCAGATGAGGCAGGGTGGATTTCTCTAATGAAATCTAGACCCCATTGTTGAAAAGGAGTTTCAACACTGATAGGTTTTAAAGGAAAATGTAGTAGTTTTCTCTTTCCCTCAAAGATTTGGCATTTATGGCAAGTCACTACTAGCTTGTGGATATCAGGGAAAAGAGTGGGCTAATAGAAACCAGATATAAAGATTTTGTTGGAAGAGGTTTTCCAATAGAGATGACCTCCACACTCTCCTTCATGAAACTCATGCATGATTCTATCTGCATCTTCTTCAAATAAACATTTAAGCAGGATACCAACATAATTTTTCAAATATAAAGCTTTATCTAGAATGAAAAAATTTACAGCTTTTAGTTTCAAGAATCTAGCCTTTGTTTTGGACAAACCAGGAGGAGCATTTAGATTAAAAAACACATGTAATATATCAACATACTAGAGTGAGTTGAAAAATGCTTCTTCAATAGGTGGAGTTGCCAGCTCCTCTTGTTCATCCAAGGAATGTATCATGTTTATGTCTAATGCTTGAAATTTTGCTTCAGCCATCAGTTTGGCCAGTCCTTTCCCTTTAATTAGCTTGGTGGGCTTGATTTATAGATCATACTCTAAGATGACAACAATCCACTTACCTCTTTTACCATCAGGATCCTGAGTTAGTATGTCCTTAACAATTGCATGAGGAACAAACACAATGACATGCGAATGCAAGATGTAAACTCTTAAATATTTTAAGGCTTTGATTAAGGCAAAAGCTTGTTTTTCCATAATGTTATATTTTAGAGTTGCATCTCTTAGTGCCTTACTGAAGAAAGCTATGTGTGGTTCTTGTCCTATTATGTTCTTTTGTAGCAAGACTGCAACAATTGTGTGTTCTGATGCAAATGAGAAGATGAAGAAGTCCTTGGTAAAGTCAAGGCTGATTAGATGTAATATTCCTAAATTAGCATGCAACTAATGGGAATATTAATTTTTCTCTTAGCATCTAGTTAGATGAATAAATGGGTAAGGAGGCCCATAAGTATCTTAAGTAGGCATAAAATCCCTCTTAATGTGAAAAGGGATCATGTTAATAACTAGATCAAACATCCTCATGAGTGAAAAAAGTATAATATATGTGGACAAGGGCAATTTTGACCAATTGAACAGAATTAATATGGGATGAGTGGATCATCAATAAAGACAACTCAATGTGATTGTAGATCAATTTATCTAGTCAGAATAAAGACACCTTGGGTGTGAAATGAGGCAATGCATGGAGACTATGTCAAGGTTGACTAAATCAAACAACGTTGTAAATAGAAGAGTGGGACTCATGAAGACAACATAATTTTGGAGGAGGAGCCTTTGCATGGAAGTAACCTCATGAATGGGTGGAACCCATGGTGAGGAAGCTCATCAACTATATAATGAAGGGAATGGCAGCCATATGGGGCATGATTGAAGATATGATTTGATGATTGGGTATGTTTAGAATTTTTGCATGCTTCAGCTGTTTAGCTAATTTTGTTGCATTGTGTTAGTGATCAGTAATATTTTCTTCTCATGGATGACTAAATACATATCCTAAATTTCTAGAAACAAAGTTCATGAAAATTGTGAGTTTTAGAAATCTCACTGCCTTCATTATCCTTAGGATAAATTTTTCACTATTTCATCATCCCATCATGTCAAGCTCAACTCACCAATCCCAGAAGACCCATCATGGGCTCATGTCACTCATTTTGTCTATGTTTTGTCACCTTTGGCCTCAGTCCTCTGTTTTGTTTAGCCTAAACCCTCCACTGCTACCTAGGGCCACCAATCAGCTAGCTCTCTTATATCTCTAAAAATTCCTCAAGCATTGATGGTCTCAAAACTATCTCTATAGGCTCTTTCGATAAATCAAGTACATTGGATTTTGGATCTTCAATACATTAGTTTGTACAAAACTCTGTTTTACACCTAAGGATCCCGAATCAAGTTTTCAAGCAAAGGCCAAGTCCAAAGAGCTTTCCACTAGGTCACCTAGGGTTTCATAGGTCATATATTTGATTTGGTGCTCTAAAAATCTCCATTTTTCCTATGTAAAGAGGATGCATTCAAAGAAGAGGAAGGTAAAGTAACTTTGTCCAAAACTGATAAAAAACCCTTTAAGGAAGGCCTCCTTGGCCAAAGGACAAATTCTGCAAGGGACAGCTGCCCTTGTTCACATTTCTGCAAAAATGATTAAGATGGTTATCAACATAAAATAGGTAAGGTAATAAGATGAAATCATCATAGAAGACATCCACATCAAGGAAAGGCAACATGCCTATGTACAATTAGAACCAGGGTTTTTGCGATTGTTTGACAAAACAGTGTTGCCAAGAAATGAACCATCACAAAAACCACCAAGACAAAAGGCAAAGCAACAAAACCAAGGACACATTGAATATTTACATAAATCATGAAAGAATAAGGGAAAATGGTGAGGTGAACTGAACAGAAATGAATGAACTTGAAAGGGCTATAGAGAACTTAGAAGACAACACTACTTATTCTTCTCTAAAAGCCCTGAAACCTAAGGTTTGGAAGGATAGAAAAAATAGGTCAAAAGAAGATGATAAGTCCTCCTTCATAACAACAGAAGGAATTCAAAGGATATCCAAGGTGTTCTCTAGGGTTTTTCAAAAAAACACTGCCTCACATACACCAAATGGAGAAATGGTAAAGAGTATTAGTGTGATAGAGCCTAGGCTTTCTTAGTTTAGACAAATGTCGTAAAAATTATCAAAGGAAGACAAGCATGAAGTAAAGTGCCAAAGGGGAAAATCATGCTGAGCATAAGTTCACTGTTGAGAAAATGAGGTGTCAAACTCCGAAAGGGACAAAGAAGACCAAAAGAAAATGTGTTGTACACACCTGCAGAAAATTAGAAGTGGCCAAGGGAACACAGGGCATGGTATGATCTACTTAAAACTCTTTGTCAAAATAAATATGTTACTACCTAAAAAAAATCAGTAAGGAGGTAAAAGACATGTTTCAGGTCACATGCAATTAAGAATGTCAAAAAGGATAAAAACAATGTTTTCAGTTTGTTAAATACATGCCAAAGACAGTTTGAACAGTGCTCCGACTTTCAAAGATAAAAGGGATGAAAAGGATATCTACATCCCCTCAGCCAGACATCACCACAAAAAGAAGAAAAGATGCCTTGAGAAAGCCTTCAAAACCCCTGCAAAAGACATAAAGGGTATCAGTCAAATGACAAAAAGGTTGAAAACATAGTAAAGTGGGTTTATAAGTTTGATTTATTTTTCTCAAGGGGTATAAAGGTGTTTCAATTTTCATTTCAAACTCATTTAGCACTTGGTGAATAGAGAAAGAATCTTCAAGAGAGAAAATAGAGTTTTTGACTGTTTCTGGGAAAGTTTTTTCTGGGGTTGCGCAAATCAATGGAATTATGCAAAAAATGCATGGCACTGCGCTAATATGTGCTCTACCTGTTTAGAACAAAACGATGTTGTGCGAATTTTTCCTGGCGCTGCGCTAATCCTAGGTGTTGCGCAAATGCGGGCCTGACTCGCCTAGAGACCAACAAACACTACACGCGCCCCGTGCTGCGCTAACCCTCGTGCAGGCTTGCCGGCGCTGCACAAACGAGTCGACCCGACAGCTCAGGCAGAGCGCTGTGCAAATGCAGAGGACCTCCAAAGGAGAAAAAGCTTACCTCAAGGTCAAATTTTTGTCCTCCATCTCGTCTCCAAGGGTTCAGCAAAGGCTAAGCTGGTAGGTGACCCTCCCTCCTTTTTTTTCTGAATTGGACTAATTATATTAAGCAAAAATATGGTACAAGATGATGATACAATCAAGAGAGACAATAAACCGGCAGCTGGAAATGATAGGACTATCAACCTCGGTTCCAGAGAAGGAGTGAAGCAAACAAAAAGCTACAACATATGACTGGAAAGAAAAAGACTGACTTCTACCTAGAATGGGCAGAAGCCTCAACACGAAGCTTTTTCCCTTTCCTTTTTTTGACTTCGACCCATCCATCCTGGGGTGTATGAGCAACAACAACTTGAAGACTGGGGTTCTCCAAAGAGGGCCCCTCCTTTTCTGATTCAGAGGAGGAGGTCATGTGGACACGTTTCTGGGTGATGGCTATATCAGAGGTATGCTCCGGTCCATCAGCGGAAGGAACCACTGATTGTGGGGCTTGATCCAATTCTGCATCGCTATCTTCATCTTCAAAGCTAGAGGATTCAGAATCCACGACTGGAGGAGGAGAGCATGTAGCTCATCGTTTGGACTTGGTCTTGGAGAGGTTATCCTTTTTCTTTTTCTCTGGGAGAGAAGGGCAGGAGGTCTGCAAATGTCCTGTTTGTTGGCAATGGCGGTAGCTGTTGAGTCCCGAATTTGCCTCTTTTCCATACACTTTTCCATATCTTTTTCACTCACCTAAACCTCCAAAATTGTCAATATCATGTGCAAAAGGGTATCTAACATGGTTTTTAATTATGTTTTTGTGTTTTCTATTTGATCTAGATTTTGTTCATACAACTGCGGAAACTTGCCACTTTCCGCAGCTGCTGCAACTTTCCGCAGCTATTTTGTGGAAATCTATGCTACAGGTGTCTACAAAGGAAACGAGCCACATGGGCAGGCTAGGAATGACGAGGACATGGTTCGTGTCCTATTGGTTCAAGTAAATTCGTCAAAGGAAGCCGCGGTCAAAGCCATCCACGTGGAATTCAACTATGGAGTTTCATGTCGGCTGGACTCTGTTTCGTGGCATATAAACGTCCATACGGCCGTTTCTAAGCTTGCGGAGGTTAATTGACATCTGTGCAAAGTTCTGGAGTTGAATTCAAGCATCCACCTTCCATAGATCCGCTTTCCAACACGGGCATACTCCTATATCCGTGGCTATAGTAATCTACGTGCTGGCTGCTATCATAAACTTCAGGAGACAGTTACAGTTTATTGTTTTATATAGAGCGTTTGCATACGCACATAGAGTTAGTTGATCATTGTTAGTTGATAGTAGATGTGCGTACTCTGTTATGTTTGCTTTGTAGTGATTACGCTGCCTTGAGCCGTAATACTACCAGTCTGTAATGAACTACTTTTTAATATGAGAAAACTCTGTTCTACAACTTAATTCGTGTTTGAGGATCGTTACCAAAGCTGTGTAGAGGGCCCCTGCTCAGCCAAGGTTCTGTGTATTAATGTATATATTTCTCATTTCATTTCTTTAAAAAGTCATTGTATCATAATCCATTACATGTTCATGTTTTGTAGTTGTTTCATTTTTGTTTATACATTTCCATAATTTCCATTGCATTCCTGTCTTTCATGTTTTTATGATTGTTAATCACTGATCAGTTTTCTTGTGCAGGTTTTAGGTAGACAGCCCGGGCATTTTCATAGTATTTTGGCTAATGATATGAAACTAACATTATTTTGCTGCTAGTTTTGCTTTTCATAGCTTTTGTTTAACTTCAGTTTTGCTTTGTACATTTCAGTTTTGCTTATCTGATTCAGTAGTTAAAATTAGATATATTAAGCTGCTCATAGCGTCTTCAGTTACCTCCGAAAGCCACAGCTGGACTGATGGTGAGGGACTGCATTATGAATGTGTAGTTTAGTATTAGTTTCTTTTCTGCAAATTTAGATATATTAAGCTGCTCATAGCATCTTCAGTTACCTCCGAAAGCCACAGCTGGACTGATGGTGAGGGACTGCATTATGAAATGTGTAGTTTAGTATTAGTTTCTTTTCCGCAAATTTAGATATATTAAATCATGTATGACATCTTCAGTTGCCTCCGAAAGCCACAGCTGGACTGATGGCGAGGGATTGAATCATGTGTGTATGGTTTAGTATTAGTTTATTTTCTGCGAATTAAATATCAGTTACACAAGTTGTTTATGATTACTTTCGCAAGTCATAGCTGGTCTAATGATGAAGGGTCAGAAAATGAATTGATGTAATCTGATTTAGATTTATTTTATTGCAATTTTGAATTTCCATAAGCATAGTTTCTTTTGTGTTTAGTTGGCAGCAAGAATAGCTTGGTTTTCATGTTCACTAGTTTCTTGTTTTGATTCATTAGATTAGCAGCACCTTTTCATTTCAGCAGTACATTTTTACTTTCTTTCAAGTTTTGTCATTGTAATTTCAATTTGCTTTTAAAGTTTCAAGATTGGTAAATCATTATAGGGGATATCACTTCCTTGAACAAATATAACCAAACTTGTTTTCATTTTAGAATTTCCATTTCACCTTAGAAAAACCAAAAACGACAAAAGTTAAGAAAGAGGTTATCTTGCACATATAGTGCGCCGCACTTCATCAGCTTACGATTCCCAGATTGACAATTAAATGCAGCAATTTAGGACACACTAAATTGACCAAACAGTAGCGGAATGCAATATTTTCGTAATCCAATGTTTGGGTCCAAACAAAGTCGTTTATCTTAAGATTGATTTGGTCTGGAATTCCCTTGCTTAAATCTAACTCCACACATATTCTGGCATATGTGTAGAGACCTTTATTTTCCCTCCAGTAATCTCCCATGATGAAACTTCCCAAGGTGTTTCCTATAGCTTTGTAGACCACAACATGCCATAAGTGGGCAGGTAAGTTTGGAAGCCTGATCCATACAGGTGTCCTGGTAATGGCTGCAGTTGCTGGATCAAAATCTGGGAACCAAGGAGTTAAGAAGAGCTCGACAATTCCCATGAACCAAGGGCCTTCTTCTAAAGCCTTTTCATAATGCTTACTATCATCAAATATAACAATTAAATATCCTTTTGAACAGAAACTGACCTTACAATGATGAGTCCAGTTTGCATGGATCCAATCATAAAGATCCTGAGATCGCGGCCAAAGTCCGTTGAATCTGCAAATGATGGCTCTTTCTGCAAATTCTTGAAGTTGATTTGCAAGATCTGCATGGGTTATTTCGACAGACGGAACTTCCTTTGTTTTGTCAACCAAAAAAGGCTTGGGTTTAAGGGCTTCCGGGGGTTTGGGGTTCTCGGAGTGTACTGCATCTTTGTAAGAGAAAGGAGGAGCAGAGGACGACTGTCCTGCTGCACCCCCTCTCAAATGAAGGGTTAACACCAAAGAGCTGTTTTTGTTAATGCTGTAAGTAGAGAGGGGAAGAAGGTATTCAAGTTGTTTACCTTGAAAGAGAAGTCTTTGAAGGCATGAAGGGATCCCAATCCGCCGTTCTAGATCCAGTTTGAGATCTAGCACCAAATCTGAAGAACTGACCCATGGCAAGATGGTTTTGCCTATGGGTTGAGAGATTTGGATCTGAAAGGAGTCAAAGAGGTTCCTAGACACAGTGCCAGGACCTCTTGTGCTTCCGAGAGAAAGTATGCCATGGCATTGACGGGGAGGAGATTTCTCCTGCAAAAAGAGACGGTCACTTATAGACAGAGACAGATCCGAGACAGAGGATTGGGAAGCAGAGTGATTAAAAAGCCAATTGTTCTTCTCCTACCTATAAACCCGTTCTTTGCAACCTGCATGCAAGGAGAAGAGAGGGGCTGTCGATTCGCGTTTTCTCATAGGCCCTAGATGACGATAAATGCTGAGGTTACTAGCATAAAGAGCTGCAGAGGGGCGAAAGGGACCCTTGAAAAGCTGAGCCTGCCTCTGTTTTCCTGAATGTTGTGGCTGCCTCTGCAGATCAGCATAACAGGCACTGAGCGGAGCATATGGCGCAGGGATGATGTCATTCGAGGCAAATGAAGAAGGAGTTGGTCTCCCAATCTGTTGCGGCGCGAGAGCTGCAGAAGAAAGAGCCGCCGTCAGTGAAAGAGATAGAACACTAGTCTCCATTTTTCGCTCTCTGGATCCGATTCCCCCAACTTTGGTCCGTGACACTCCCTCCTTACTCCCAAGAAATTTTCAAAATTGATTTTAGTCTTTTTATGGCCTTAAAGTTTAAAACCCTAAGTGGGTAAACCCTAGGCCTTGCATGCAAAGGAGCCTTTGTTTTTAAACTTCTTTGAAACTAGTTTGATGTCATGTGAGGGTGAGTGAGTTAGGGTGGCTGCAATACACCTTTGAGAAAAGCCTCCTTAGGCTCCAAAGCTACTCAATCCTAAGAACCCTAGCCTCCACATCACTCATTCACCAAAGTTGACTTCATCCCCATTTTCACCTTGCTTCACCAAACCCTAATTTGTAGGAGTTTACAAGGTAAGTTCCATAGATCAAGAACCAAAGGTCACCGCTCACAAAAAGATCACAAATCAGTACACCAATATAATCACGTGGTTAAAATCCTCAAAGAGGGAAACAATCCACGCCCTAAGCCAACACAGCCACTTCAGGGAATTTATTAATATAAAGGAAGTGTTACATATGTTTCTCTCATAAACGGTTACCAGAAAAATGACCCTCCATGCTCTTTAAATAGAGATCATGGACCAATCGGGTGTTAAGCCACGGTTCAAGTGCCGTTAACACCGAGGTGAGAGATAACCGTCAGATCACTACAAATCATGATCGTCGGATTATAAGTTACAAATGTAGATGGTAAAGAAACACACTTTACCTAACTCTACACTAGACTAAGTTATTCTTAACTATTTCCTATGTGTCGGAATATCCTAACATCCCCCCTTAAGAACAACTTGGGATAGGATTGAAGGATTTACAAAGGTGACACAAAAGGAGCCTATTTCCTATGTGTCTAAATATCCTAACATCCCCCCTTAAGAACAAATTGGGATAGGATTGAAGGATTTACAAAAGTGACACAATAGGAGAAGGAAGGAGGCATTAGAGCCCATCCCCCCTTAATGACAACTTTCCTAAACTCCAAGCATGGATTGAAGTTTGGTAAACTTCGCTTCTGTGAGAGCCTTCGTAAAGATATCGGCTACTTGATCATTGGTCGGACAATACTGCACTTCAAGAACACGATCATGAATGAGATTTCTGATGAAGTGTATGTGGAGTTCAATGTGTTTCATACGCTGATGCTGAACTGGATCTTTACATAGCTGAATGGCACTCTGATTATCACACCAAAGTGTAGTTGGATGTTGTTGATGAAGACCAAATTCAGACAGAATCTGACGAAGCCACATGGCTTCCTTGCTGGCTTCAACTGCACCATGATACTCTGCTTTTGCTGAAGAAAGGGAGATGGCACTTTGTTTCTTACAAGACCAAGAAATAGGTCCTGAACCAAGAGTGAATACATATCCTGCAGTGCACTTCCGATCATCAGGGTCACCAGCCCAATCAGAATCAGTGAAACCAATCAACAAGGTGTTGGGAAAAATACTGAGAGGGGGGGGGGGTGAATCAGCATTTAGGAATTACTCAAAACTTTTTACTTTTCCATTCACTAAATTCCATATGCTACTTTGCTAAAGCCAACTAGCGTATGCACGCAGATATCCTTCATAAAACTCGCATATACACAGAGATCTTATTATGCATTTATTTCTTTACTTAGGTCTATGCATCATTCATTCATCAGATGTTTAGTTAACAGTAAGCATGTGCAGTAATAATAGAATAAACCATCACACATAAGCAACACACATGAACACCAGGATTTTAGGTGGAAACCCAAGTTGGGAGAAAACCACCGCTGCCGTTGTCTCAGCCTTCAACATTTTATTATAGAGAAAACATCTTACAACCATGTACTGGCGCAGACTCATACCATCACGCAGGCACCCACCTGCAGAAGGCTACAACCTTCTCTCGTTTACCAGCCTCTCCTGGAAGGGAGCTACAGCCCCCTACTCTCGTTTACTAGCCTCTCCTGAAAGGGAGCTATGACCCCCTGCTCTCGTTTACCAGCCCCACCTGGAAGGGAGCTACAACCCCCTAACTGAAGGCTACAACCCTCAGCACCACCATGGACCACGTTTCATCAATTTTCATACTGGATCCAACAGCTTCCATACAACATATCTTGTAGGCCACTTTTCAGCAGATTTTCAGACTGGACCCACTCCACACATTTAAGCTCAACATTCATCAAACTGAAACTTATAACCCCCTCAATTCATTCATTGAAACATCAACCAATCAACCAACAACTTGATCTTCAATTAACATAATGAACAACATATTCATCATTCAAACAACCCAGTTCTGTATGAATACATCATTGACAGATAGCAGTAAAATAATAGAACATATCAGATATTTCATACCACATACTT